>BSBM01000753.1:59557500-60035000 GCA_027924585.1 Larix kaempferi
GATGATGATGATGATGATGATGATGATGAAGATGGCGATGGTGATGATGAGGAGGAGGAGGAGGATGGTGATGAGGATGATGAGGATGATGAGGATGGTGATGAGGATGATGATGATGATGAAGACGTTGAAGAAGATGATGATGAAGATGATGAAGATGAAGATGATTGTGATGAAGATGATGAAGATGATGATGATGATGATGATGACGACAAAGATGATGATGATGATGATGATGATGATCGTGATGATGATGATGATGACGAAGATGATGATGATCATCATCATCATCATCATCATCATCATCATCTTCGTCATCATCATCATCATCATCACGATCATCATCATCATCATCATCATCATCTTCATCTTCATCATCTTCATCACCATAATATTCATCTTCATCATCATCATCTTCAATGTCTTCATCATCATCATCATCCTCATTATCATCCTCATCATCCTCAACACCATCATCATCATCATCATCATCATCATCATCACCATCGTCATCGTCATCATCGGCATCATCATCATCGTTGTGGGCGTCATGAAGATGATGATGTGATGATGTGATGATGATAATGAAGACGATGAGGAGGAGGAGGAGGAGGAGGAGGAAGACATTGAAGACGATGATGATGAAGATGATGAAGATGAAGATGAAGATGGTGGTGATGAAGATGATGAGGATGATGATGATGATACCAACACCATAATAAACACAATCAAAACTACATTTAGGATTACTAAACAAATGCGCGCACGCACTATTAGCGTGTGCGCGCATATATTTGCGTACACGTACGCACATATTGTTTCCACATCAACTCACCAACGTGGATGATCGACATTGCCGAAGCATGGGCGTCTACGAGTATTGGAATGCATGTGCACGCCCTTGTTTTTTGTTCGCTCACGTGCTTCCATTGCAAACTTTTTGGGTACCATCTTCGTGCGATTACCCTAATATTAATTACTATTACTATTATATATTATATATTGGTCATATACTACCTAAAAATTGAATGTGTATATTAATTATTGATATTAGTTACTATTATATATTAATTAAAAGTTATTGGACCCAACTTTATATGTAGTGTATAGTAATATTATAATATAATTAGTATAATATTATTATATATTAGTTATAATATTAATTACTATTACTATTATATATTATATTATATATTGGTCACCTATTACCTAATATATATGGGCACGTCTTACCTAAAAGATGGATAGTGAATTATATATGGTCATGTATTACCTAAAAGATGGATGGTGTATTAGTTATGATATTAATAAAAGTTATTGGATCCAACTTTTCACAGTTTATAATATTATTATAATATAATAATTATCATATAATATATTATATATTACTTAGAATATTAATTATTATTACTAGTATATATTATATAGGAGTAGTGTATTTATTCAACGTTTTGGATTTTTGAGTGATTTTTGCTGGATCAGTAAATTGTTTTTGGTAAAATCCAAATTTGGAGGAGTTTAAATTGTGTTTTTGAATGCATAAATGGATTTAGCACTCTCAAATACCCCCTAGATTATGCAATTTTCATACCTAATATATGTAATTCTAAGATATTTTGCAAAATTGTAACTGGACTCTTAAAACATTTTGATTAGCTAATACACCATGACATGGAATTTGAATTAGGGTTGGGAGGCCCATTTTTCATCCAAATTTCCTCTAATCGATATGTATGTATGTATTCCGAAGATGGAAAAACCTATCATAACTCAATTGTCAAATTAACAATGAGAACAACCATCATTAGCTCCTATCCACAATTGTGATTTGACTCGTCAAAATTATTAAAAAAAAACCATAATATCAATTTATAACATATGTTATCAAAATACAACATATACACACTTATAAAAGGAATTAAAAAATGAGAAAGTGTAAAAAAGGATTGACTCAGCGAATCCTATTATTTATCCTAGAGTTGATAATAAAAAAATAGGAAATAGGAAAATAGAAAAAAATAAACCAAAAAGATTGTCGTCATTCATATTGACACCAAAACATTATGTATGAAAAAATAGAACATAACATTGAAGGAAACATGTACTATATAATTTATAAAATTTGTTGTTTTTGTCAACAAATAGATGATTATATTAAGAATACATCAAAACATAAATATTTTATATACGAAAAAATGAAAACATAAACACTCAAGAAACATGTATTATAACTTATAAACAAATTTTACCAATAAAACAAATAGATAATTATATTAATAATGTTTATTTATAAATAAATGAGACAAAAACATTCAAGTAACTCACAAAATTGTAGAAAAACAAATAGATAAAATAAATTATTAATAATTAGACAAATATTTTATATATAAAAAATAAAAACATTAACACTCAAGGAAACATGTATTATAACTTATAATTTTTTATCTATTTTGTCAATAAAACAAATAGATAATTATATTAATAATTTTATTTATATATAAATAAGAAAAAACATTCAAGATTTGAGTAACTCACAAAATTGTAAAAAACAAATTGATCAAATAACTTATTAATGATTAGATATTTATCTTATTGTTCAAAGAAAAACAAAGTTTAAATAATTTATGTTAAGTACAAATATATATTTTCTACACTATGTTGTGTATGTATAAGAATTATTTTCTCTTTATGGAATATCAGATATTTAAAGAAAATCTTTTCTTTTTCCAAAAAAAAAATTCTTACTTCATAAAGTGAATAAAAAAACTACAAATAGTACTTAACTTAAAGATAAAATAATCTAAATCTGTAAAACAAATATCTGTGATGAGTAATACAAAATAGTAACTATGTAATTCTACAAGTGTACCAAAAATCCGATCTTATACAAAAAAAATTCAAATATTGTCTTTTAAATCTTACTATTTTCCTGCTAATTCAAAGATACTACTTCTTGCCTTTGACAATATCAAGAAGAAGCGTATTACACATAAGTCTAGGAAAAAATAGTATATAGCCTAGTAAAACCGGACCATATTGTCTTCCAGCAAAGAAAAGTTGCGAAATCCTCTAATTTGTGCCCAACCTTCTTCCATAACTATTCCCTGCTTGGAAAGGCGATCAGCTCTCTGGTTGAAAGATCTCGCAATATGAGATTGGGCAAAATTCCTGTATGTGTGCTTTCCAATGTTCCAATATAGTGACCTGAAAGCTATGATCCCCAGCTATCCAATCTATAACTGTAGTTGAGTCTCCAAAGATCTGAGCAATTGTAATATCTTTTAAGATTTCCAGTTTATGATGCCTCAAAGTCAAAGTGCAAGTAATTAAGAGCGGGTACTACTACCTGACCCACAACCCACACTTGTCTCATATTACTGATCTCTGGAATGAAGGGAAAAGGAACACCGCGCAGTAAAGAAGATTTAACTGCATAGTAGATGGATACCTTCTTTCCGTTTTCTTCGAACTTCGCGGATCATACAATAGAGAACTACAATTTTATCTTCGTGGAACACTTTCCTCACTAAGAGTTAACTTCGCAGTTTCAAATGCGCAACAATTTAACTTTTACTTCGCGGCAAGTAACTGCGCAATTTCAACTTTTCACTGCGCGGTGAACTTCAGAGTGATGCGAAGTTAACTTGGCCACAATAATTTACTTCGTGGTATTCTTAAATACTTCGCAGTTCACTTAACCAAACTTTATCATGTAAAATATTTCTTTAAGACATAACAACTAAAACATCTTAACGCGAAGTTACTCAATGTTAATTTAGAACTTTCACTGCGGTGAACTATTTATGAATCTTGATTTCTTTTACTGCGAGTAAATGTAAACACTATTCATGTGAGTACAACTGGGGAAGATATGCGACTTGTAATAAACAACATTCTTGAGAATGAAACATAAAACTTATAGACTTGTATATTTACCATAGTAAACTGCGCAGCTCCTCAATTCATGGAAATGAGTATCACTGCAATCTTTTACATTCACAGAGCTTGGGCTCTTGATACAAACTTCACTGATCTTCACTTCTACTCTACGTAATTTCTCTCATACACATCTCTCTGAGTTTTAACTAAGAACTTCTATTTATAGAGTTTTCTATCAACCGACTTAGGATTGCTTCACATGGAAGCTATAGGATTGCATTAAACACTATGATAAATTGTATCCTAAGGTTTTCTTGACTTGCGAACTATTAACGCGGTTACATAACTGCAAACAAGATGTGCGCCGGATTGGTTACGAACTTGCTGACAGACTGATGCTACAGACATCGCACTGACACAAACAGTCTGACAGAGTGACTGACAGAGCCGGCACAGTAACTATGCGATCAGCTCATTTAATTAGATATTTCCAACACTCCCCCTTAATTATGAGCAGATGGGGATCATCAAACAAAATTTAAAATATTACAAAATATTTCAGAGCTAAAACACGCTCTGTTCATGACATAGTTCACTGCGCAGAACTTGTCATTCCCAAACAACTTCACAGAAATTGGAATGGGTCTTTTGCCAATGGTTTTGTAAATATGTCTGCAACTTGATCTTCAGACCTACAAAATTCTAAACAGATTTCCTTGTTGTTTATCAATTCTCTAATGAAGTGATACCTTGTGTCGATGTGCTTGGTCCTCTTGTGAAACACACGATTCTTTGACAGTGCGATAGCTGAATTGTTGTCGCAGTAAATAACTGTAGGTTCTTGTTGATGCTGCGACAGATCACTTAACATTCTGCGCATCCAAACGGCTTGACATGCAGCGCTTGTAGTTGCAACATACTCTACTTCTGCTGAAGAAAGAGTTACTATGGGATGTTTCTTTGACGCCCATGATACAACACCTGTTCCTACATGAAATGTATTCCCAGATGTGCTTTTTCTGTCATCTATGTTGCCTCCATTGTCAATGTTATTATATCCAATGAGTTTGAAATTTTCTGAGGTGGAATACAAAATACCAAAGTCTCTTGTTCCACTTACATACCTCATAATTCTTTTACCTGCTTTCCAATGCGATTCTTTTGGTGACTCCATGAATCTTGAGATTAAGCTCACTCCATACATGATGTCTGGCCTTGTTGCTGTAAGATACATAAGGCTGCCAACGAGCCTTTTAAATAGTGTAGGATCTACATTGGATCCATCATCATCCTTGCTTAATTTCAAACTTGTTATTACTGGTGTTGGAGCTGTTTTGCTATTTAACATCTTAAACCTGTTCAATACATCACTTGCATACTTTGACTGAGATATAAATATCCCATTTTCATTCTGTTGGACTTCAATGCCCAGAAAGTACTTGATAAGCCCCAAATTAGTCATTTCAAATTCACTTTCCATGACTGTTCTAAATTCTTCTATGCCAAAATCACCAATAAATATTAAATCATCTACATACAGGAAAACAATTAGTTTATTACCTTGCTGGTTGATTTTTGTGTACATCGTTGGCTCACATTCACTTCTGTGAAATCCATTCTGAATGAGGTATGAGTCAATGCGACTGTACCAATCTCTAGGAGCTTGCTTCAAACCATAGAGCGCCTTCTTCAGTCTATATACTCTGTGTCCTTGTCCTAGAACTTCATAGCCTTGTGGTTGTTCCACATATACTTCTTCTTCTAAATATCCATTTAGAAACGTGGACTTAACATCCATTTGATAAACGGGCCATTTCTTTTGTGCTACGATGGCCAAAACTGTTCTGATAGTGTCCATGCGAGCTACAGGTGCAAAAGTTTCATTAAATTCTATGCCAGGTTGCTGAGTGAACTCTCTTGCTACCAATCTCGCCTTGTGCTTCTGCAAATTTCCTTCAGCATCTTGCTTGGTCTTATAAATCCATTTCACGCTTATCACATCCTTGTCTTCAGGAACATCAACTAGTTGCCATGTCTGATTCTTCTCAATGCATTCTATTTCTTCATTCATGGCTTGGGCCTAGACTTCATCTTCAACTGCTTCTTCATATGTTAGAGGATCATTAACTTGAGAAAATAATGCAAAACAAGAGAATGAATTAGGTGTACCAGCCTCATATATCTCACGCAGACTTCTTGCCCTTGGCGGAGTTGCTGGTGTCGAACTGCGCGAACTGCTTGATGGAGTTTGCTACACACTTGGTGTGTTTGTCGGGGTTGCTGCGACTTGTGTCGGAGTTGCTTGTGCTGAACCATGTTGTGCATTCCTTGGAGTAGGCGGTGTTGCGAAGTTCTGATTCACATGCGAAGTCTCAACCACGTCTTCTATGATGTCATCATGCTCAACATGTGACACGATTTTCACATTCTTCTCAACAATTCCATCCCATGCTTCATTTTCCACAAACTGAACATCATGGCTGATAATAAATTTTCTTGCGACAGGATTATACAACTTGTATGCTTTTGTGTCTTTAGAATATCCAATAAAAATGCATTTCTGTCATTTATTGTCTAATTTTCTTCTTAGCTCATCTGGAACATGTGCGTATGCTACACAACCAAAAACTTTCAAATGCGAGACACTATGTTTCATACATGTCCATGCTTCCTATGGAACTTTGTTCTTCAAACTCTTCGTTAGACATCGATTCATGATGTAGACAGCAGTTGCCATTGCTTCAGCCTAGTATTCATTTGACAGATGCATCGCTGCCAACATACTGCGTGCCACCTCCATGATGGTTCTATTTTTTCTCTCTGCGATACCATTCTACTGCGGTGTATACCGCGCAGTGAATTGCTTATGTATGCCATGATTCTTGCAAAAATTTAAGAAATCATTTGAGACATACTCACCACCTTTGTTTGTTCTTAATATCTTGATGTTGTAACCACTCTGCTTCTCCACAAGTGCCTTGAATTGCTGAAAGCAGTCAAATGCATCTGATTTATGCTTTAGAAAATAGAACCATGTTTTTCTTGTGAAATCATCAATGAATGTGAGAAGATATGTGCATCCTCCCATGGATGGTGCTTGCATTGGTCCACAAATATCGGAGTGCACAATTTCAAGTGGTGCGTGAGCTCTGTATGACTTTTCGACTGGAAAAGTCTGTTTGTGTTGTTTTCCAAAAATACAGCCTTCACAAATTCTTTCTAGTTTTTCAATCAGTGGCAATCCTTTCACCATATCCTTCATGTGCAGTGGCTTCATCCCACCAAAATTCAAATGTCCAAATCTGAAATGCCATAACCAGGATTCATCCTGAATTTCTGTTTGAAACACAGCTTGCATTGCGCTACCTTTTTCTTCCTTGTCGCTGCGAACTTCTGCTCCTTTGCTTTCTGTCTTGAACGCAGCTTCATAATTTTCTTTCTGATTTTCATGAACAACATGAGTATTTTTACCTTTGATGATTGGTGTTATCCTCAAAGGAAACAAGCGATTGCTTGTCATCTACACTTCGGCTATTAACTGATTGCTTGGGTATACATCTTTGATCACACAACGCTTCCCTATCATATGAACTCTGTAACCTTTTTCCATCAACTATCCAATGCTCATCATATTATGCTTCAAACCTTGAGCATAATATACATCTGGCATAAATTTGTGCTCCCCCTGTTTTGTTAGAATATCAACAGTACCCTTACCCAAAAAAGTGACTTGAATATTGTTTCCAAGTGTGACATCAGTTTGAACTGTTTTATCTAGGCTAGAAAATAAACTTAAATTACCAGTCATATGATTTCTACAGCCTGAGTCTAAATACCATATGTCGTTTGGACTTTCTTAAACAGCATTGCACTCCAGTGGAGATGCGCATGCTAAGAACAGTGAGATGTTCGATGCGCTATTGTTGCTTGACTGTGCTTAACCTTTCTTTCCTTGGTCATACTTCTTCTTCCTGCATTCATATGCGAAGTGTCCATACTTCTTGCAGTAATGACATTGAATTTTTTATTTATCATACCTTTGACCACTTGGCTGATTTGTGGTCATATTCTGGCCTCTTCCCGCGACATGTGCAGCACTGCTGCTGCAACCTCCTCTGAATGAACTTCATCCTCTGCCTCTAGAGTTTGATCTTCCTATGCCTCTACAGCGACTTATGGATGATTGTGCTGCGAACACACCTTCCAACGATGTGTCTGAACCGCTGATTCTATGTTCATGATTGAGTAATGAGGCTTGCAACTCATCAAAGGTAAATATGGACAGATCTTTGTTTTCCTCTAGGGTCACAACTAAAGATTCAAATTTCTTTGGAAGAACTCTAAGAAATTTTTCAACAACTCTTTGGTCAGTTAGTGTTTCTCCATGAGACTTTATTTGATTCACTAGACCAATTACACGATTATAGAATGATTCTACTGACTCTGTATTTTTCATTAAGAGAGATTCAAACTCTCTTCTAAGAATTTGAAGTTTGGCAGTCTTTATCTTGTTGAAACCTTGATATTATGTTTCCAACGTGTCCCACGCTTCCTTTGCTGACTACGCTACTACTACTCTTGGGAGTATGGATTCATGTGTCACTTGATGTATGTGGAATAGCGCCTTTCCATCTTTCTTCCTTTGTTCCCTTAGAACATCCTTCTTAGCTTGTGTGAGATTGTTGTATGCTGCTGCATTTGCTAGTTTTGTATAACTAGTCTGGACTATGTCCCATACATCTTGACCTCTAAACAAAGCCTTCATAGTTAGAGACCAATATTCATAATTTTTACCAGTAAATATTGGGGTTTGCAAATTACCCGAAGTGGAAGCCATCCTTAACCTCTTTTCCCTTATGAATTGAATTCCTTCTTTCTGTAAACCAGGCTCTGATACCATATGAAGGGAAAAGGAACACCGCGCAGTAAAGAATATTTAACTACGCAGTAGATGGATACCTTCTTTCCGTTTTCTTCGGACTTTGCGGATCATACAATAGAGGACTACAATTTTATCTTCGCGGAACACTTTCCTCACTAAGAGTTAACTTCACAGTTTTAAATGCGCGGCAATTTAACTTTTACTTCGCAGCAAGTAACTGCGCAATTTCGACTTTTCACTGCACAATGAACTTCAGAGTGATGCGAAGTTAACTTCGCCACAATACTTTACTTCGTGGTATTCTTAAATACTTCGCGGTTCACTTAACCAAACTTTATCATGTAAAATATTTCTTTAAGAGATAACAACTAAAACATCTTAATGCGAAGTTACTCAATGTGAATTTAGAACTTTCACTGTGGTGAACTATTTATGAATCTTGATTTATTTTACTGCGAGTAAAATTGGAGAAGATATGTGACTTGCAATAAACAACATTCTTGAGAATGAAACATAAAACTTATAGACTTGTATATTTACCACAGTAAACTGCGCAGCTCCTCAATTCATGGAAATGAGTTTCACTGCAATATTGTACATTCATAGAGCTTGGGCTCTTGATACAAACTTCACTGATCTTCACTTCTACTCTGCATAATTTCTCTCATACACATCTCTCTGTGTTTTAACTAAGAGCTTCTATTTATAGAGTTTTCTATCAACCGACTTAGGATTGCTTCACATGGAAGCTATAGGATTGCATTAAACACTGTAATAAATTCTATCCTAAGGTTTTCTTGACTTGCGAACTATTAACGCGGTTACATAACTGCAAACAAGACGTGCGCTGGATTGGTTATGAACTTGCTGACAGACTGATGCTGCGGACATCGCACTGACGCAAACAGTCTGATAGGGTGACTGACAGAGCTGGCGCAGTAACTATGCGATCAGCTCATTTAATTAGATATTTCCAAAATGGAAATCATAATGATAAACCTAGCACCATAGTGTCCACCTTGTTTTGTCCCCATCGAAGAAACCTAGAGGAGATAGGTCTATAATAATAGGAAGGGCCTTCAAGCCGATAATTTGACAGAGAGGGATCCTATTAAAACCTGAGCATAAGCTCGACATGAATCTGCATACACCCTCCGAAGAGTAGCTGATACCATCAAACAGTCGAGAATTCCTATATCCCCAGATGCCACACAGGAAAAATAAAGGAAAGGGCGAGGAATTGTGACAAACTTTGAACCACTGGAAGAGACAATTTTCCATTATGCCATTGGACCAGCTACTTGATATCCTAAATCTGCTTGTTAATTTGTCCCAAATCTGGAGAGAGATCAAGTAATTTTCCAGAAAGTGGTTAACTGATTCAGCATCTCTATAGCATAAGGGGCATCTAGCTGTAGAACCGATCCCTCCCCGTCTCATGTAGTTTTCCTCAGGATACGATATTTTAGAAGTAGTCATATAAAACTAGCAACAACCACATTAATAAGATTAATGTGTCGGGATAGGCTGATAGACATAAATGAGACAAAACATAATATAAAAAGTATGTACCCAATTTACACCTATAAACTTACTCAGCACATTAATATTATTAATATAATTGTTCTTAAATACATTATAAATCTTAATAAAAACCAGCCAATTCTAGAGAGGGATCCAGTCCACCACTAAGTCTGTCCGTAATTAAATAAGGAAACAAGTGCAATGTAGACCTTATCACCAATGACTGCCTTCAGAGCATGATTGAGAAAATAAATCCCTCGCATATGTAATGCTTGAATAGTAGAGAGAGATAGTACTGATTGTTGATTGTTGATTATCTCTAATGAATGGGTTTACATCCAAGTGCGATAACTAGCACTCAAATCATCTGGTTTTTTTTTTTTTGGGTGATTTGTTCCTTAGATCTTATTTACTGTGGAACTATGATATGAAACTGTGTCTCTAGGGGTTTTGGTCCATTTTAAGATGACCCAGATCATCGAAATTCCAAATAAATTATGAGAAGAAGTGGAACTGTGCCTCACCCAAAAAATTTCCTCACCCACAAAGAGCAATTTGAGTGCTAATTATCACACGCCGTTTACACCCACTCGAACTTGAAAACCATCGCCTACCCGCCATGCTAACCATCTGTTAAGGAAAGGAAAGGATTCTAGCAAACCGAAATAGATATTAGAAATCTGATGTGTTCGCTTGTTCACCAGTCTAATTCAATCAATAACAGAAAGATTTTTTAGATACATACTTCTAATAACCACGCCCCACAATCCAGGGTCTGATCAATTATAGAAAGATTCTTTAGATACTTACTTCTAATAACCACCCCCACAATCCGGGTCTGTTAGCCCTCTCCACAAACTTTTCAAGTGCAAGGCAGAATATACCTAGTAAATATTCCGAATCCCCCATCCACCAATTATTTGGGCATGGCTATCAAATCCCAAGCCACCAAATGAATACCAGTACTAGACTATGAAGACTTCCAAAGAAAAATAATGAAGAGTTGCCTCAACTGTTTCAGAATAGAAGCTAGGACTTTAGCCAAAGCTAACCAATAGATTGGTATATTACTGAGAACAGAATTGAGGAACGTAAGCTTGCCACCTAATGACAATTTCCTATTGATCCAAGAGTATTTAATCTTCTTCTCAAATTTCTTAATCAACCACGACCAGTAAGAAACAAGATAGTCACTGGGTTTTAACAGATAACCCAAATATTTTATCCCATTGTCAATGTCCTGTAGATCAAAAGGAAAAAGAGTACAGACCTGATTACAGCAAACTGCTGTCAAACTCTAGCCCTGGTTGCAGTTATATTACGTAGTGTGGTGAATCACAAAAGTTACTACAATGTCTCTTTTTCAAAATTTAAGTGTAAACTTGACCATAAGAATGATCAGAAAGGACACCAATTTAGAAGAATTTCAAACACTTATTATCTACCGATGTGAAGTATTATTTACTAAGTGCTCTTGAAAAGTTTAGCTCTATCCACATTCATGAGACCATATAGAAAAACAAAGTTAGATCATGCCTCTAATTTAAAAATATAAAATAAGAAATTATAATTTTAAAAATTAGTGAGTGGATCATATAGAAAAATAAAGTTAAATTGTGCATATACTTTAAAAATATAAATTAAGAAATTATAATTTTAAAATGAGTGATATAATGGCAGACGCTAATTATTTAATGATGTATTAGCAATATTTCAATCATTGATCATTTTCTCAATAATTTATTTTATTTTACTAAAATTTATGATACTATACAATTTTTGTGTTTTTAAATTTTTATTTCTTTAATTTCATATATCAGAAATTATTTTTGATTTAAAATTGTGCATTTATTTTATTACATATTAATTTTATATATGTTATATCTACAATTGAAATATGTTTGGAATCTTTTTTAGTTTCTTGATTTGATTTAAAACTGATTTAAAATTGTGCATTTACTTTATTACATATTCATTTTATATATGTCATATCTACAATTGAAATATGTTTGGAATTTTTTTTAGTTTTTTTATTTGATTTAAAACTGTATAATATTTAGAGAAGATATTATACATATTCTTACTTTTAGTATAGTTATTTAATTTGTGGTTTATTAATATTCGATAGGCCACAAGTTATATCTATATTTGAAATATGTTTAGAATCTTTTTTAGTTTTTTTATTTGATTTAAAACTATATAATTTTTAAAGAAGATATACATATTTTTACTTTTAGCATAGCCATTTAATTTGTGGTTTGTGGTTTGTCAATATTAATAGACCACAAGTTAAGTGTCACTAATAAGTTATCTCTTACTTGTTCTAACTACCAGTTATCCATACATCAGTTTTATATTTTATTGATATTATTTTTTTCTTAATTTGAACAATACACTTGTCTTATCTTTATACAATTTAGAAAAAACGTAGAAAAACAAAGATAGACTATTTCATCTGTTTGACCATTGACCATTTACAAACCAATTCACGTGTATACTCACAAATGGTAGTATTTCTGACAAAATTAATCATCGAATAAATAAAGAAGGGTATAGAATGCAGTAAAATTGAAGTTGCGAACTCCTACTGGAGATTCTGGAATACATTGCATCAAAATATACACCGTAAAGGATATCGATTACAAAATGTCATTACCATCATACTCTATTTGCTAGTCTGCACGTCGGTAGTGACGGCTCTATTGCAACATAAGATTTACAGCCCTTCCCACTGATACCTAGCTAATCAGTGGCGAGTATTTCTAATTTATGGTCACGGTTTGAAGGACTTTCCTCGGACGATTCTCGTGGCGCTATATAAGTGTCTTTCCTGTCACGTCGAAAAGCTAAATACAGCACGGCAACTACATATAAAGCCATGACTGGAAATACCAGTAGACCTATAAATACTGAAGCTGCGTTAGGCAAATTATTATGGACCAACCATTTCCCAAATCCTTCGCTGAGGTAATAGATGTTGATGCCTATGGTACCGCATCCAATCAACCACGCGACAACCACCATCTGCCACACCATGAAGAACAATCGCTGTTTAGAAATGTTAAATAATAGAGTCTGCCGTGCACAACTTTTTTCAAAATGGATAGTTGTAGCTTACAGCGGTTGAGCTCCTGTGAGGCCCCATCTTTGTCTTACAACTAGTAAACTTCAACAGGGGAATTAAGACAAATGGCAAGTCAAATGATAATATCATCTGCAGGAAAAAATTATATTAAGTGGTCCATAGATATATTGGTTTATAAAGTAGGTCTTTAATAGTTAGCCAGTGCAGTATTTAATGTTGCTGTGGCAGGATGTGAACTTTTGGATTTGATCGAACTGCCAATCAAGGTCTGTGATAACTACCACTCAAATCGCTCCTGTCCAGGGTGGAAAATTTTCCTGCAAGGCACAGTTCCATCTTTCTCTATATTTTTTTGGAATTTCAATGATATGGGTTGTCCAATGGACCAAAACCCAAGGGACACAGTTCCATAGCATAGTTGCGCAGTAAATGGGAATGAAACTACAATTCCACCTGTTTTTATAACCACATTTAGAGAACAAATTGTCCAAAAAACTAAACGATTTGAGTGCCAGTTATCCCACACCCAAATCCAAAGGTTCATATCTCAGCAATCTGGCAAATGAATATTAAACGCCCATAAAATATGGGAAATATGATGCATAATAAACCTACACATTAAAAACATACCGAAGAAACAATAATAAGTTTCCCAGCACCAGAAGAGCCATAAATTACTGAAACTACCAAACACGGGATGATGGCAATGCACTGAGTGATAAGATTACGAAGCCATGTCTTTATTTTCAAATTGAGAAATCCCTGCAACAGAAAACATACGCCACACTTGAATGTTATTCTATGATTTATCATAGAAATATTGTAGAACTAGTTTAGCTAAATTAAGCTAATGATCCTTTCGTTTTAACTTGCCAGAAAATATTATTTGACAATTCTTTACACCTCCATGACATACTGCCCAGCATAGGTTCCTGTGATCGTTGAGCTCTGCCCAGATGCCAGGAGTGCTACTGCAAAAACTTTTGAGCTCCAATCCCCTAGAACATGCTGAAAAACAACAGAACAGGGTTTCCACTTTATACATTTTGGTATCCTAACCATCAATAACATGAAGAATTCCTATGTAAAAAAGCCAATCCCTGGGAATCAGGGACGCTTCTGTACGCCTCACCCACCGGATATCAAACCCAGTTCATGTTCCACTTTAATTTATAATCACCATGAACGGATGAGTCTTTGACTGCAAAGCTATTGATATTTTTCACTGTAGGATCAACTTACATTTAATAGAAATGATGCTTTATTCAGATCCAAGTCCCCACAACTCTTTAAATCCTCTGGAGATATGTTTGGTGAAGAACAGACAGATCCGCTCACAGTAATAACAGCAACATTGATTATGAATGCAATAAATAGAGCAACTCCACTTTCTATGAGGAAATATCTGCACGTTGACTGTAAAATAGACATCATTCCACTTGATTATTTACACAATAACGTATTTCTGGTCTCAAACTGGCTAAACGATTGAAGAATACTTACATTAATACCAGAAGCAGCATGAGTAACTTTCCCGGAAAGAACCAAGGCAGAATGAAGAAATAGATTGTGCCTGGACATGGTCGATCCGATGAGTTATTGCCTGAATTAGAAATGCTTTCGTTTTTACATAAACCCTATTGTGTGAGGAAGTCTATTGAAAATCGGTATAGATTGCCAGCTTAGTTGGAGATATCTCTGAACAACTTGTGTAAGCCAAATATTTACAATGAATTAATTGAGCTTACGGCATAACCATAGCTCCAAGAAGAGAGATGGCAAGACCAGTTGCTCCATTTCCGTCTAATTGAGGAACGAACACTCCTTTTACGACCTCTTTGGCTTTAGGCTTTGCATATGCCAGCTCTCCAAGGAAACAGACCAACATTGCAGATACAAGAAGAGCAACGAAGGCCTCCAATTTTCTTATCTGAAATGTCACGATTTATAACATATGTTGAAATGTTGAAGATAATTTGCAAACAATAACGTTTCACAAGACAAATAAAATGCAATGTTGTACGGGAAGACATGAATATATAATTCAGTGGAAAGTATAGAGCACCCCATATCTCTGCAATCCAAGAATCATGATTGTACTGAGTCCAGTTATAAGAACACCAGTCCATACAGGGATATGGAACAACATATTAAGAGCAAATGCAGTTCCCATCACTATACAGAGAATAAAAAAGACAATAAATTAGCATCAGAACGAAGGGATAGATATTCAAATATTACATCCGTGCAGTTAATCCATGCATTACTCTTTGTTTGCAGTCGAAATTTACATGACATATCATTCATAAAAAAAAAAAATCTAACCTTCAGGAATATCTGCTCCAATAACAGCCACTTCGGCGAAAACCCATAAGATAAAACTTATTTTCCTTGGATACTCTTCTCTGCAGTGTTCTGCCAGATGCTTACCTAGTTAAAGATAGAAAGTTCATGGGTAAGCATAATACCGATTTATTTGTTCTTTTGAGTTTTTATTTTTCATTTTGAGATTTATTTGTTATTTTAAGCCTTCACAGTGTGTTTTCCATAATCATTTCCCAATTTACTGTGTTAAAGAGAAATTTATGGAGGTTTCGGACCTGCCATATTCAGCCCATCAAAGAGAAATTTATGGTAGTTTGGGACCTGCCATACTCAGTTCATCAACACTATCAAAGAGAACAGAAAATTTTCCAAATTCATAAAATTAATATATCTCTACATAAAACAGAGTACATAGAACAGAGTCCAGGGTCTTTTGTAAGGATTTAAATAATATATTTAAATATAGTATTTAAGAAATTACTTTAAATTGAAAAAAATCATATATATATATATATATATATAACTAATAAACTAGTATTTAGTACTAAAACTTAATTTTTTGTTATTTTTACAGAAGTCTAAAAATACCTGACAGAACTCACCTGTAATAACTCCTAAATTGGCCGCAAGGGATTGAATGATCAAAGCAAAGATTGATGCCACAAGAATGACCCATAAAAGCTACAAAAAATGATTTGATATTATATAAAAAAGAATAACAATTATGATAGTTAATGTTTTTTTTAATAATCACGAGCAACTCTTTACCTCGTATTTGTATTGCGCGCCTGCCTGGAAATCTGACTCCACTGAGAAAAGACAACATTATAATAACAGCTTAAAAATCAATATCATTATACAGCAATGTCATCTGTCTCCTCTCTGATATAAATACAATACATAAAAGACAGATCAGAGATTAAGATGTTACTTACGGTTTCCAGGATCCATGTAGGCTATGGACACCAGAAATCCAGGTCCAAGATGAGTAAGGAATTTTCTCCACCCTCTCTTCTGTATTTTATGACACAGAAGTTATTATTAGTTTAGTTATTTGTTCATCACAATATGTGAGGAACTGTTATTTATCTATATCCTGTATTAGTTATTATATGTATTTTTTATAATTGTTTATTTAAAATTTTGAATAAAATCTATAAATTTAACAATGCATTTTTTCTCAATTTCTTACAATTTCTTACAATCTAAGAAGAGTACTCCTCCTAATCTAGGCCAAGATGCCAAGATGTAAAATATAAACACTGCAAATACAATTTTCTTTTATAAAATGTGCAAAACACGAAAAACACACAAACATATATAGATATATATATCGATTTGCATAATGTACCTCTCCCTGGATCTTGACATTGCTTGATAAATCAACTCCACTGGAACAAGCCAGCGAGGATATACTTGGTATTTCTAGTAGGCCGCTCTCCCCAAACTGTCCTGATCTAAGGACTGATACCTCTGCCATTGTATTTCAGTGATGTCTACCCAGTTGCTTAGAAAATATCAATAATCTCAGAGGAGAAACGAGAGAAGAATGAGATGGATAGCTGGAACTGGAAGCTCATGATCTGAAGAGCTACAACTCAGTCCATCTTTTATAAACAGACTTGCTATCACGGGGGAGTTCAGCAAGTAATTATAAGAACAAGTCGACCCTACGTTTTGGCCCACGGATTATTAGCAGATTACATTTCAAGCATTAAAGATTCTCGCTATAAAATATGTAGAACTCCAGTATATTAAATAATATATTGAGGACTTATAGAGAATCCAGGTATCATGATAATAACGGCAGGAGAAAAATTAAACCTAGGTGGAGGAGAATCAAACTTAATCTCTCAACCACCCAATTTTGACAAAAATTATTTATGCTATGTTACTAGTTTGGATTCTGTTTTACTCACAAACTTATATGAGACTATCTAGTCCATCCAAATTGGGCCAAGCTTCTCATATTAAAGTAATCTCGGCCACGAAGAGTACAAAGTACGGAAGAATATTTACAGCCCTGATCCGAAAGTTGAATTTAGTTTGTAAATTAGGGGTCATTTTTTTGTAGCTTTTATGGGTTATTCTTGTGGCATCAATCTGATTGGATCAGGGCTTTGGATCTGATTGAGTGATTGTTTGATCCAAACACCACTCAAATCAATCTGAATGACCCATAAAAGCATCAATCTGGTATTTGGTTCTGATTGTTTCATCTGGCTTGGTGGTTGTATTCTCTGTTTTCATGAACAGTGGGAGGTGGATATTTTTGTAACATTTTATATACTTTATAATTGAAGTATAGACTTTTTCCTCTATGAAAAAGAAGGAGGTTCGTGATTGATAGATACGCACACAGTATTCTTTACCATACTAGTTATTGGATTGCTAGTGGTTACATGGTAATGTTATTTTATTGAACCCACCGACAACACTCTGGTAGTCCAAACAGAACAGATGTTCTGCAGCGGTACTGCAGTGCACCGTGCATTGAAGTTGGTATTTGAAATGTCTTATTAGGGTGCAGGGGGTACTCAATACACTGTATCGATCTAAAAGTTTAGTGTTCGAAATGTCCAAATTGAGTATAGTGAATATGAGTGACACTATCACTATTATCAATTGCCACGTCGTATTGTCAATATTTTTTGTTTCATGGTGATAAATAAAGTCTAACCTTCAATTCCCAATTTTGAGGAGATATTTCACTTTTAACTCATGGCCTGTGATAACCCTGCTGGCAATGGAAAAATTTTCGGTGAGGCACAATTCCATTTTGGGTGAGGCACAATTCCACTCCTTGTTATGTTTTTGGAATTACGATCTGGGTCATCTTAAAATGGGCCAAAAGCAAGGCTATTTCAGTGCGAGTTATCCCAGGCCTTAACTCATGACTGCTTCAACCAACCATCACTTTAAGCTCATAAAAGTTATATCAATCTAAAAGTTAGCGTTGGAAATGTATTGATATATCACTATTATCATTGTAGTGGTTTTTTTTTTTAAATTCTACTTCATATTTTCATTTTTAAGAGGATAAATAAAATCTAACTTTGACCTCCCAATTTTGATGAGAGATAATGTAATGTCCCCTCCCATCATACCATCATGATAGAGAGGATGCGATGCTAAATCTGAGCATCTAGCCCCATGAATTTTTAAATAAGCATTCTCATAATATAAAAGAACATATGGAAATGTATAATTATAAGAAAACACAGCTGAAATAATTTCGGCAACACATCCATCATACATTCAAGATATTCATCAAATAAATAAATGCAAAGTTAACACAAGAGAATACTTATCTTATAACAAAGTAGTCTCAAGCAACTAGCTATGCAACTGCAACATTCCACCCAACCATAGGCCAGTTGTGATCATCAATATCTCCACACACTGCCACCCCCCGAGCTGGGCATGATCTCTACAAGGAACCAGGGAACAACAAACTCACCCATAGCCAAACATACACCAAATTTAACCAAGCCAATCAGCAATTGGGTTTCTTAGGCTGCTAGGAGGTGGAAAGGAAGAATTGCTAAGCTAGTGAGCTTAAGCACAGAGCCATGGGTACCCCTCCCAGATCTATTCAGCTTGGCACTCACAATGCCTACACACCCAGCACAAGGAAGTATTCTCTTCACTGCCACACAGTCCCTTAAGCCATACCTCCCTTTCTAGTGATCTCAGGGTGTGCATAGAAAAGTAGCCAAAGCCCTCTTGATCTTCTTGAGAGGTTATTTTCCCCCACTAAGTTTCTCAAGCCAATTCTGTCCACTACCCCTCCAAATCTCTTGCTCACAGATTCAAACCAAAACAAGGATGCACATAACAACAGAACCACATTTATTGGGCATGATAAAAACGTTTTTACAGTGATATGCCCAAAGATGGGGTTTCTACCAGCCCAGAAAAACGTGGGAAGACCCAAAAACGAAATGGCAATTGGGGATTCAACTCTGGAGAGCAAAAACCGTTTTCAGAAAAATGCCCATGGGTATTTTGGGGCAAAAACGACCTCTATAAACCCCCAAAACGTGACTCCCTTTCTCCCAGCTGCTGTGCAACACAAAAACGAGCTCCCAGCTATGGAAAATGCAGGAAATTGGTGAAAAACGTGATGAAGGAAAGACCCAGTAGTTCAGACTGCATGAGAGAGGAAAAACTATAGGTTCAGAATGGCTTTGGGCACCATTTCGTGGGTGTTTTCTTGCCCAATAAGCAAAAATACGAATTCTCAGGTTGATGGCTTGCCCATGCACGAAATTGGCTTCCATACCTCTCCATTCCCAAGGCAATAACTACCTCAACCAACTCTTGGAAGAATTAAATGATTAGGTGCATAACCCAAAATGGGTAGTTGGTGGTTTATGGGTTTTCTCATTGACACATGGATTAACACCATTGGCTCAAGGGTTTGAATAATTTCCCTCCCTATTCCTTGTAGAATCATGCCCCCGTCTCTTTGTTGCATTGCATAGCTAGTTGTGGGTATTTTCATTAAAATTCGTATTTACATGATGTCTTATTTACATTGTGCCTATCTAGCACAAGAACCATAGGCATCTATTTCTTTAATTTCCGATACATAAAATGCTAAATCAATGGTGGGGCCTTGGCCTTGAGCTCCTCACCATGATTAAATAACAATATTTACATCATTTACAATTTAATGCAAAGGGGGTCAAAATGGGGACATTATAGATAAGTCACTTTTAACTCGTGACTACTTCAACCAATGCTCGAGTCTCACTTAAAGCTCATTATATATATATATATAAAACTAGGGTCATAATATATATAAAACTATGGTAAGAATTGTTTTTATGTGAAATATCTACTCCCACTTACTTGTTATACATGCTTAGTCGTAATCATGCTTTGTCTATGCTTTAGCTACATGTTACATTCTTTAGTTAAATGGGTTGTCACTACCTATTGTCCATGCATAAGCTACGAAGCTTCCAGTTATTTTTTATATATTTTTTAATGAATGCCATAAAATCAATCAGTTACTTGTCCAATCTTCCTTCAATCTAGGAAAAGCATAAATGGTAGTCCACCCAAAATTCTAAGATATAAATATCTATAGGTATAATTAATTGCAACTTAACACAACGGTATTTGAGTGAACAATTTACTCCACACAATGTTATTTGAGTGTACAATTTATTTAGTTTAGGATAGACAATTAAACTAACAATTGCTTTGGAACCTTTATGAAAAATACATTCTTATTAGTTAAAGGGTAATTCTAAATCTAGTTTGTTTGATATGCATTTGTTGAATATGATGTATTATCAAATTTTGATGGAGAATGGAACAATGTAATATTTGAGTACATAACTTGAAATATTGGTGAGATAATATTGAATTTAGATTATTTGCTAAATCTTTAATCTATCACACATATTTGTAAGAGGAAACAGAGATGTGATCACTAGGTTTTTTTGTTGAGGATGAAAGCTTGAAGCCATCTCTAACCCACCTCCTACAACTGCGCCCCCATTCACTGATCTCATCGCAGAAGTCCCTTCCATGGAGATCATCAAGGGAGAAGGCCCTCCTTCTCCCCACTCATATCAAGATGCAGCAGGTCACAAGTCTGCAGTTGCACCAACTGCGAAAGGGCCGCAATGGAAACCTGCTAGCGAGGTTCCATTTCAGAGGACAACAGCACCAACAATGGACAAAGGCAAAGGCAAGGAAGGGGAAAACATCGCCTCATCCTCGCATCCAAAGGTGGCTCGGGCATGGGAACCAGGAAAATGTATATCCCAGACAATAGAAATGCCCATATTTGAGGTAAACTTAGACCACCATGAGGAATACAAACAATTTATCAAAGATCACACCTTAATAGGTAAATTTATAGGACTATGGCCTTCTGAGCGAAAACTGATCAGATTGAAAGAAGCTTGGTGGAATCCCAAGGGACATTACAACATGCGCCTTGGTTCCAAAGGATTTTTTACGTCTACTTTCCACAATATGGAGGATCAAGACCGTATATTTGAAAACAACCCTTACTTAAACAAATCGGGGTGACTTTTCATGCGCAACTGGACGAAGAAATTCATCCTAGACAAAGAAGATTTCATCTATGCCCCAGTCTGGATATGGTTCTACTCTTTGTCACTAGAATTATGGCTGCTAGAAACACTTGAAGGGATCGGCAATACTCTAGGTAAGTTTGTCAAAACCTTTAAAGCTACCAAAGTGGGTCGCTATAGTTCATACACCAGAATTTGTGTTTACCTGGATATATCCAAGGTGCTCCCAGTGAAATATGTCTCTCAAGACAAGACGAAGACTAGATCCAAACCATAGACTATGAGCATATCCCTTTAAGGTGCAGAAAATGTCATATCCATGGACACATGTTCTAGGACTGTCCCCTAAAAAATATACCCAAGCCTTCAAACAATGAAAATGGGAAAGATAAGAGCAATTTCGTCACAATCCAGAACCATAAAAACACTGCTCATAGAAGGGGAGGAGGAAAGGCAGGAAAAGGTTTTGCAACAAAGAACAAGTTTGAATATCTTCCAGCCGAAATGGATGACATAGTGGAGAAATTGATAGAGGAAAAAAAGAAACAAGAAGAATCACTAGCAAAAGAGGATGGCGAAAACATGGAAACCCAAGAAAAGCAAACATATCTTCCAATAACGACAGAGAACGCTAATCTTCAACAAACCCAACCCCCAAATACTCAAGAAGAGACAAATATGGAGGGAGGTAACGATCTAAACTCTGAATATGATGAGAAGTAATTGGCACGTATCAATCTGGAAAATATGATGGAAGCCTGCAGAAAGTGAGATTATACAGTGATCCCACTCGAGCAACTATCTGAAGTTCACAAGGCCTTCCTCAAATCCCAATCTGGGGAAACGATCCGATCCAAGATGAACCTAGGCGTAGCTCAAGGTCCAAATAAATCCACAAAGAAAAACACTAAACTAGATAAAAATAAAGGAAGGAAGCCCACTAAGAAACTAATAGAAGAATTGGGGCATATAATGGTCAATTCAGGCCAAATGGAAGCATTAACGCGTACCTTCTCACCAATTACCTCAAAGCAACTCCCTCAATGAATATACAATCCTGGAATATAAGAGGCATTAAAGGTGGGAATAAGAAACATATCCTACGAAAATTGATTATGGAGGAACATCCAGATATTCTCATTTTACAGGAAACAAAATGCTCGGAGGAAGAAGCACGCACACTTCTACATCATTGTTGAAGAAACAGTGACCTTATTACCACAGATGCCATGGGTAATTCGAGAGGACTAGCTATTCTTTGGAACCCACATTCCATCGAATTACTCTCTGCCTTCTAAAATTGATGGTCACTTTCCATCAAATTCAAAACTCTGAAAAAAGGAATATGCAGAATCATAACAAATGTCTATGGACCGCATCAACTTCATGACAAAATGACCTTTCTACATAGTCTACATCACTTGCAAAGTATAACAAAAGATCACGTCTGGATCATTGGCGGAGACTTCAACATCATCACCTCCTTAGATGAGAAAAAAGGGGGCATTCGGCGTCTCGAAAAAGATAGTGAAAATTTCTCTAATCTTATAATAGATCTAAATCTAGTAGATCTAGCTCCCTCAAATGGCACCTTCACCTGGAGCAATAGAAGATCGAGACCCAATCATGTGACTTGTAGACTTGACAGATTCCTGACAAGTGATTCCCTTCTCATGTTAGGAGCAGCCATTGATTCTGGCATTCTACCTTGATTTGGCTTAGACCATTAGCCCATATAAATATCTCTGGATGTCAGTGGCCCCATCCTTTATAGGCCTTTCTAGTTTGAAAATTTGTATCTCTCAAATCAACATTTTGAAGACAACTACAAACAATGGTGGGAAGACTCTACCATTCATAGAGGAACCTTGATATACCAATTTCAACAAAACCTCAATAAATTCAAACACAAACTGAAGCATTGGAACAAGCACAGCTTTGGAAACATATTCCAAGCACAACGAGACCTGGACACTAAAATGAAGCGAGTGCAACAAGACATTATCTCTCAAGGATGCACTCCCACCCTTGAGGATATGGATCAATCCATTAACCTACAAATACAATGAGTGCAATTCCTGTAATGTACCAACTTAGTATTGTGGCACAAAAACTCTAGACTTCTCGAATTTGATCAAATAATGGCTAAGGTAGCTAGAACTGTTGGGGATGGGAAAGATCAAAGGATATGGAAGGATGGTAGGTTCTGATA
Source organism: Larix kaempferi (assembly GCA_027924585.1). NCBI lineage: Eukaryota > Viridiplantae > Streptophyta > Pinopsida > Pinales > Pinaceae > Larix > Larix kaempferi. Next base: position 59,581,467 of record BSBM01000753.1, read on the forward strand.
TGATATGATACCTCTACACAATGTACTGAGACCTTTTATTTTTCAAGAGCGTCAAGGCTGCAATATACTCTAATGCTCCATGGCCCCTCAGCATATGCAGACTAGTATCGATAGGAAACTTCACTAAAGGATGGGGGAGGTTGTTGCAGACATCAGAGAGGTTCATTAAAATTCATTTACATTCATTTCATCATAAAATATCATCTCATAAAGCTATATGAATATCTGGACAAGTCTTACAATGAAACTAGTAAAATTGCATTTCAGGACAGCTCGACTAGTTTGAATTATGGATTCCCAAAAAATGCTCAAAGGATAATGAATTTATGAAATAGGGGATGTATCATGACATATGACATGTTATATAACTCCAGAAACAATAGTGACTTCATTTGGACTTATACTCATTGACTTATGAATCATACACTGAAAGCTAGTCAAATTCTAGCGAAATCTAGAAGGGGTAGATAAATTGGAGAAGAAATCAGAGTTGTGTAATTTGTATTGAATGGAATGATATAAAAACATTACATCCTCTATTATTACATCATAAATAGACCAAGATGTATCTTAGAAAGTGATAGAAATATCTCTCTTCTTGTACATAAGAAAATAGCTCTAGAATCTCAAGAAGGCTTGAAGATTTGATCTTTGAACTGAATCATGATGATTCTAAAATTGCAATTCGAATTGATCAAATTCAGTACGTACAAATAAACTCAGTCAAAATGGTTTAATTCCATCATCCTTTCACAGAAAGCTAGGGCACATCTCCCAAGTCTCAGATGCATTTATGGATTCATACAATTTCTCAAACTAACAAAAGATATGAATGTGGTGATCATGGAATTATTTTTAGATATTTCATGAATTGGAGAGAAAGTCTCCATGAGTAATGTGCCTTCCTTGAGTGGATGAGGAAAGGTTTCTTTCCTTCCTTGCTTTGCTTTGCTTTGGCTTTCCTTCTTTTTCCTCTTTTTCTGACTTTCCTTCTTTTCTGAACTTTCCTGCTTTTCTTGTTTTATCCTGCTTTCTGGATTTATGGTACTTTTCTTGAAATACTTCTCTTTTCTCATTTTTGGCATCATTTTTGGACTCATGTGATTTACTTGACTTTCTCCTCAAGTCACTCTCCAACCTTATCCACTAATGCACCTTAGTGGAGCATTTTCTCCATTTTTTCAGCATAACAGAAAGAATATTAATTGCACCATAAGTATTTATTCCAAGTGGATAGCAAACTATGGATAAAATTAAATGCACACTCCTAATTAATTAATGGCCTCATCTTAACCCCTCATTAATTAATTAATCCAATCTGTCAGTACGATCCATGGAGTTTAATCTGCTTCATGGTGATGTAAAAAATGGGAACATGACAATGCCCAAGAAGAAACTCTTTGGAAACAAAAATCTAGAGTCCAGTGGCTCAAAGACAGAGAGAAAAATACTAAATTCTACTACCAATCTATCATCCAATGTAGGCAAACCAACAAAATCAACAAGCTAAGAGACGCCCAGGGAGATCTAATCACTTCTGAGGATGACATCGAAAAAGAGATGATCACATTCTACAAAAACCTCATGACGGATCCTAGGAATGACAAAGGAGAGGCCATTAGGAAAATCACTCAGTACATCCCCAGTCTGGTCACCAAGGAACAAAACCACACTCTGATGCGACCAATTTATCAAGAGGAGGTAGACCAAGAAATGAAGGAAATGGCACTGGGGAAATCACCGGGACCAGATGGATTCACAACTGATTTTTTCCATCATTTCTATCACATGGTTCACAAAGAGGCTAGAAACTTATGGAGGACTCCCGAACCTCCCAGTATGTCCTTTTAGCATTGAATGCCACCTTTCTTTCACTCATTCTAAAGGAATACAATGCATCTAATCCCAGCAACTTCAGGCCCATTGCACTCTGCAATCTCATTTATAAGCTCATCACAAAAGTCATTGCACTCTGCCTGAAGCCTCTTCTTCCAACTCTCATTTTACTGGAGCAAACTGGCTATGTAGAGGGCAGACAAATAATGGACAATGTTCTTTTGTCTCATGAAGTCGTTCACTCTCTTCGGACCACGCACACTCCAGGTATGCTCATCAAATTAGATCTTTCTAAATCCTTTGATAAATTAAGCTGGCACTATATGCACGATGTTTTAAAGGCTTTTTTATTTGATAATGGCTAGATAAACTCGGTGCTCAACCTTACATCTTATGCATTTTTTCCATCTTTCTCAAGGGCACGCCTACTGCAACCTTTTCCCCCTCAAGAGGAATCAGAAAAGGGGACCCTCTCTCACCCTTCCTCTTTATTCTAATGGTGAAGGGCCTCAGCAGAAGAATCAATTCGTACCTTAGGGAAAACTCCCTTATAGGCCTACCACTGCATGATCCAAACCCTCCCCTCATCCACAGCCAAATTGTTGATGATACGCTCCTAATGGGAGTTACTTCAGTCTGTGGAGCCAACTATATTCAAGCCATTCTCACTGATTTTTTTGAAGCCTCAGGAAACTTCATAAACAAAACCAAATCCCATATTTTCTTCTTCAATACACCTCTGGCCATCCAAATACACATAGAAATACTCTTAGGATTCACCATAAGTACCCTCACCTCCAAATACCTTGGCATCCCCCTAATAGATAATGCCCTCTGCAAATGCTCTTGGGAATACATTCTCTCCTCCCTAGAAAAACGTCTCTCCTCTTGGACCTTCTGTGTCATGAACCTCCTAAGCTGCATTGTCTTTCTCAAATCTGTTTTGCAAGCCATTCCCCTATGCCTATTCACTGCTCTGGTTGCCCCAAAAAATAATACTCAAAAAAATCAGATCCATTCAAAGAAGTTTTATTTGGTTAGGCACAAGGGAGGAAAGAAAATGGGCCTTAATTAAGTGGTCTGATATATGCACTCCAAAAAATGTTGGAGGCCTTGCACTTAGAGATCCAAAAACAATGAACCGGGTATTTATCTCCAAGACATGGTGGAGATGGATAAAAATACCCAAAGCCAGCTGGGCTAATTTTTGGAGATCCAAATATGCTAGGAAAACAGAAGAAGAAGATCTAATAAGACTCAACAACCAACAACAGGGATCATTGATTTGAAATGCATCCTGGAAACATAGGAATCTCATCAGAGAACAATTTTTTTGGGAAATACGCGATGGTGCCTCAACACATTTATGGATGGACTCTTGGCATCAGCTCCCTAAGCTGCAAGAAAAAGAGGAACTGCAGGAAATCATGATCAATATCAATAACTTTCAAAGCCACCCAATACAACACTATTGGAATCACACGAATGATGGAGGACAATGGCGGACTTGGAAGCTTACCAAGAAGAACTCAATCTTCCAAATCACATCGGCAATCAACCTTGGATTGATGAGATAAATCGACGCAAAATCAGAATCAAACATGGACCTAACATATTGCATTGGGGATACTCAACATCAATCAACTCTTCAGTCAAAGAAGCCTACAATATAAAATCAGGAGCAAGCCTTCTCAACAAAGACTCCATTTGGGACAAAATATGACATTCCGAATACTAGCCCAAAATCAGTTCCTTCCTCTGGCTTGTAGGGAGGGGACGCATCCTCACCTGGGACAACCTGCAAAAGAGAGGCTTCACGGGCCCTTCCTTATGTCACCTATGCAAGGAAAACAACGAAAAATATCAACCATATTTTGGACAATTGATCCTATAGCTCTCAGGCTTGGGACCAGATGGATGCCGCTATGAGACAAAGTGACAGGAAAAAGAAAAACATCAACGAAACTCTCAAGTCTTTGAGACCCAAAGCTTTCAAGAATCCCATCCTAAATAAGATTTGGCAACTTCTTCCAGGATTTATTATGTGGTAACTTTGGAAAGAATGGAACAGGAGGACTTTTTAGGAATCCAACCTTTCCATTCAATAGGTATGGGCTCTAATCAAATAGCACATTGTGGAAATGGTGGCCATCCTTCCCTGGACAAAGGATGACTTACTATGTGAAGAAGGGGAATCCATTATTCTAAAACTTTGGATCACTAACATACACCCCTCAGGTAATCCATATCACTCTCCTTTGGTCCCCATCAGTGCATCCACTTGGTCACCTCCTGATGTTGGGCTCACCAAACTCAGATTTGACTGCACCTCCAAGGGGAACCCAGGGCCAACCAGATATGGAGGTGTCTTCAGAAACTTTGAAGGTAATATCATGGGCACCTACAATGATAGCTTGGGTATCAAATCCAATAATGTCGTGGAGTTATGGGAACTACTCACTAGTTTAACAATCTCCCATAAAAAATGCTTTGCATGTTTGATAGTAGGAGGTGATTAAAAAATACTAATAGACATGCTTCATATTCTTCAAAATTGAAAAAACCCTACCAAAATTTCCACTGGCTGGATATTGGAGCATCTTCTCACTTCGGTGGATCAACTTTTGCATGAATCTGATATCACTAGCACTCCTTCTCATGTCAAAGGCTCGGAAAACAAGGTGGAAGACCTTATTTCCAACAAGGGAATCAACCCAAAGGAGGAGGGAAGATACCATCCATGGAGGCATGACAACATCACACAACTCCCCTCTTCCTGCCAGGAGCTTACTCAAGCATACTAGCCACCCCCAGATGGGGTGTTTGACATCATATCAACGAGCATTAATAGCGATGGGATGGCGAGCGACCCAAGGAACGTGGTGACAGCTGAAGAGGTGGTCATGCAATCACCTAGGGAGCCTTCCATTAATGATCCACCATGGAACCTACAATGAAATGATGTACTGCCTTAACTCCTTCATCACTCTCTAGGTTAGTTGTTTTATGATGCTAATACAGGTAGGGGAACTCATTTCCTATCCGGGCTTATGGCTTATAGGAAAAATATATTTAAAAATTGTATAGACTGCATCTATTCCTATCCTTGACTCTCTAAAAATATTTTAGTCAAAACTGATTACTAACTATTAAAATGTTGACGTCAACATGAAAACGAAATTTTCAAAAAACTGCAAAAATTGTTACCCAACTTCATGTTTTCACCCAGTTGCAACCTCCATTCACTTGAGATGACCTGCACTATTATTGTTTGTGGTAGAGCGACCTTCTCCATGACGCAAAATGGGTGCAGAGGGAGGAAGGGTGGCATCACAACTCAAAAGCATCGAAATAACTCTTACTCTAGTCTCTCTGCACAGCTTGAGAAAATAACTGATGTCGTACTTCTCCTTCAAAATGAACTTAGTGAGGCATAGGAAGACCACCAGGCGCGTATCTTGGAGATGAGCGACAGATTCCAAGAACTGGTGACCATCTCATACCATCGTTGCTCCTCCAGACTGTCACTATGGATGGCAACCATACATGGGCTCTTTGAATACACCGATGGCACTCACGTTGACAAGGAAGGAAAAGAACTAGCATTTAAGGTCGAGTAGGAGAACCTGACCACAGACACCACCAAAGACAAACACAACAAACTTGAAGTTGATAAGAGCAAGGCCGCCTCCAAATCCTCCACATCGAATCCATGCACAGGTCCACCTGTCAAGTAGTTATCTCTGCTGTTATGTTTTCATCTCTTTTTGGGATCTGTTTTAAGCCAACCAAGGAAATTAAGCATCTTGTCTCCGTTTTAGTTGTAAGAATGATAATTTTGACAAAGAATGATCCTCATATATAGACATGTAAAACTTGTTATAACCTCATGTTGTTTTCTCTTATGGGGAGGCCTACGCATGAGCATAATGGGTTGTTTTATCACTATGGGAGGCCCATAAACTTTCTATATTTTTGTACTTTTATCTCTTTGAATTAATGTGATTACTAGCTTACAAAAAAAGATTATTTGCTAAGCATTTGTTGAATAAAAACACTTAAAATCTAGTAAATCCAACTAAATAAAAGAGAAATGGTAGACATGAGAATTCAAGCTTTATCTAGAGATGCTAAGATTAAAAACCTCAAAAAGGAAATAATTGTAGAAATAAATGTAGAGAAGGTAAACTCACAATAGAAACTTTTTATCAAATCACATATTGTTACAATGCACAAATTGTTTCAAGAAAACTATAGATCCTATGATGATAGTTTTGTGAACATGTAGATTTGATTTTTTGAATTTTGGTCTCGCACTTTTGCCTCCCTATGATGGAATTTTACTAATAGCAATAAAATTTCATCGATGTGTGCAAAAACTAGAATGATATGAAATAGCTAATACCAAGTGTGTCATGTTCTTCCTTTTCTTTTACTTGGTTGCTTCTTTATATCCATAGTGCGTGCTTCGACACATTGCAAATGCAATCCACAAGAGGATTGGAATACATAAATCTCCTCTTGTTCTCAAGGAAGAGAGGGATAGATGAAAAAAGTAAAATAGGCAACCATGTATGATGAAGGGGTACTCCAATGGAATACCAATGTAATATATTTTGCATAGATTTGAATAGTATGTTGAATGTATGTTTTTTTGCATGAAATCCACTAAAATTCACCAAAAGAATATTGTTTCCAGATTGCATTGTTGAACAAATCTAAACAAATCCTAGTGTTTTAACCATCACATTAGGACATACACTTACATAAGGGAAATACATTATGACTTAATAAAATAGCAACCTTGAGGTACATGTAGACCTATGTTTAGTTGGTCCTTTTGATACTTGTCATACATTGAACATCTTGGAAATGTGAACAAAGGGCAAGGTTCTTGTGAATTCTAATAAAGTGACATGTGAATAATTTTTTTCAAAATTTCCAAGGAGCCATGAAATCTTGTCAGTTGATAGACGTGTCTAACATATGATTTTCCAACTATCTACGAACATGGAGATTGAGAGAAACAAAACCGTGGATACCCTTGACAAAGATTTCATTCAAGAATTATGTACATGATAACGAAGACTGAGAGAATGAGATCACATACACTTGACCAAGATTTGATTTGATATTTATGCACACAATGGTGATAGGAAAATAAGAGCCACTCATATCATCTTTGAGTTCTAATGCTATATCAAGAGTGGGAGGAGGGAATATGTATTTCTTGAGAAGACCAATATATAGCAAGTGGTGTAGCCACATTTACAACTAGCTTGCTCCAACGCCACTGCAAGGTTGGGAAAACCAAAAATTTGATGAAGGTCAATGTTTAATTAAAGATATTATATCAAACACATGTTTAGTTAGCTGAATCTCAACCATGGTCATATGCTTTATAGTCGTCAAATATATGGAGAATTTCATCAAATGTGTTTCATAACCATGAAGCTTACACCTTTCCTCCTCCATTTCTTATAAAAGATATTTTCCCGTCCCTCATTACCAAATCTTACATATTTCCTCTACCCTCTTCGTTTTCTTAGAATTGCAAGGCTTTGGCCCAACTAATAATTACTCTGTCATCACCATAGCCACCATGAATATGCCTTTAAGGGACTTCACAAAATCCACAAGCCTCATGACTTGTTGGCCTACTCACACAAATGAAAAAGAAATTAACATTTTAATCTAACAAATCCCCACATCCCATCATAATTTTAGAGGCAGGATAACAAGAAGAGGCAACAATTGAATACGAGTATTTGTTGTCACAATTACATAGTTTATAAAAAGTTAATGCTACAAGGATTGATGTATTATGGTTAATTTCTTTTGGAATCCACTTCATTTCCATTAAAAAAACAATAGATGATGGTGGTTATGCCTCCTCTCCTAATATGATTGATTATCATAATATCACAAGCATTGTCTAGGAAGCCCAAAAAATCAAGAATTTTACACATGACCCTCATGGAGATTTATGGCATTGTTTGTTGGCTCAATTCAACAAACCAATGAAGCCTACAAATAATAAGAGTTGAAATGATCTTTCTATTAAAATTGTAGTGTGTTGAAATTATCTTTCTATTAAAATTGTAGTGCCTCTTACTAAATAAAATCTTCATGAAATTAATGAAAATGAAGTTGTGATGGCTCAATTAAGAAGAGGTGCAACATTTAAGTTGATGAAGGATAAAGAAGATAAAGTGGTGTTAAACGGAACAATAAAGCCATCTAGCATGCTATAATTTTTAGATTTATAACAGTTTAAACATCAAATGACACCTAAATGACACCTTCCCTCTTGTAATATAAATCTACTACAAATGGATTTCGTGATTTTTTTATCAATACCTAGGAAATTAAAATTCATTGGACTTTTATGCCCTACCATTGTTCTATTGAATCCCAAAAAAATATGCTTTAGAGGATGGAAATTCCTTACGATATAACTAACAGGAGGGCCACAATTAAAAAGACATCCATATTAGCACATAAACAATGATTATTTCATTAACATGATCTCACACCTCACCTTTGAAAAATTTGTCTATCTTATCTCAAAAGACTTGGTAAATTGCAATATCTCAGAAAGCATATATCTCAAAGACGTTTTCAACTACAGTGTCTCTTAGATCACATAAAACAGGCACCTAAACTTATCAATACATTCATAACATAAAGACTACACAACTTCTACATGAACATGTAACTAATATTTATGATGTTCATTGAAATTACAGCGTTCCTCATAAAAAAACTACAATATCATACACTACACAACTTAAAGACTTAGCCAACCACACTAACTTAAAACATAATACATTTTCATGATATTAAATTTATTATTACACAAACTACATTATCAAACACTACATAGCTTAAACAGACTTAGTCAACCACACTAACATAAAAGAGAATACAGTTTATGATATTAAAATTTACATCCTATTTTCATAACATGTTAGCCCAACTGATCCAAATTGATACTGGTGGCCATCCACCTGTTCCACCAATTTTACAATGGTTCTCCATCTTCTTGGTGATTTTCGATAATATTTTGGGTCCCAAACTTCCGGGGTCGTTTTGAGGCCTTAAACAATGTTTTTTGGCGAATTCAGGTGCCAAGGGTTTCCAGGGCATGCCCTAGCACAAATCAAAATTTTTAATACTCAGTTAGTTCATTCCAAAAAGCTATCAAGCACCCTAAACAAAGACTGTATGCAAAAGTTGAATCCCTGAGAAGTTGACATATCAGCTAGCCACCTTGAGGCCCACAAATCCTTTTGGTGCTTCATCTCCTAGGGTTAAGTTTTTGAATGTTAGGGTTTTTGTCTCTTTATGTCATGATAAAAAGGCCCTTTGTGGTCTCGTTGTGATTAGCTCTTGTATATTGGCGTAGCCAACACATCTCTCTTCGGAGAGAAACTGTCACCATCTAAGCTAGTTTGTATTGCGTTGTAGTTTACAATGTTTTCCATTCCCTTAATTAATATAATTTGGATTTTACTATACTGCAGTGCTTTCTATAAAATATTTGTGTGTGTGTTTCCATTTTATATTGCTACCTTCATTTCAATCTCTAAATAATCCAGATCAATGGTATCATAGCAGCTAGCTCTTGTTGTTTCTCAGTGCATGTCCCCAACAAGATCCATATATTGAGAGTTGTGTATTGAACTAGTTGAGATTGGGGAAAACTATTGGCCGATGCAGCCTCACATGGAAAGAGAAGAAAAGAGATATGAAAGATTCATATATTTTATTAAGCAGTTTCTCAGGGAATCCCTCGCACAACAGAGGAATGAGATGATGGATAATTTTTCCCAAATCCTTCAATGACTACCGACTGAAGTGAACACACCTTCAATAAGAAACCATTTCGAAGGTGAGACTCCCTTCAAGGTACAAGTTAAATTTTACACTGCCTTCTTTGAAGGCCAAATAAATGTAAATGTTTTAGGGAAATGGTTAAATCTGATAGAGGGTTACTTCTCTGTTCATTTTTTTTACCACAAAGAAAATATCACCTTTGCACTCCTTAAGTCCCTCCCCCATGCCAAAATTTAATGGGATGGTTATTGCGAGAGTCATGTAGGAGATGAGTCTGAAATATATAAGACAAAACCCACTTGGATGTCTTTTGTTGATTCCACCAAGGATGAATTCTACCTTGTCGAAAACTATGATGACCAGTACATGAGCTGGATAACTTTGTGCCAGGAGAAAGACTAGAAGGTGTTGAATTTCACCAATATATTCCATACCTTGCACTCAAAGCTAGGTATCAGTGACTCTAAATGGCACTTGGTTCGAAAGTACCACAATGGCCTTCATACGTACATCTAGAGAGAGTTGGATTTCTTATACATTTCCTCACTATGAGGGTCTTATCGGTATGCTGTCAAGATCGAGAAAAAGTTTAAGGAAAATAATATATGGGAGTTTGGGTTTGCAAATAAACTACAGTAGAAGCTTGGTAAAGGAGACCCTAAATCATAGAACAAAGGATAGAGAAAGAATTTCCAAAATCATGAAAACTAGGGCAAGCCACAGGTAAATAAGGGTAATGGGAAATCGAAGAAGGACATCAACAAGTGGCATGAATTCCACAAAAGAACTTGGCACAATAATCATGAATCTCAAAACAATTATTCTTGGTTGAGATCATGAAATCCTCAAAATATAGACTTTGTCTTAGACTCTGATTTAGAGCAAGAAACAGGACAACAAATCATTGTTGCGGAACCTAGTGCCACCATCGCAACTTGAAAAATCCAACCAAAAGACTCATAGGAGCCAGAGGAAGGGAATCTCCTCTTCCATTCACAACTCTGGGTGAAGGGGAATCCAATACATTTAATTTTTGATAGTGGTATCCAAAAGAACTTGATCTCGGTCGAGGTCATCGAGATATTGAAGATACCAATGATGCCACACCCCCAATCATACACCATCAATTGGTTGAGCCAAGGATGAAATATCCGTGTCCATAAAAAATTCCACCTATCCTATGACATCAAGCCCTTCAAAGATGAGGTATTTTTGGCCCACTTCATGTTTGTGATGTCGTTTTAGGACAACCCTATATGTGGAGACACCATGCTATTTATGAGTCTAGCCCTCGTAGTGCCATTGTTACTTTGGAAGGACAACTCTACAGGATACCAAAGGTAGTCCTGACCATTGTAGTTTCCTTGATCTCTACAAAGCAATGTCGGAAGGTCATCTCTCAAACTACGAAATTCATCCTCTTCATGGTTCATTCAAAAGGTGAAAGGAAGTTCATTGCAACTGCCACAGTCTTAGGACGCGGTCTCTCTAAACAACAAAAGCATGTGGACAATAGTGTATAAGAATACATAAATATATTTGCCTCGCCTAAAGGGGTGACTCTACACTACCAAGTTAAACATTTAGTTGATTTGATGCATGGTTCTCCTTTACCTAATGCCCAATATATAGATGCTCTCTTTTGGAAAATGAGGAAATAAAGTGTCAGATTCATGAGCTCATCCAAAAAGGAAACATTTGGTTGAGCTCCTCACCTTGTGGGATCCCAATTGTGTTGATATAGAAGCAAGGATTGTACACTCCATTTCACACACCGGACATTCCCTAGGAGTCTATCTAAATGGAATAAATGTCTATCTTTCCTTCAACCAAGCACGACATCACTGTGTATTTGTGGTTGTTGACTAGTTCTCTAAGATTTAAATTTTAATTCCTTGTAAGAAGAGCAACATAGCAGAGGCCACTACTAAGCTCTTATTCAAGCATGTTGGGGCTCATTTTGGCCTCCCACTTACCATTATTTTATATCAAGAGATTATGTCCTTGAGTACCTTATAGTCTAGCCTATGGTTGATAATGGGCACTAAGCTAACCAAATCGACTTCCTTTAACACCCAAACCAATGGGAAAACAGAGGTGGTCAACATGATGATTCTTCATTTACTGAGAATGTACAACTCCAAACATCCCCACACTTGGGATGCGAGCCTTCCTTATGTTTATCATAACTACAACATATCCCTTTACAAATCTATTATAGACACATCCCTTTTGAAGTATGCTTGGGTTTCCAACCATTATTCCCAATTGATGTAACACTTCCCATTGCATATACACATGAAGAGTCCTACCATGCTCAAATTAAGTTTGATTGGGCATCCAAATTTGTTGAGTAGATCTAACACATCCAATAACAAGTTCATGATATCTTGTATAAAAGGAATGGAAAATATAAGTAGCAACATGACCAACATCGGGTTCCCCATAAGTTTCGGGTTGGCGATAAGTTATGGTTACATTTACAGAAATAGTGCCTCATAGGGCCCCATCGGAAGCTACACCCGCTTCAATATGGGCCTTAAAAAATCACCAAGGTTGTGGGTAATAATTATTTTGAGTTAAGTATTATCCATTTCCTTGACTTGTAACCCATACTTAATGTGGTTCTACTTTGACCATATTTTTCACCTTTCTTGGAAACATCAGAGTTATCCGAGAACTTGGCCCCTACATAACTCAATCTTGATTACATTGAGAAATCTACAGTTGATAGGATCATGGACATTGGGATGAAGGAAAATTTCCAGCAGAACATCCAACTATATTAGGTCGTCAAAGAAGGGAAACTTCTTCATTAGGGATAGTGGCTAACTGGGAGTTAGATTCAACAAAAGTTTATTTATCTAATGGAGGAACTTGTCACAATGGGGACCATTTCTCTCTAAGGTAGGAGGATAGATCTAGGTGGATACTAGTAGCCACCCACCTATTCCATGGGGTTACAATAATTCTCCATCTTCTTGGAAAATTTCTATGGTTTTTTTGGTCCCAAACTTCCGAGGTCGTTTTGAGGCCCTAAATAATGTTTTTTCACCAATCGAGGGACCAAGAGTTATCATGTAATTCCAATTCCCCTATCATAGGTTGTATGTCAAAACCCGAAATTTCCGAAAAATTTAAAAATTTTTATTTACAACAATAAATGTTAACTAGGTAGTTTTCTGATTTGTTTTAAATTAAATAACATACATAATCTGTTGAAAGACTCTGTCTTATTAAAAACTTTGATTTTGGTGATTGTAATTTATGATTGTTTTGTTTTGAGCCGCAAGGGAAGAGCTAGTCGTAGTTGACTGGCTTACTTAGCTTACGAGCTAATGCATATGTCGTCTTTTGTCTCTCAGGTACGTCAGTGAAGTAAGGATCACCGTTGGTTGAACTTGGTGAGTATCAATATTTCCTGTACTTAAAACTTAAAAGATCGTCATGATATTTCTTATGCAGATAGTGTCACCATGTTCTGCAATAGATTACACAGTCCAGTTATAATTATTGTTTTATGAATATTATGCTATGTTACTACTGTAACTTATCAATGGAACAATAGTTTGTATTATAAATTATCATCTACGTATGGCGACATAGCACCAAGTGACTTATTGTCGTTTAAATACCTATGATTTACTGTTTTGTCCACGTAATAATAATCGTAAGTGCAAGAGTGACGCCTCTAGCATTATTCCATTATATTCGACTATACTGCAATGTTCAATGTCAACTTTAAAGTTTATTTCTGTCACATGACTGTGCATGGATTTTAACTACCTTCACGATGGGAACCTGTAGATGAAGCTCTATTTCAATCATCTTATTAATAGAGATTTATTATTCAAAAATTGTTTACTGTTACAATAGTATTGGTAACAAACACGATGAGTGTGTATGATAGCAATTTTGTATAATTGTCAAATAGATATGGTAACATTTCCAGGTGTTAAGTAACACGGTATCTTTCTTTGAAGTTGACTACATTACTGCTTACAAAATCATGGAATGTATTATGCTCATGGCATAAATCTAGGATTGATTTTAATTTATAAATCTCATGTAACCTAATGTTTTTGCCACATCATGTTGTCCCCATACGATGGCAAGCTTTATACTACCTATAGTGTATAGGTTATATTTATCATACTTGGTCATGTAAACTCTATGGTTGAAGTTGACCATACCTCCTTTGTATTGTTGTAGGGTTTATACATAGCACGTACCTTGGTATTCCGTGAAGGTTCGATTGCAAGCATACACTATATGCTAATGATTGTATATCATATGTTGTCTTTTACATTTGACTTACTTATATAATGATTTTGGATTCGATGTGCAATGATTTGGGTTGCAGTTTGAACTATATAGTCTCGACCCATACTACGTTGATATATTTGGGACTACGTGGTTGCTTCTCCTCCAAGCGGTTGGCAATATATAAAATGTTGATCAAAACCCTACCAGGTTGTTGTATTTGCCTTCGGTCTCGGGTCCTGAGAATGAAACCCTCCCTGTCTGAGTTTTTGTAATGAGAACACTGTAACTGAGTGCAACGTGTTGGGGTCTGGTCTCGTGGGTTTCATTCTGAAGTAGAATACCTCCTCGGCTCTGTTGATAGATTTGGCTACGGTTTTCCTTATTTTGTGGTCTCGTTGCTCCGTCATTGTTTTTAAAAACCAGCTACTTACAGTCCTTCAATTCGCTGGTGTGCATAGGAGACAGGGTTTGCTACGGTCTTTAAGTTATGTGAGAGGTGATGCATTTGGGTTTTGGGTGTGCTTCAAGTCTGGTTCCATGCCAGCGTGAGGGTTTCGTCGGGAACTATTACCTTGTCTCAGCTGTTATATAGGTTTTGTTTATTTACCTTTCTGACGAAGATGATGGGGTTTCTATAATTATTTAGCCTGTGGCTACCGGTTGTCTACTGCTACTTTCCTCCATGTCCCGGTAAGATGCACCATATTTTTACAGTTTTTAAGTTTTATAATCATTCAATAGATTTACGTTTTTGTTTCCATTCTCTGCACTTAATATGATGATTAATATCCTCGGCATTCGTCAATGTGCAGGTCACGCGGCTCTTGAAGGTGTTCATGGCCTTATCATTTACGCAGGCTCCTCCGGGTAAGCCTGGTTATCCACGGCTGTCTCTTCCTTTGCTGGTTTTGTGGCTAGGGTTGTGTCAAGGAGGAAAACTCCTGTATAGTGAAGTCATTTGACAACTTGCAATTTACAGTTGCAGTCATATGTATGGAGTTGTTTTGGTTTGAAATGAAAGGGGTTTGAAACCCTGTTAAATGTATGAAGAGCCATTCACGGCTACGCCCATATGAGGCCAGGGTTTCGGCTATGGTTTTCTATAATGGCTAAGCATAGGATTTTAATCCTCGCTGTATAAGATTTATATTTTTCATATATATTATTGGGTCTGTTATGACCGTGTTTCGTTTTCATGTTTTGTATAGAATGTATTTAAAATGAAGATAAAAAGGGTACTTTGGTACATGTAATGGAGGATAATTTGGTTTATAAATGAAACCCTAACTTGTCTCTATGTATTTTCTTCAATTTGAAAAGTTAAATGAGAGATGATGACTGTTCCTCGACTGTGACTGTAATAATTAAAAACTTGGGGTTATTCTGGCGAATTTGGGGGTGTTTGTTTTATGTTCAAAGCATCAGTATGGTCTTGTTACTCGATGGCGACTGGGATTGAATTATAATATTATTTATTTTGTTTCTTGTATTGTTGTTAAATGAAACTGTATGTAGAATAAAATATACTTAGAACTAAGTATAAAGATATTATAAGTTATGTCTGCCATGTAAGGCATCCCTTTCATTTGTTTTTCAGTCTGTCGAAAGGAATAATGGGAGGCTACGGCCGTGTATGGTTTTGGAAATACTTTCAAGGGAGACATTTATTCTGAGTAATTTAAATTACTGTGTATATTTTAAGATGGTAGTAACAGCCATTGATGACTGTGTTAGTCGACAGTTTCTCTGTTGATTAATAGGTTTGTATTGTTAAAAAAAATAACTCTGTTGTTTTTATTGTATTGACATGGCTACTGTGTTCAGATACTAGAAAGAAAGAAAAATCATAATCTACAGTTTCTATATGCTTATATTCGCCTACTGTGTAGAAGATTTTAAGATTATGTGAAGGCATGTAACAATAAAATATTGTTACGGTCACTTCTTTAGTTAGTCAATAACTGCCAACATGTTCTGAGTATAAATAAATAATATATAATGAGATGAGCTTTGTTCATCTGTTAAATCGATATAAGACAAACCTGTAACTTAAAGTTTTACTAAAATATACAATACATTTATATATACAGATAGGTTATTCTGATAGGAATTATCTCAAAATAAACACTAAGATTTGTCTAGATTTGTTCTTATGATTGTTTAATAGTTATAAATCTGGATTATCTATTATCCAATATTTCTGTCTATTATTAAACTAATAACAGGAATTCTAGCATATGCATAAACACAGTATTTATTAACTGTAGCAGTGACAAATAGGTTCTGTAGAAAATAATATACTCTATTTAAATAAAAACAGGAAAACTTCTAAAACATCTGCATTCTGAAATTTATACCAAAGGAAAATATAGATAATGATTTCCTGAAGTTGAACACAATCAATACATAGTTGTACTAGCTTATCTCATAGGAAAATAATTTAAACCAATCAACAGGGAGAGTGACAGAACCTGTAGATGGTAGACAATAACAGCAATGGGAGGCTGTTCCTCCCTACCAATTCCTGGAGAGTGCCCAGACAGCACTTCTCAGGACCCCCGAGCTTGCTCTGGTCTAACTGGCTGGAATCTAAGTACGGCCAATAATTCCCTCAGCCAAAACAGCTATACTGGAACCAAGTTACTGCAACTTCCTGCTCAAAACACTTCCTTACTGTTTCCCACTTCCTCAATGGGACTCCTGAATAGCATTCATCTGAATGTATTCTCCCTCTAGAACAATTGCTGAACACCCAGCTCAGTTCATTGAGTAGTATTTAAAAGATTGCCTAGGTCTTAGTTGGGCTAACTGTCATTAATGAGCCACCTGCTCAGATTCCACTTTCTTGGGGAATCATGACCCCAAAATATAGGGAAGTTGCCACCTGCAACTCAGGAAGTGTTTGAGGATGCTGCCACTTGTCTTTTGTCCTTCCACCTAATTCCATCCACCAGTTAGACCAGTAACCTCTTTTAACAGCTCTCCCATGCTGTTGTCTCCATAATTTATTTATTAATAATAATTATTCAGATTTTACATTCCATTTCTGGAGACTCTGCTGAGTCATCCCTTCCTACTTAGCATTAAATTTAACATAATGTTCTCAGGAATATTAAAAATAATTACATTATTTTAATAAAATTGGGGTATGTGACATACACACCCCCTTAAAATGTAACATCGTCCTCGATGTTACTTTATTCTTCTTCTTCAGCTACCTGCTGGAATAGATGAGGATATGCTTCCCGCATCTTACTTTCCAGCTCCCAGGTAGATTCTTCAGGACTAAGGTGCTTCCATTGCACCTTCACTTGTCCAATTATCCGGTTCCGTAGAGTAATTTCCCTCCTCCCGAGGATACAATCCGGTTCTACCAGAACTTCCCCTTCTGGTTCTACCTGTACAATGTTCCAATCAATAACATGAGTAGCATCATGAACATACTTTTTCAAAACAGAGATATGAAAAACATTGTGTACTTTTAAATTTGGCGGTAATGCTAACTGATAAGCAACTTGACCAATTCTAGCTAAAATTTCAAATGGACCACAGTAACGTGGTGCTAATTTTGCACAACTTCCTAATCTTAGGGAGCTTTTCTTTGGTCTTACCTTGATGAACACATGTTCACCTACCTGGAACTCTTTAGGAGTTCTTTTCAAGTCTGCTTGACTCTTTTGCCGATCCTGGGCAATCTTCAAGTTGCCCTGCACTTGTTTCACAATCTGTTCCATTTCTTTCAATAAATCAGGTCCTAACACTAATCTATCTACTGGATTACTCCAGGAGATAGGAGTGTTGCATTTTCGTCCATACAAAACCTCAAAAGGACTAAACTTAGCTGATGATTGATAGCTGTTATTGTATGCAAATTCAGCTAAGTGTAAATAATCCTCCCACTTACCTGGTTGATCTTTAACATACATCCTTAACAGATCTTCTAATATTTGATTAACTCGTTCTGTTTGTCCGTCCGTCTGAGGATGGAAAGAGGTGCTGAAATTCAAAGTGGTGTTTAATCCTTTGAACAAGGATCTCCAAAAATTTCCTGTGAATTTAGGATCCCTGTCTGATATAATGACTTTTGGAATACCGTGTAACCGAAAAATCTGTTTTAGAAAGATATCTGCTATGTTTGCAGCCTTGTATGTGGTTTTAACAGGAATAAAATGTGCTGATTTACTTAATTTGTCTACCACTACCATAATTGAATCATTCTGATGTTGGTTTTTGGGTAAACCCGTAATGAAATCCAGGCTGATTATTTCCCATTTCCAGCTAGGAATAGGTAAAGGTTGCAGCAATCCAGCTGGATGTTGATGTTCTGTTTTTACTTGTTGGCAGTCCAAACACTTCGCTAAATATTCAGCAGTTTCAGATTTCATGTTAGGCCAAAAATATTCTTTTCTCAGCATAGTGATAGTCTTTTGATAGCCAGGATGCCCGGAGTAAGGGGTTTTATGTATTTCGTCTAAAATTAACAGCTTAACTGTAGGTGCATTAGGGATATACAGCCTGTCCTTAAACAGCAAAAATCCATTTTCGTTTAAACTATACCCTTTTATCAAACTTTCTGTGGGCTGTTCCTTGGCTGTAATTTGTAAGTGTTGATAATTTTCATCTAATTTTATCCCTTCAGCCAGCTGTTCATTTAAATCAGAGGTATAAGTGCTGCTAGCTGATATAAAATTCAGTTTTGCATTCCTGCTCAAGGCATCAGCCACCTTATTTTCCTTCCCTTTTATGTGTTGGATTTCAAAATCGTACTCACTTAGGAATGCCAGCCATCTGGCTTGTCTTGTATTTAGATTTGGCTGGTCTAAAAGGTATTTCAGACCTTTATTATCTGTTAGTAAGGTAAATTTTCTGCCTATTAGGTGGTGTCGCCACATCTTTAAAGCATGAATTACAGCAGCTAATTCTAGGTCATAAGTGGCATAATTCTTTTCATGGATTTTCAGCTTCCTAGATTCGTAGGCAATGACATGTCCTTCTTGAGTCAGCACTCCGCCTAAACCATCATTACAAGCGTCGGTGCAAACTATGAAGTCTTTATTTGGGTCCGCTATTCTAAGAATAGGTGCATTTGTCAATAAGGTCTTAAGTTTCTTGAAACTTTCTTCACATTTCGCATTCCAATCAAACTTCTTTCCTTTCTTCTGCAAAGAAGTGATTGGATTGGCTATTTTTGAAAAGCCTTCAATAAACCTCCGGTAGTAACCGGTAATTCCCATGAAAGATCTAACGTCCGTCACATCTTTAGGTACTGGCCATTCTTCAATCGCCCGAATCTTTTCGGGATCTACTGAAATCCCTTCCTTAGTGACTACATGTCCTAAGTACTGGATTTCATCTTTGAAGAAGTCACATTTACTAAATTTCGCAAAAAGTTGTTGTTCTCTCAGTTCTTGTAAAACGATACGTAAGTGTTCCTTATGCTCCTCCTCGCTCTTAGAATAGACTAAAATGTCGTCGATAAATACAACAACAAATTTATCTAAGTACTTGTGCATTATGTTGTTCATTAAGCACATGAAAACAGCTGGGGCATTCGTAAGTCCAAAGGGCATTACGACAAATTCGTAATGTCTGTATCTTGTTCTAAAGGCTGTTTTGAAAATGTCTTCTTCTTTAATTCTTACCTGATGATAACCCGATCTCAGATCGATCTTAGAGAATACCGTAGCGCCACGTAGTTGATCAAACAGATCATCAATACGAGGTAACGGATACCTGTTTTTGATCGTCATCTTGTTTAGTTGACGATAATCTATGCAAAGTCGCATAGTTCCGTCCTTCTTTTTAACGAAAATTACTGGTGCTCCCCAAGGGGATACGCTGGGTCGGATATAGTTCTTATCTATTAACTCCTTCAACTGAGTTTTCAACTCGTTAAGCTCCAAAATATTCATACGGTACGGGGCTTTTGAACTGGGAACAGCACCTGGTACCAGCTCAATGGTAAAGTCAAGTTCTCTCTTGGGAGGCAATTCTGGGATTTCTTCAGGAAAAACGTCAATAAATTCATTGACGACAGGAATGTTCTCTACTGTTTTCTGGTTGTTCTCAGATTTATCGGTCTCGTCTGTAATAGTTACAGCATAGGTCTTGCACCCTTTCCTGACTGCTCTTTTAAGTTGTAAAGCAGAAATCTGCCTAACTACTGTTTTTCTAGGGATACCTCTAACAGTTACTGGCTGTCCACTACTGTTTATACATCTAAAAGTTTTGTCAAAACAGTTTAAAACGACCCTATGTTGTTCCAACCAGTCCATTCCGATAAGTATGTCATAAGAGCCAAGTGGTAAAATGTTCAGTTTAAATGTAGTTCTAAAATCAGTCATGTTTAAGATGCATTCTTTTACATAGCAGTTTACTTTCTTCTTAGCCCCAGTAGCTAATTGTACAGACCAAGAATTATCAAACCTTTCAACAGTCAAATTACATTTTTCTACCCGTTGAGGTGAAATATAACTAAGAATAGCACCTGGATCTATTAATATAGTAACTGGAGTTTTGTTAATCATACCTCCTACTTCCACCATGGAAGTTTGATAGTCAGCCTGACGATTTTCCAACGCTGCATTTATTCTGGGCATAGTTCCTGCAAAATCTCCAACCGTCATTTTGTCTTGAACAGTATGAATATTGTTGACTTGTTTCTTTCTGTTTGGGCAGACTGAAGCATAATGTGGCCCATTACACTCCCAGCACTTGACAGGTTCTTTTCGCTCAAAATTTTTGGTGTAGTTTCCATGGTTATTAGGAATCTCTTTGCTGTTTTTGTAATTGTTTGAATGGCTGACAGCTCCATTTTTGTTTCCTTGGAAACTTTTACTGTTAAAGTGGTTCCCGTTTTTGCCATTCTTGAAACTTTTATGGGGAACAAATTCCTTTTTCTTGTACTCGATCAGATTGCTGTTCTTTTTGGCTTTCCAGCTGGCTATTCCCTCTTTCTTTTTATTCTGTTCGTAACAGAAATTTGCCTTGCGCATAGCTTCTTCCAGTGTTTTGGGGTTGTCATATTCAATTCTGTCCTTGATATGATAGGGCAGGCAACTAAGAAACCGCTGTATTTTTGGTTTCTCTTCGACAAAATACGGTACATAACGCAACAGACTTAAAAATTTACTGTTTAAGTCCTTCATCGTCATAGATCCGAGTTTTAGTTCATAAAATTCTTTAGCCCTTTCTTCATAATATTGCTCGGACAGGAATTTCTTCTTGAAATACCTTTTAAAGGTACTCCAATTAACTTCTCTTTCTTTGATCCCTTTGACCCTTTTCAGGTCTTGCCACCATATATCCGCCTTTCCCGAGAGGTTGTAGATGGCCATTCTTGCCTTTAGCTGATTTGAGTAGTTATAGATCTGAAAATACTTTCTCATCCCGGATAACCAGGATTCTGCCTCTTCTCCAGTTTCAGCTTCTCCATTGAAAGTTGGGGGTTTTATCTTCTTAAACTCCCCGGAAATCTCCTCATAAGGCCTGTACTTTTTCCTTCGGTTGTGCAGCTCAGCTTCACTGCTGTCACTGCTAATGTGATAACTGGGTTGTCCCTTTCTTTCTTCAGATGAGGAACTGCTGTCAGATTTAGTTGGTTTTGTCCTTTTTGACCCTCTTGGATGACTAACTTCTTCTGAGTCAGCTGGTTTGCTCCTTCCTTCAGTCTGAAATTTTTCTATCAATAACTGATTTAGCTGTTCCTGAGTCTTTAGAATTCTTTCATTATCCCTCTTAACTGTTTCCATTTCTGTCTTTAATCCTCTTATGGTCTGCATCAGCTCAGTGGTGTGAGCAGTTTCTTCTCCCGTCTCAAGTTCTTTTGACATCTGTCTTGTCTCAACATTGGGAGATTCCTCCTCAGCATATTCTCCCAGTTTTTCCATACCTGTCTGAAAAATTCAGAAAAGAAAAATTTCTGTTCTGTAGATGAAACCGAAATATATATTAGTATTTTATAAATAAAACAAAATCTTCTTTTATGATCATTGTTTGCGGAAGTTTAGTGGAGTCACATCCAGGCCTAGTGTCTGAAACTGAGCTCTGATACCACATGTCAAAACCCGAAATTTCCGAAAAATTTAAAAAATTTTATTTACAACAATAAATGTTAACTAGGTAGTTTTCTGATTTGTTTTAAATTAAATAACATACATAATCTGTTGAAAGACTCTGTCTTATTAAAAACTTTGATTTTGGTGATTGTAATTTATGATTGTTTTGTTTTGAGCCGCAAGGGAAGAGCTAGTCGTAGTTGACTGGCTTACTTAGCTTACGAGCTAATGCATATGTCGTCTTTTGTCTCTCAGGTACGTCAGTGAAGTAAGGATCACCGTTGGTTGAACTTGGTGAGTATCAATATTTCCTGTACTTAAAACTTAAAAGATCGTCATGATATTTCTTATGCAGATAGTGTCACCATGTTCTGCAATAGATTACACAGTCCAGTTATAATTATTGTTTTATGAATATTATGCTATGTTACTACTGTAACTTATCAATGGAACAATAGTTTGTATTATAAATTATCATCTACGTATGGCGACATAGCACCAAGTGACTTATTGTCGTTTAAATACCTATGATTTACTGTTTTGTCCACGTAATAATAATCGTAAGTGCAAGAGTGACGCCTCTAGCATTATTCCATTATATTCGACTATACTGCAATGTTCAATGTCAACTTTAAAGTTTATTTCTGTCACATGACTGTGCATGGATTTTAACTACCTTCACGATGGGAACCTGTAGATGAAGCTCTATTTCAATCATCTTATTAATAGAGATTTATTATTCAAAAATTGTTTACTGTTACAATAGTATTGGTAACAAACACGATGAGTGTGTATGATAGCAATTTTGTATAATTGTCAAATAGATATGGTAACATTTCCAGGTGTTAAGTAACACGGTATCTTTCTTTGAAGTTGACTACATTACTGCTTACAAAATCATGGAATGTATTATGCTCATGGCATAAATCTAGGATTGATTTTAATTTATAAATCTCATGTAACCTAATGTTTTTGCCACATCATGTTGTCCCCATACGATGGCAAGCTTTATACTACCTATAGTGTATAGGTTATATTTATCATACTTGGTCATGTAAACTCTATGGTTGAAGTTGACCATACCTCCTTTGTATTGTTGTAGGGTTTATACATAGCACGTACCTTGGTATTCCGTGATGGTTCGATTGCAAGCATACACTATATGCTAATGATTGTATATCATATGTTGTCTTTTACATTTGACTTACTTATATAATGATTTTGGATTCGATGTGCAATGATTTGGGTTGCAGTTTGAACTATATAGTCTCGACCCATACTACGTTGATATATTTGGGACTACGTGGTTGCTTCTCCTCCAAGCGGTTGGCAATATATAAAATGTTGATCAAAACCCTACCAGGTTGTTGTATTTGCCTTCGGGCTCGGGTCCTGAGAATGAAACCCTCCCTGTCTGAGTTTTTGTAATGAGAACACTGTAACTGAGTGCAACGTGTTGGGGTCTGGTCTCGTGGGTTTCATTCTGAAGTAGAATACCTCCTCGGCTCTGTTGATAGATTTGGCTACGGTTTTCCTTATTTTGTGGTCTCGTTGCTCCGTCATTGTTTTTAAAAACCAGCTACTTACAGTCCTTCAATTCGCTGGTGTGCATAGGAGACAGGGTTTGCTACGGTCTTTAAGTTATGTGAGAGGTGATGCATTTGGGTTTTGGGTGTGCTTCAAGTCTGGTTCCATGCCAGCGTGAGGGTTTCGTCGGGAACTATTACCTTGTCTCAGCTGTTATATAGGTTTTGTTTATTTACCTTTCTGACGAAGATGATGGGGTTTCTATAATTATTTAGCCTGTGGCTACCGGTTGTCTACTGCTACTTTCCTCCATGTCCCGGTAAGATGCACCATATTTTTACAGTTTTTAAGTTTTATAATCATTCAATAGATTTACGTTTTTGTTTCCATTCTCTGCACTTAATATGATGATTAATATCCTCGGCATTCGTCAATGTGCAGGTCACGCGGCTCTTGAAGGTGTTCATGGCCTTATCATTTACGCAGGCTCCTCCGGGTAAGCCTGGTTATCCACGGCTGTCTCTTCCTTTGCTGGTTTTGTGGCTAGGGTTGTGTCAAGGAGGAAAACTCCTGTATAGTGAAGTCATTTGACAACTTGCAATTTACAGTTGCAGTCATATGTATGGAGTTGTTTTGGTTTGAAATGAAAGGGGTTTGAAACCCTGTTAAATGTATGAAGAGCCATTCACGGCTACGCCCATATGAGGCCAGGGTTTCGGCTATGGTTTTCTATAATGGCTAAGCATAGGATTTTAATCCTCGCTGTATAAGATTTATATTTTTCATATATATTATTGGGTCTGTTATGACCGTGTTTCGTTTTCATGTTTTGTATAGAATGTATTTAAAATGAAGATAAAAAGGGTACTTTGGTACATGTAATGGAGGATAATTTGGTTTATAAATGAAACCCTAACTTGTCTCTATGTATTTTCTTCAATTTGAAAAGTTAAATGAGAGATGATGACTGTTCCTCGACTGTGACTGTAATAATTAAAAACTTGGGGTTATTCTGGCGAATTTGGGGGTGTTTGTTTTATGTTCAAAGCATCAGTATGGTCTTGTTACTCGATGGCGACTGGGATTGAATTATAATATTATTTATTTTGTTTCTTGTATTGTTGTTAAATGAAACTGTATGTAGAATAAAATATACTTAGAACTAAGTATAAAGATATTATAAGTTATGGCTGCCATGTAAGGCATCCCTTTCATTTGTTTTTCAGTCTGTCGAAAGGAATAATGGGAGGCTACGGCCGTGTATGGTTTTGGAAATACTTTCAAGGGAGACATTTATTCTGAGTAATTTAAATTACTGTGTATATTTTAAGATGGTAGTAACAGCCATTGATGACTGTGTTAGTCGACAGTTTCTCTGTTGATTAATAGGTTTGTATTGTTAAAAAAAATAACTCTGTTGTTTTTATTGTATTGACATGGCTACTGTGTTCAGATACTAGAAAGAAAGAAAAATCATAATCTACAGTTTCTATATGCTTATATTCGCCTACTGTGTAGAAGATTTTAAGATTATGTGAAGGCATGTAACAATAAAATATTGTTACGGTCACTTCTTTAGTTAGTCAATAACTGCCAACATGTTCTGAGTATAAATAAATAATATATAATGAGATGAGCTTTGTTCATCTGTTAAATCGATATAAGACAAACCTGTAACTTAAAGTTTTACTAAAATATACAATACATTTATATATACAGATAGGTTATTCTGATAGGAATTATCTCAAAATAAACACTAAGATTTGTCTAGATTTGTTCTTATGATTGTTTAATAGTTATAAATCTGGATTATCTATTATCCAATATTTCTGTCTATTATTAAACTAATAACAGGAATTCTAGCATATGCATAAACACAGTATTTATTAACTGTAGCAGTGACAAATAGGTTCTGTAGAAAATAATATACTCTATTTAAATAAAAACAGGAAAACTTCTAAAACATCTGCATTCTGAAATTTATACCAAAGGAAAATATAGATAATGATTTCCTGAAGTTGAACACAATCAATACATAGTTGTACTAGCTTATCTCATAGGAAAATAATTTAAACCAATCAACAGGGAGAGTGACAGAACCTGTAGATGGTAGACAATAACAGCAATGGGAGGCTGTTCCTCCCTACCAATTCCTGGAGAGTGCCCAGACAACACTTCTCAGGACCCCCGAGCTTGCTCTGGTCTAACTGGCTGGAATCTAAGTACGGCCAATAATTCCCTCAGCCAAAACAGCTATACTGGAACCAAGTTACTGCAACTTCCTGCTCAAAACACTTCCTTACTGTTTCCCACTTCCTCAATGGGACTCCTGAATAGCATTCATCTGAATGTATTCTCCCTCTAGAACAATTGCTGAACACCCAGCTCAGTTCATTGAGTAGTATTTAAAAGATTGCCTAGGTCTTAGTTGGGCTAACTGTCATTAATGAGCCACCTGCTCAGATTCCACTTTCTTGGGGAATCATGACCCCAAAATATAGGGAAGTTGCCACCTGCAACTCAGGAAGTGTTTGAGGATGCTGCCACTTGTCTTTTGTCCTTCCACCTAATTCCATCCACCAGTTAGACCAGTAACCTCTTTTAACAGCTCTCCCATGCTGTTGTCTCCATAATTTATTTATTAATAATAATTATTCAGATTTTACATTCCATTTCTGGAGACTCTGCTGAGTCATCCCTTCCTACTTAGCATTAAATTTAACATAATGTTCTCAGGAATATTAAAAATAATTACATTATTTTAATAAAATTGGGGTATGTGACATTGTAATACTTTGTTAGTTCTTTCCAATGAGATGTAGAGAACCCTAAACCAATATCATATGCAAAATCCCCCCCCCGAGAAGTTGACATATCAGTGAGCCACCTCAAGGCTCACAAATCCTTTTGGCACTTCATCTCCTACGGTTAGGTTTTTGGAAGTTATGGTTTTTTCCTCTTTGTGCTTATGATAAAAATTCCCTTTGCAGTCTATTTGTGATCATCTCTTATGAATTAGCATAGTTGATACATCTCTCTTCAAATATAAGATGACACCATCCTAGCTAGTTTGTACTACTTTGCAATTTACAGTGTTTTTCCATTCCATTAATTAATATAATTTTGGTTTTACTGTATTAATATGCTTTCTGCAAAATATCTGTGTGTGTGTTTCCATTTTATATTGTTTCCTTCATTCCTTTCTCCAAATAATTTAGATCAGTTCTATTAGATCAATATGCTCTTGTTGTTTCTCAATGCATATCCCCAACATGATTTGGATATTGAAAGTTGGGTCTCAAACTAGTTGAGCTTGGGGAAAACCACTCTCGTCGGGACAAGCAGCCCGAAACGTGGCAAGGGAATAAAAGATAGATGATGGAGAAAGATATCTTATTAAGTTGTTGCTCGAGGAATCCCTAGCATGACATAAGAAGTAGATGATGGATAGTTTCGCCTATATCCTTTGACAATTGATATGGTGGCAAATATACATTCAATGAGCATCCATTTCGAAGGTGTGAATCCCTTCAAGGTACAAGTTAAATTTAAAATTCCCTTATTTGAAGGCCAGATAGTTGCATATGATTTGGAGAAATGGTTAAATATGTTAGAGGGTTCTCTGTTAAAAAAATTCCAATAGTGAAATTGTCTCCTTCACACTCCTTAAGTCCCTCCCCCATGTTAAAAATTGGAGGAAAAGTTACTGCGAGAGGCATGTTGGAGATGAGTATGAAATACATAGGACAACACTCACTTGGGAGGATTTTGACAATCTCATCAAGGATGAATTTTACCTTGTCAAAAACTATGATGAATAGTATATGAGACGGACAACTTTGTGCCAAGAGAAAGATCAGATAGTGTTGGAGTTCACCACTATATTCCATACCTTTCTCTGAAATATGGGTATTAGAGACTCCAAACGACACTTGGTCCTAAAATACTTCAGTGTCCTATGAAGGTACATCTAGATAGAGATATATTTTCTAGACATCTAGTGAGATACTTATCAGTATGTTATCAAGATCAAGCAAAAGTTTAAGCAAATGAATAAGCGAGCTATTGGGTTTGCAAATCAACTACAACATAATCCTGGTAAATGTGACCCTAATTAATAGAACAAAGGATAGAGAAAGGATGGACAAAATGATGACAACTAGGCCCAAATGTAGGTACATAAGGGTAATGGAAAATCGAAGAAGGACACTAGTAAATTGTGTGAGTTCCACAAAATCCCCTAGCACAACACTGATCAATGCCGCTCAAAACAATTATTCTTGACTAAAATGAAATGCTCAGAGCCGAGTAAGGATAAGACATTAATTCAGAGCAAGAAAAGGGAAAGCATATTATTGACGTGGAACCTAGTGTCACCATCATTGTTAGGACATTCCTATACTCCATCCTAGTCCTAGAAGCATTTTCATTATTTGCATTTTATGTCATGCATGCACTTTTACGGTTTGCATGCATTATTTAGGGTTTGCATGCATCCCAGTCATTAGTCCAACACCTAGCCCTTAGTTAGCCAGCCCCCGGGAGCTTCTCTCATATCATTTTTTGCCCTCTTAGTGCTTAGTGCGCCCCTTCATGCAATTGCATGCATCTCATGCGCCCTCTCTCACCTACCACTCAGTTGCACTTCAGTTAATTGAGTTATCATCAGATCTTTCCTTGATTTAAGGCCAGACTGACTCTCAACTGACTATATCACTCCGATGGATCTCCCGTGAGACTAGACTTCCCATTCTGAATCCAGTTAGCTCCTCATGTGCCCTCCACTGAGGCTCCTTCATTCAGTTACACTTAGTTATACTCAGTTACACCTACCACACTTAGTTAGACTTAGTTTGACCGATGGTTGACAGTTACTTGAGCATTGATGACTCCACTGATGATGAGATAGACTACTAGTTGTGCTCCAATGACACTCCAGTGATCCTTTGATCACTCCATGAAGGATAATTCAAATTTCCACCTTAGGCATTTGAATCCTCATGCATTGTACTATTTATTTGTCCATATTGTGATTAATTAATTAGTGTGTGTGAAGTATTTATGCTTCTATCCAAGTTCTACTGTATTATTATTCTGTTGCTCATTATACTGCATTGACCACTCTTCTTCTATTTTCCTGCTTAATCATAATTATTCTCTTGTGAGGTATACATCATCTCTTAGATCTGCTGTCAGGATTTTAACATGGTATCAGAGCATGTTGAGAGTATTGTTTATCTCCATTCCTGAGATTTTTTTTTGCAGGTTATTACCAAGGTTTCGAGTGTAGCAGTTGCAGCAGTTTCTGCATTTTTGTAGCAGTAGCAGTTGCAGATATTCTCTATTGTTGTTGGAGGTCTTCTACAGCTTCTATGTATTCATCGGGAATTACTCCTCTTTCTCCATTCAACTATGATAAATGGAAACCACCAATGAGAGCACATTTGAAGAGACATGGTCTCTTTGATTATTGCTTTGAAAGAGAGTTCGAATCCTTTGAAGAAGAGTATGACTGGTTAAATGAAGGAGAAATAGCTTGTGCAACCATGATGTATGCTATGTCTCGATGCATGTTATATCACCTCCCTGATTTTTCATCTCCAAAAGATCTATAGGCCTACCTAGATGAAAGATTTGGCAAACAGAATGAAGGGATTGGTCCAAACCCCTTCGATAGCAAGCAAAGTGATGCATTCGCCCTCCTTGATGATCTCATTGATCATGAAACAGTATCAAACACATCTCATATTGAAGTTGTCCACAAAGAAGAAAAACTTGCAGAATCTACACTCATGCTCCAAATTTCTTCTCTTTCTGTGCCATCTCACACTTTAGATATTGCACAAGGTCCTAAATCCTCTCTTGCACCATAGTCTGTTGGTCTGCATCATGATCTATTGAATGTTTTGGAGGTCAAATCAGCTATTGGAGGTAATGCATTCGCTCTCCTCAAGCAATCACCTCTTATTTACTACTATATTATCATCATTCCATGCTTTCAGAAGGTTATTGGAGAATATGTCCATTGCCATCTGCTTGGGATAATTTCTCATGCACATCATGGTTTTGATCTCACCCCTGCTGGTTCAAAGGAGATCTCAATAAACCATGGCCATTCGCTTGGGATAATTTCTCATGCACTTACTGGTTTTGATCTCACCTCTTATGGTTCAAAGGAGATCTCAAGAAACCATGATTCAAGTCTTGGATCTAATTTGGATTCTAAGCAATTACTACTTGGGATAATTTCTCATGCATATGATGGTTTTGATCTCATCGTTGTTGATGGTTCTTTTTGGCATAATCTCACCCATGATGGTTTGAAGGAGAAGACAAAAGACTATTTGCAAATTCATGTTTTTTATCCTACCTCAACTGATTCGAATCACAGGTTAAAGGGTCATCCTCATACTATTGGATTTGTTCTCATCACATTCGATCTGAAGAGAAAGTACAAGCACATGCTTTCTGAGCATGATCCACTTCTTCCCAAGAAGAAGATACCTCTAGACATATGACCAAGCATCACACCTGCTTGAGTTTGGAGCAGTTATTTTTGTGTGTGGCTTACAGTCTATTTTGAGAGGGGGTATTTTTCCCATGAGGTTTTCCCCATTTCCTTGGTTTATTGACTATTATTATTCATTGTATTAGGTAACCTTTGGTCTTAGTTACCAGGGCCCAGGATGGATTAAGGGGGGGTGCTAGGATATTCCTATACTCCATTCTAGTCCTAGCAGCATTTTCATTATTTTCATTTTCAGTCATGCATGCACTTTTAGGGTTTGCATGCATCCTAGTCATCGTTCTAGCACCTAGCCCTCTGTTAGCCTGCCCCCGGGAGCTTCTCTCAGATCAGTTTTATCCCTCCTAGTGCTTAGTGCGCCCCTTCATGCAATTGCATGCATCTCATGCGCACTCTCTCACCTACCACTCTGTTGCACTTCAGTTAATTTAGTTATCATCAGTTATTTCCCTGATTTAAGGCTAGACTGACTCTCAACTGACTGTATCATTCTGATGGATCTCCAGTGAGACTAGACTGCCCATTCTGAATCCAGTTAGCTCCTCATGCACCCTCCACTGATCCTCCTTCATTCAATTACACCTACCACACTTAGTTAGACTCAGTTTGACTGATGATTGACAGTTACTTGAGCATTGATGACTCCACTGATGATGAGATAGACTACTAGTTGTGATCCGATGACACTCCAGTGATCCTTTGATCACTCCACGAAGGCTAATTCGAATTGCCACCTTAGGCATTCGAATCCTCATGAATTATACTATTTATTTTTCCATATTGTATTAATTAATTAGTGTGTGTGAAGTATTTCTTCTTCTATCCGAGTTCTACTGTATTATTATTATGTTGCTCATTATACTGCATTGACCACTCTTCTTCTATTTTCCTACTTAATCATAATTATTCTCTTGTGAGGTATACATCATCTCTTAGATCCGTTGTGAGTATTTTCACATGGTATCAGAGCATGTTGAGAGTATTGTTTATCTCCATTCCTAAGAGTTTTTTTTGCAGGATATTACCAAGATTTTGAGTGCAGCAGTTGCAGCAATTTTTGCATTTTTGTAGTAGTAGCAGTTGCAGATATTCTCTATTGTTTTTGCAGGTCTTCTATAGCTTCTATGTATTCATCAGGAATTACTCCTCTTTCTCAATTCAACTATGATGAATGGAAACCACCAATGATAGCACATTTGAAGAGACATGGTCTCTTTGATTATTGTTTTGAAAGAGAGTTCGAATCCTTTGAAGAAGAGTATGACTGGTTAAATGAAGGAGAAATAGCTTGTGCAACCATGATGTATGTTATGTCTCGATACATGTTATATCACCTCCCTGATTTTTTATCTCCAAAAGATCTATGGGCCTACCTGGATGAAATATTTGGCAGACAGAATGAAGGGATTGGTCCAAACCCCTTCAAGAGCAAGCAAAGTGATGCATTCGCTCTCCTTGATGATCTCATTGATCATGAAACAGTATCAAACACATCTCATATTGAAGTTGTCCACAAAGAAGAAAAACTTGCACAATCTACACTCATGCTCCAAATTTCTTCTCTTTTTGTGACATCTCACACTCTAGATATTGTAGAATGTCCTAAATCCTCTCTTGCACCAGAGTCTGTTGGTCTGCATCATGATCTATTGAATATTTCAGAGGTCAAATCAGCTATTGGAGGTAATGCATTCGCTCTCCTCAAGCAATCACCTCTTATTTACTAATATATGATCATCATTCCATGCTTTCAAAAGGTTATTGAAGAATATGGCCATTGCCATTCGCTTGGGATAATTTCTCATGCACATCATGGTTTTGATCTCACCCCTGCTGGTTCAAAGGAGATATCAAGAAACCATGGCCATTCGCTTGGGATACTTTCTCATGCACTTACCGGTTTTGATCTCACCTCTTATGGTTCAAAGGAGATCTCAAGAAACCATGATTCAAGTCTTGGATCTAATTTGGATTCTAAGCAATTACTACTTGGGATAATTTCTCATGCATATGATGGTTTTGATCTCACCCCTGCTGGTTCAAAGGAGATCTCAAGAAACCATTTATCAAGTCTTGGAGCTGATTTGGATTCCAAGCAATCATTATTATTTGATGGTTCTTTTTGGCATAATCTTACCCATGATGGTTTGAAGGAGAAGAAAAAAGACTATCTACACATTCATGTTTTTGATCCTACCTCAGCTGATTCGAATCACAGGTTCAAGGATCATCCCCATACTATTGGATTTGTTCTCATCACATTCGATCTGAAGAGCAAGTACAAGCACATGCTTTCTGAGCATGATCCACTTCTTCCCAAGAAGAAGATACCTCCACACATATGACCAAGCATCACACTTGCTTCAGTTTGGAGCATTTAGTTTTGTGTGTGCCTTACAATCTATTTTGAGGAGGGGTATTTTTCCCATGAGGTTTTCCCCATTTCCTCGGTTTATTGACTGTTATTATTCATTTTATTGGGTGACCTTTGTTCTTAGTTACTAGGGCCCAGGATGGATTAAGGGGGGGTGTTAGAATATTCCTATACTCCATCCTAGTCCTAGCAACATTTTCATTATTTGCATCTTCATTCATGCATGCACTTTTAGGGTTTGCATGCATTATTTAGGGTTTGCATGCATCCCAGTCATCAGTCCAGCACCTAGCCCTCAGTTAGCCAACCCCAGGGAGCTTCTCTCAGATCATTTTTAGCCGTCCTAGTGCTTAGTGCACCCCTTCATGCAATTGCATGCATCTCATGCGCCCTCTCTCACCTACCACTCAGTTGCACTTCAGTTAATTGAGTTATCATCAATTATTTCCTTGATTTAAGGCCATACCTACTCTCAACAGACTGTATCACTCCGATGGATCTCCAGTGAGACTAGACTTCCCATTCTGAATCTAGTTATCTCCTCATGTGCCCTCCACTGAGCCTCCTTCACTCAGTTACACCTACCACACTTAGTTAGACTCATTCTGACTGATGGTTGACAGTTACTTGAGCATTGATGACTCCACTGATGATGAGATAAACTACTAGTTGTGCTCCGATGACACTCTAGTGATCCTGTGATCACTCCATGAAGGCTAATTCGAATTGCCACCTTAGGCATTCATATCCTCATGCGTTGTCCTATTTATTTGTCCATATTGTGATTAATTAATTAGTGTGTGTGAATTATTTCTGCTTCTATCCGAGTTCTATTGTATTATTATTCTGTTGCTCATTATATTGCATTGACCACTCTTCTTCTATTTTCCTGCTTAATCATAATTATTCTCTTGTGAGGTATACATCATCTCTTACATCTGCTGTGAGGATTTTAACATGGTATCAGAGCATGTTGAGAGTATTGTTTATCTCCATTCCTGAGAGTTTTTTTTGCAGGTTATTACCAAGATTTCGAGTGCAGCAGTTGCAGCAGTTTCTGTATTTTTGCAGCAATAGCAGTTGCAGATATTCTCTATTGTTTTTGCAGGTCTTCTACAGCTTCTATGTATTCATCAGGAATTACTCCTCTTTCTCCATTCAACTATGATGAATGGAAACCACCAATGATATCACATTTGAAGAGACATGGTCTCTTTGATTATTGTTTTGAAAGAGAGTTTGAATCCTTTGAAGAAGAGTATGATTGGTTAAATGAAGGAGAAATAGCTTGTGCAGCCATGATGTATTCTATGTCTCAATGCATGTTATATCACCTCCCTGATTTTTCATCTCCAAAAGATATATATGGGCCTACCTGGATGAAAGATTTGGCAGATAGAATGAAGGGATTGGTCCAAACACCTTCGAGAGCAAGCAAAGTGATGCATTCGCCCTCCTTGATGATCTCATTGATCATTAAATAGTATCAAACACATCTCATATTGAAGTTGTCCACAAAGAAGAAAAAATTGTAGATTCTACACTCATGCTCCAAATTTCTTCTCTTTCTGTGCCATCTCACACTATAGATATTGCAGAAGGTCCTAAATCCTCTCTTGCACCAGAATATGTTGGTATGGATCATGATCTATAGAATGTTTTGGAGGTCAAATAAGCTATTGGAGGTAATGCATTCGCTCTCAAACAATCACCTCTTATTTACTACTATATGATCATCATTCCATGCTTTCAAAAGGTTATTGAAGAATATGGCCATTGCCATTCGCTTGGGATAATTTATCATGCACATCATGGTTTTGATCTCACCCCTGTTGTTTCAAAGGAGATCTCAAGAAACCATGGCCATTCGCTTGGGATAATTTCTCATGCATTTACTGGTTTTGATCTCACCTCTTATGGTTCAAAGGAGATCTCAAGAAACCATGATTCAAGTCTTGAATCTAATTTGGATTCTAAGCAATTACTACTTGGGATAATTTCTCATGCATATGATGGTTTTTATCTCACCCCTGCTGGTTCAAAGGAGATCTCAAGAAACCATTTATCAAGTCTTGGAGCTGATTTGGATTCCAAGCAATCATTATTATTTGATGGTTCTTTTTGGCATAATCTTACCCATGATGGTTTGAAGGAGAAGACAAAAGACTATCTGCACATTCATGTTTTTGATCCTACCTCAGCTGATTCGAATCACAAGTTCAAGGATCATCCTCATACTATTGGATTTGTTCTCATCACATTCGATCTGAAGAGAAAGTACAAGCACATGCTTTCTGAGCATGATCCACTTCTTCCCAAGAAGAAGATACCTCCAAACATATGACCACGCATCACACCTGCTTGAGTTTGGAGCATTTAGTTTTGTGTGTGCCTTACAGTCTATTTTGAGGGGGGGTATTTTTCCCATGAGGTTTTCCCCATTTTCTTAGTTTATTGACTATTATTATTCATTGTATTGGGTGACCTTTGGTCTTAGTTACCAGGGCCTATGATGGATTAAGGGGATGTGTTAGGATATTCCTATACTCCATCCTAGTCCTAGCAGCATTTTCATTATTTGCATTTTCAGTCATGCATGCACTTTTAGGGTTTACATGCATTATTTAGGGTTTGCATGCATTTGCATGCATCCCAGTCATCAGTCCAGCACCTATCCCTCAGTTAGCTAGTCCCGGGGAGCTTCTCTCAGATCATTTTTATCCCTCCTAGTGCTTAGTGTGCCCCTTCATGCAATTGCATGCATCTCATGTGCCCTCTCTCACCTACCACTCAGTTGCACTTCAGTTAATTGAGTTATCATTAGTTCTTTCTTTGATTTAAGGCCAGATTGACTCTCAACTGACTGTATCACTCCGATGGATCTCCAGTGAGACTTGACTGCCCATTTTGAATCCAGTTAGCTCCTCATGCGCCCTCCACTGAGGCTACTTCATTCAGTTACACTCAGTTACACCTACCAAACTCAGTTAGACTCAATTTGACTGATGGTTGACAGTTACTTGAGCATTGATGACTCCACTGATGATGAGATAGACTACTAGTTGTGTTCCGATGACACTCCAGTGATCCTTTGATCACTCCATGAAGGCTAATTCAAATTGCCATTTTAGGCATTCGAATCATCATGCATTGTACTATTTATTTGTCCATATTGTGATTAATTAATTAGTGTGTGTGAAGTATTTTTGCTTCTATCCGAGTTCTACTGCATTATTATTATGTTGCTCATTATACTGCATTGACCACTCTTCTTCTATTTTCCTACATAATCATAATTATTATGTTGTGAGGTATACATCATCTCTTAGATCTGCTATGAGGATTTTCACAATCACAACTACAAATATCCAATCAGAAGAGTCGCATGATCCAGAGGAATGGGAGAACTGAATGGGAATCCACTACATTTCATTGTTGATAGTGGTATCCCAAAGAGCCTGATCTCAGTTGAGGTTGTCAAGAGATTGAATTTTTCGATGATGCCATACCTCCAACCATACGAAGTTAGTTTATTTAGCCAAGGACGAGACATCTGCTTCAATCAACGATGATGCCTATCCTATGGCAACAAGCCCTTCAAAGATGAGGTACTGTGTGATGTTGGTCCACTTGAATTTTGTGATGTTATTTTAGGACAACCCTGTATGTGGAAATGTCATTTTGTTTATGAGTCTAGGCCCCATAGTGTTATTCTTACTTTGGAAGGACAACTCTATGGGATACCCAAGGTGGTCCCAACTACTGTAGTTTCCTTGATCTCCACAAAGAAATTTCGGTAGGTAATCTCTTAGACTAGGAAATTTGTCCTCTTCATGGTTTGGTCAAAAGGTGTATGGAAGTTCACTACAATTGCCACAGCCTCATTACAAGGTCTCTCTAAATCTCAGAAGTAGGTGGACAAGATTGCAGAAGAATACATAGATATATTTTCCTTTCCTATAAGGGTGCCTCTACACTACAAGGTTAAACACCCGATTGATTTGATAGTTGGTGGTCCTATACCTAAGGGCCTAATATACAAATTCTCTCTTTTGGAAAATGTGAAAATAAAGTGATAGATTCAATATCTCATCCAAAAAGGTGTCATTCAACCGAGCTCCTCACCTTGTGGGATCCCAATTGTGTTTGTACAAAAGCAAGGATTATAGACTCCATGCCTCCCCCAAACAAGACTTGAGAGTTTCTCTCGATGGACTACATGTCCAACTTGCCTTCAGCCAAGCACACCAATGGCTGTGTATTTGTGGTTGTTGACCGATTGTCTAAGATATAAATTTTAACTCCTTGTAAGAAGAGCATCACAACATAGGCCACTGCAAATATCTTCTTCAAGCGTGTTTATGTTCATTTTGGCCTCCCACTGATCACTATTTCAGATCGAGACAACGGTTTCCTAAGTACCTTCTAGTAAACCTATGGTTGATAATGGAGACCAAGTTAACCAAGTTGATGATGGACACCAAGCTAACCAAATTGACTGCCTTCCACCCCCAAACACATGGGAATATAGAGGTGTTCACTAGGATGATTTTGCATATCCTGAGAATGTACAACTCCAAACATCACTGCACTTGGGATGATAACCTTCCTTATGTTCGAAACAGTTGCAATATAGCCCTTCATAGCTCTATTAGCCACAACCCTTTTGAGGTATGCTTGGGATTCCAACCATTAAACCTAATTGACGTAGTATTTCCCATTGCATATACATAGGAAGAGTTCTCTCATGCTCAAACTGATTCTGATCGAGCATCCTAATTTGTTGAGTGAATCGAACACATCCAACAACAAGTTCATGATTTCTTGTAGAAAGCCAATGCGAAGTATAAGCAACAATATGACCAACATCGGGTTCCATATAAGTTTCAAGCTTGCGATAATGTCTGGTTACATTTATAAAAAGACTACCTCACATGGCCACATCACAATCTCCACCCACTTTGATATGGGCCTTACACCATCACCAAGGTTTTCGATGCGAATGATTTTGAGTTAAGTATTCCCCTTTCCTCGGCTTGCACCGTATATTTAATGTAGAGCTATTTTGACCATATTTTCCACCTCTCTTGGACACGGCATAGACAACTGACCACTTGGCCCCTTCAAAAATCAGTCTTGATTTCATTGAGAAATATTAACAGTCGGCCAAATCATGGACATTGAGATGAAAATAACTTTCCAGCAAAACATCCAACTGTATCACGTTGTCAAAGAAGGGAATTGTAAGATTCCAAGTAGGAATTATGCCTGCTATATGTGTCTCTCCCCCTTCTATTTGTGTAGCTACTAGTTTTATTTGACTTGTGGGTTGTTGGCATTGTTTGTGGAGATATTTTCCAATCAAACTTAATTACATGCCATATTCATTTAATGCCCCACCACAAATTCCAAGATAACTAGTATGGTAATTCCAATGGAAAGCAGTGAGCTGATAATTCAAATATACTACTAGAAAATGTTTCCAATCCTTCAATAGTGACCCTGGATCATATGTGAGGTAAATCTGAGATTTAATATGTTCTCAAATACTGCTGCAAATTATCCTTGGTTCAACTTGCTGATTGAGGCACTGATCACTGTTATTTAAAGAGGTTGAAGACTCGAACTAGGCACTTGGTTGAGGTTGATATTTTAGGTTTAATGGAGCTTATCTTTCAGATTACCAACACACATTGTTCACAACCATAATACTAATGATAATTCACTGAAATAACTCATAGGATAGTTTCATAGAACAATAACATAACTCACATATCTCAAAGGAATGGATTGATATTTATTTAAGCAACAAGTATGAATATCGTAATGTGGAAACAATACTAACCTAATCCAACTAAGTCTAATATTTCATTATATTTCTGACCTGAGAGCCTTCCTGTAGCTTACAGTCACTTTGGATAAATGGGTAGCCCTTTCACATCATTGCTTGAACTATGGATGGAGTATGTTGACAGTTAAACAATGGAGAGAGGCCAAAAGAGCAATTGGTGTGACCCTTGAGATGAGGAATACCTCCAAACAGTAGCAGACGTACTCCACAAAAGATGATGCCTTCCAATAAGCCAGTATTCACCCTATGTGCAACAGGTGCTCAGTATTTGTGTGGATAGTGTCCCCACAACCCAGTGAGAAAGGTAAGGAAACCTCTTCAGCTGATATACCCTTTTCTATAGTCATGCACTCTCTTCAACTTGTGTAACTTTTCTTCATCCTCTAGCACAAATCCTCTGGGAACTAATAGATCTATAACCCCTCCTTGCTTGGCCACACTTCTTGACTGGAACACGTCCTCCTCCAGTGCTATCTTATTCCTATGGTTCAGATTTGATGTCTAAGGATGATGGCAGGCATTTCTAGTGGTGGACCCTCCTCCTGTAATAATCAACATATACACTGGTGCACCCTCCTCTAATTCTAGGAGCAAGAATGAATACGCCCTCCTTGAAAGGTATTTCTCACCAATATTCCTAGAGAATACTAAGACGTCTTTTTTCTTTGCTGAGTTGGGCACCCAACTTCAAGAACTCAAATATGATCTTTAACTTTCACTTTACTGTTGGTTTAGTTATGTCTTAACGTTGCTTAAGAGAGAAAGACAATGCCAAATTGATGGAACTCTGCTTTTTACACATGAATCCAACAGTCAGACACTGTTCACAAACTGTAGCAACATTGTTCACGTACTATTCACGACATTGTTCATGCACTATTCACAGCACTAAAAACATTGTTCGTGCACTATAACAACACTGTTCATGTTACTATTCACGACACTATTCATGCACTGTTCACATCTCATAACCTAAAGAACTCACAATATTTATCTTCTTTGAAGCACAATGATAGATCGGTATGATCTATCCTCTTGAAGTTGACTAGGATGTATAGATTTCAACATCGAACCCAACTTGTTGGCTAGGGAAGTGTGCCCTAAAACCCTATGGCTCTCAGATCTCTCCAAACAAATTCTCAATCAACAATTTCAATAGATACCAAGTAACTCACTTAATATTTATTTAATAACCTTGACATTGCATGCCCTATAACTAAGTCACTTTTCTCTTCTATTT
This sequence comes from Larix kaempferi, assembly GCA_027924585.1. NCBI lineage: Eukaryota > Viridiplantae > Streptophyta > Pinopsida > Pinales > Pinaceae > Larix > Larix kaempferi. The sequence continues at coordinate 59,620,983 of BSBM01000753.1, forward strand.
CTTCGTTGATTTGCATGACTCTCATTTGTTGCATGCATGCATGTTTGCATTCATCTCCCTTTTGCCTATATGCATGATTGCATGCACCTCACTTTTGCATGCCTGCATGATTGCTTGGATGCATCTTACTTTTGCATGCATGCTTGCATGCTCTTGAGCTAGGGCTCGCATGCTCTATATCTGCTTTGTTCTAGTTTTACCTAAAACAAAACATTACAGTCCTCCGTCACCAATATTTCTTGTCCTCAAGCAATACCAATGCAACTCCCCAATTCATCGAGCTGGACCACTGAATTTAGGGATAATCCGAGGGTCCCAGATCATCCTAGGATATTTGTAGCACCATCTCCTCGAGGTACCGTGCAAGGTACCATCATAAGAGATATATTGAAAGCATCCTATAAGTGGAGTAATCAACCATGGTGGGAACTCGACTAGCTCCTCAGAAAATACCTCTACTAGAGTCTCAATTACCTGTATATGCAAATAAATGAGGGTCCTCTCATCTCTAGTAACTACTGATCTGCAAGTCACTACAATCCCAGAGTCCCAAATCAATATGAGAATGGCGGAGTACATGTTGCATCTACCACTACCCTGTGAGCACCCATACAAGGAGAATCCTATGGACTCCAAATTGATGTTGTACTATCCACTACTGCAATTCCTAGATCCCAAGATAACCCCAAGAAGAATCCACTGTGTTGATGTTGTGCCCCTCTGCTCATAACCATCCAACTATCATGTCATGCCTGCACCTTCAAAAAACCTTTGATGTACTCTAACCAAATGCTTTCCCATGCAGGCCCACAAATGGTAAAGTCACCAGGGTACCATACTGTCCTGTGAGGTGTGAAACATGCTCTACCCATCGTGTCGGTTTTCCAAATGCTAGCATAAGACTCCATCCGTTTCCCTATGAAGGACCAAGCAACCTTAAGCTGCACAAACTCCTCAAAAGACAAATACTCTATGCACCCCAGCCTATGTATCTCAAGAGTGAGCTCTATAAAATGAAGACTGGCTGTCTCATCTGTATTGGATCCCCGATCTGAATGGATTATGAATACCAGGAAGGAAGGTCTTCTCTACCATGAATAATTTTCAACCTCTCTTCCACTAGCATCCTCTAAATATAGCGGATTGATCACCCTCATAGCTCTGTCGATCACCTCTACTATCTGGAATAATCCGTCATGTAGATAAATTTCCTGGATCCCACCACCAACTAAGGGGTCTACCAAACCCTACTCTAACGAACTGTTGCCGTAGCATGCAGATAGTCATCTGAGTCACACTGTAATCCTCTGGTAGAAACCAAGTACTAAGAACTAACTCTGCTCCTGCTAATCTAATCAGCTCTAGCCAAACTGCATCTACACATATGCTAACCCCCATACTATCAGGGTGTTCAAGTAATCCATGGGATATAAGAAAATCCCTGGGGTGTAGCTCTGCCACCTACGATGTCTCATACTCATGCAAGTACTGACTCAATGCCCTGCCCAAAGAGAATCATGCATAGCCCTCATGACTCTCTCCCTAAGGACTCAAGGTCGACACTGGTGCAATCTCTATGGGAGATGATGTCTCCTCCTACTCTATCGGTTGTGCTCCCTGTAGAAAAATATAATACCATCCTTGCAATTCCAATCCTACCATACATCTATGATGAACCTATATTGCGAGGTGCTGACACATCCTCTCTACTATGTCTGGAAACATGGGTGGTCTTCCCTAGTCTGACTAGATAATCTTGCTCTAAATCATGTGACTAGCAAGTCAGACACTGCCTCCAATGTCTCGTCATATCATATTTGAGATCCTTCCAAGAGAATCTCTCGCTAATCTGTTGACAGGTCCTGAGGTGTCTCTCTAAGGGTGTCTCATGTATAGTTCCCAGGATCTCGATCCTAAGTGCAGACTCAGAGGCAAGGTATCTGGTGTCTCTGTAGTAGATGATGTCATCCACTACCATGTACTGGTCCTCTTAGATGCACCCATCCATCAACTCACATGCGAAGCAATCCTTGGAATATTCCACCAAAAGGTGGAATTTCCAATCAGGGATAATCATAGTGAGCCAATCCCACGTGTCCGGATCCAAATCCTCTATGTTAGATCTCTCCTTGGTCACCGACAAATCTGAGTGCTCCTCCTGCAGAATACCGAACTCCATATGCTCCTCATGTAAAGTCATTACCAGAAGCTATTCTCCTAAACCATGAGTGGTACTCTTGATTTCATGTACCACAACTCTCTTGTATCCTGTGTTTGTTGTCGTATCCTCCTACACGCTCACTCTGCTGGTTTCATATGAACCAGGATCCCACACAGCTATACTATATTCAACCTGAAAAGCACAGGGTGTATCTATGTCACTATCAGATGGTCCCTAGACCATGTCTCCCATCAACACATCCGCAAATCCTAGTGGATCCATCCATGGCCCCTCCACAAGAGGTGAATCATAACCTCCATTGGGTCTAGCATGTATAGAGTCAATCCTCTCCGAGTCATGCTTCTCAGCATGTATCTCGTTTATCATGAAAGTCACGACTCTTGCAGTAGATGATGAAGAGTGTATCAACTCCAACTCATCACATAACCTGTCTATATGCATATCTGATTCCTGAAGAGCCATCGGAGTGTTGTTCAAGGAATCTCTAGTAACCATCGGCTCGTCTTGTATGTTCAAATCACTCCATATCACATCCATGTCACTACTAGGTGCTAACACCCCTTGATCCTCACAAGCATCACTACTAAGGTGAGATGATGAATGCTTGACAATGGATGATCTAATAACTGCATCATGTGTACTATCCTCCTCCAGTATTGTCAACTCCATATCAAGTTTACCATCAACCTGTATGTCATGATCACCTTTCTCTGCTCCACCAACTATGCTTTTGAGGATATCCTCGTCCAAATCCTTGGGTCGGCTCCCAGACTGGATGGAGTAATAGTCTTCGAAGGGAAATGCTGCACATACCTCATCCCCCAAGGCTATATATTTATGATATCTAGGAAAGTGTCGAAGTGCTGATAAGCTCCCATAATTTCCAGCCAAGATCCTTCTCAAAGTCTCCATGATATCACTGGATGGAAAGAAATGCGTTCTTTCAAGCATGCACTTTACCAAAATTGGCATGCCCTGTCATCCATTGACCTTCTCTATATTCACCTGTCAGTTTATAACTGCATGCTCCCACAGCTGGCGAGGAACATTCTCTGATACCATTGTAATATTCCAAGTAGGAATTCCACCTGCTATATGTGTCTCTCCCCCTTCTATTTGTGTAGCTGCTAGTTTTATTTGACTTGTGGGTCATTGGAAATGTTTGTGGAGATATTTTTGATTCAAACTTAATTACATGCCATATTCATTTAATTCCCCATCGCAAATTCCAAGATAACTAGTATGGTAATTCCAATGAAAAGCAATGAGCTGATAATTCAAATATACTACTAGAAAATGTTTCCAATCCTTCAATAGTGACCCTACATCATATGTGAGGTAAATCTGAGATTTAATATGTCCTCAAATACTGTTGCAAATTATCCTTGGTTCAACTTATTGATTGAGGCACTGATCACTGTTATTTAATGAGGTTGAAGACTCGAACTAGGCACTTGGTTGCGGCTGATATTTTAGGTTTAATGGTGCTTATGTTTCAGATTACCAACACACATTGTTCACAACCATAATGCTGATGATAATTCACTGAAATAACTCATAGGACAGTTTCATAGAACAATTACGTAACTCGCATATCTCAAAGGAATGGATTGATATTTATTTAATCAACAAGTAGGAATATCGTAATGTGGAAACAATACTAACTTAATCCAACTAAGTCTGATATTTCATTATATTTCTGACTTGAGACCGTTCCTTTATCTTACAGTCACTTTGGAGAAATAAGCATCCCTTTCACATCATTGCTTGAACTATGGATGGAGTATGTTGAAAGTTAAACAATGGAGAGAGGCCAAAAGACCAATTGGTGCGACCCCTAAGATGAGGAATACCTCCAAACAGTAGCAGACGTACTCCACAAAAGATGATGCCTTCCAATAAGCCAGTATTCACCCTCTGTGCAACAGGTACTCAATATTTGTGTGGATAGTTTCCTCACAACCCAGTGAGAAAGGTATGCAAGCCTGTTCAACTGATATACCCTTTTCTACAGTCATGCACTCTCTTAAACTGGTGTAACTTTTATTCATCCTCTAGCATGAATTCTCTGGGAACTAATAGATCTGTAACCCCTCCTTGCTTGGCCAAACTTCTTGATTGGAACACGTCCTCCTCCAGTGCTAGTGTATTCCTATGGTTCAGATCTGATGTCTGAGGATGATGGAAAGCATTTCCAGTGGTACACCCTCCTCCCGTAATAATCAACATATACACTGCTTCGCCCTCCTCTAGTTCTGGAAGCAAGAATGCATACGCACTCCTTGAAAGGTATTTCTCACCAATCTGCCCAGAGAATACTAAGACGCCTTTTTTCTTTGTTGAGTTGGACACCCAACTTCAAGAACTCAAATATGATCTTTAACTTTCACTTTACCGCTGGTTTAGTTTTGTCTTAACGCTTCTCAAGAGGGAAATACGCTACCAAATTGATGGAAATCTGCTTTTTACACAAGAATCCAACTGTCAAACACTGTTCACGCACTGTAGCAGCACTGTTCACGTACTATTCATGACACTATTCATGTTACTATTCATAGCACTAAAAACACTATTCGCGCACTGTAGCAGTGTTGTTCATGTTACTATTCACGACATTGTTCATGCACTGTTCACATCTAATAACCTAAAGAACTCTCAATCTTTATCTTCTTTGAAGCACGGTGATAGATACGAGTGATCTATCCTCTTGAATTTTACTAGGATGTATAGATTTCAACATCGAACCCAACTTGTTGTTTAGGGTAGTGTACCCTAAAACCCTATGGCTCTTAGAGCTCTCCAAACAAATTCTCAATCAACAATAACAATAGATACTGAGTAACTCACTTAATCTTTCTTTTATAACCTTGACATTGCATGTCCTATACCTAAGTCACTTTTCTCTTCTATTTCTCCGTTGAGTTGCATGCCTCTCATTTGTTGCATGCATGCATCTCCCTTTTGCCTGTATGCATGATTGCATGCACCTCACTTTTGCATGCCTGCATGATTGCATGCACCTTGCTTTTGCATGCATGTATGCTTGCATGTTCTTGAGCTAGGGCTTGCATGCTCTGTATGTCCTTTGTTCCAGTTTTACCCAAAACAGATCCTGAGAATGTACAACTCCAAACATCACTGCACTTGGGATGATAGCCTTCCTTATGTTCAACATAGCTGCAATATAGCTCTTCATAGCTCTATTATCCACAACCCTTTTGAGGTATGCTTGGAATTCCAACCATTAAACCTAATTGATGTAGTATTTACCTTTGCATATACATAGGAAGAGTTCTCCCATGCTCAAATTGATTTTGATCGAGCATCCTAATTTATTGAGTGAATCGAACACATCCAACAACAAATTGATGATTTCTTGTAGAAAGCCAATGCCAAGTATAAGCAATGATATGACCAACATCGAGTTCCACATAAGTTTCAAGCTGGCGATTATGTCTGGTTAAATTTATAAAAAGAGTGCCTCACATGGCCACATCAAAAGCTCCACCCACTTTGATATGGGCCTTACACCATCACCAAGGTTGTCGATGCAAATTATTTTGAGTTAAGTATTTCCCTTTCCTCGGCTTGCACCCTATCGTTAATGTAGATCTATTTTGACCATATTTTCCACCTCTCTTGGACATGTCATATACAACTGACCACTTGGCCCCTTCAAAAATCAGTCTTGATTTCATTGAGAAATCTTAACAGTCAGCCAAATCATGTACATTGAGATGAAAAGAACTTTCCAGCAAAACATCCAACTGTATCATGTTGTCAAAGAAGCGAATCTTCCTCACCAAGTAAAGTGGCTCACTAGGAGTCAAATTCAACAAAAGTTTATTCATATGATGGAGGAACTTGATTCAATGGGACCATTTTCCATAAGGGGGATGACCGATCCAGTTGGATATTGGTGGCCACCCACTTGTTCCACCGAGTTACAATGGTTCTTCATCTTCTTGGCGGTTTTCTATGGCTTTTTGGGTTCTAAACTTTTGGGTTTGTTTTGAGGCCCTAAATAATGTTTTTCGGCCAATCGGAGGGTCGGGGGTTTCCATTGAATGCATTGGCCCTAGTCAAATGTTATAATACTTAGTTATTTATTTCTAATGATTTATTAAGCACCCTAAATGGATATTGTAAGCAAAAGTTGCACCCCTCATATGTTCACATATCAACTAGCCACCTTGAGGCTCACAATTCCTTTTGGCGCTCCATCTCCTATGGTTATGTTTTTGGATGTTAGGTTCCTTGTCTCTTTATGCTTATGATAAAAGGCCCTTTGAAGTACCTTTATGATCAACTCTTGTGAATGAGCCTAATCAACGCATCTCTCTTCAGAGATAAGCTATCACCATATGAGCTAGTTTGTATTTCTTTATTGTTTACATCATTTTTCCATTCCATTCATTAATAGAATTTTGGTTTTAGTATACTGCTATGATTTCTAAAAAATATTTGTGTTTTTGTTTCCATTTTATACTTATTCCTTCATTTTGTTCTCTAAATAATCCACATCAATGGTATCAGAGCAATTTTCTCTTATTCTTTCTCAGTGCATGTCCCCAATGAAATCCATATATTGAGAGTTGGGTCTCAAACTAGCTGAGCTTGGGGAAAAACATTCTTGTAGAACCAAGAAACCTCACATGGAAGAAGAAGAAAAGAGATATGGTGGCGAATCAGATCATATTAAGTTGTTGCTTGAGAAATCCATTTGATAAATCCCTCGCGTAATAGAGGAATGTGGTGATGGATAATTTTTCCTAGATCCTTTGACAATCGTTGATGATGATAGAGAAACCTTCAATGACAACAATTTCAGAAGTGCAACTCCATTCAAGGTATAAGTTAACTTTGACATTATTTTAGTTGAAAGATTGGTAGGTTGGTTACTGCAAGAGGCATGTCGGAGATGATTTTGAAATATACAAGACATAACCCACTTGTGCATATTTTTTTGATGTCGTCAAGGAGGAATTCTTCCCTTTCGAAAACTATGATGACAGGTACATGAGATGAACAACTTTACGCCAAGAGAAATACTAGAAGATGTTGAAGTTCACCAATATATTCCATAACTTGTGCTCAATGATGGGTATCAAATACTTTGAACGACACTTGATCCTAATGTATCATAGTGGCCTGCATAGGTACATCCAAATAAAGATGTATTTCTTGGACATCTCCTCATTGGGACCTTCCTTTTAGTATTCTGTCAAGATCGATAAAAAAATTTAAGAAAAAGAATAAGCGAAAGTTTTGGTTTGCAAATCAACTGCATCAAAAGCCTCATAAAGTCAACCCTAACTCACATAGAAAAGGAAAAAGCAAGGATAGCCAAAATCATGACAACTAGGCCAAGCTGCAGGTAATGAAGGGTAATAGGAAGTCGAGGAAGGAGACTAGAAGATGGTGCGAGTTCCACAAAATCGCTTGGCACAACAATGATGTATGTCACTCAAAACAATCATTGTTGGATGAGATGAAATCCTCAGAGATGGACTCTGGATCGGGCTCTGATTCAGAGCAAGAAAATGGAAAGTAGATCATTGGCATGGAAACTAGTGCCTCCATCACAACCACAAAGATCCAACCAAGAGTGCCAGATGATCCAGAGCAAGGGGAGGACCTCTTCCATTCACAATTGTGGGTGAAGGGGAATCCAATACATTTAATTGTTGACAGTGGTATCCAGAGGAACCTGATCTTAGTCAAAGTTGTCAAGAGATTGAAGCTGCAAATGGCACCACACCCCGAACCATACACCATTGATTGGTTGAGAAAGGGATGAGACATCTGCGTTAGTCAACAATGTTGCATATCCTACAACATCAATTCCTTCAAAGATGAGGTATTGTTTAATGTTTCCCCACTTGAAGTTTTTGATTTTCTTTTAGGACAAGCCTATATGTGGAAATGTCATGATGTTTGTCAGCCCAAGCCTCGTAGTGTCATTGTTACTTTGGAATTCCAACTCTACAAGATACCTAAGGTAGTCTCAACTACTGGAATGTACTTGATCTACTCAAAGCGTTGTTGAGAGGTCATCTCTTAGACTAAATTTTTTTTCCTCTTCATGGTTTACTTTGAAGGTGGATGGAAGGTCACTGCAACCACCACAACCTCAACAAAAGGTCTCTTTAAACAATAGAAGCAGTTGGAAAATATTGTACAAGAATATAGATAAATATTTTCCTTGCCTAAAGGGGTGCCTCTACACTTCTAGGTTAAACATTCAATTGATTTAATACCTAGTGCTATTTTTCCTAATGGCCCAATATATAGATGTTCTCTTTTGGAGAATGATGAAATAAAGTGTCTGAATCAAGAGCTCATACAGAAAATGCCACATTCGATTGAGATCCTCACCTTGTGGTATCCCAACCGTGTTAGTATAAAAAAAAGGAGTGTGCACTCTAGTGCCTACCTCATACAGGCCCTAAGAGTTTGTCTCGATGGAATACATCTACGACTTGCCTTCATCCAAGAAAAAATGACTATATATTTGTGGTTGTTGAACAATTCTTTAAGATGACAATTTGAATTCCCTATAAGAAGATAATCATAACAAAAGCCATTTCCAAGCTCTTCTTTGAGATTGTGTTGAGTTAATTTTGGCCTCCCATAGACCATTATTTCATATCAAGATAATAGGTTCCCGAGTACCTTCTGGTCCATCCTATTATTAATGATGGACATCGAGCTAACCAAATCGACTTCCTTCTGCCCCTAAATTGATGGGAAGACAGAGGTGGTCAACATGATACTTGTGCATATCCTTAGTATCTACAACTCCAAACATCCCCACACTTGGGATGAGATCCTTTCTTATGTTCAACATAGCTACGATAGAGCCCTTCATAACTATATTAACAAAACCCTTTCGAGGTATGCTTGGGGTTCCATCCATTAGCCCTAATTGATGTAGCATTGCCTATTGCATATACACATGAAGAGTCCTCCTATGCTCATATTGAGTCTGATCGGGAATCCAAATTTGTTGAGTGGATCCACACATCCAACAACAATTTCATGATATCTTCTAGAAATCCAATTCCAAGTATAAGCAACGACATGACTAGCATCGTGTTCCACATAAGTTTCGGGTTGGCAACAAGGTCTGGTTATATTTACAGAAAGAGTGCTTCGCAATGCTCAATCAGAACCTCCACCCACTTCAATATGGTCCTTACACCATCACCAAGGCTATGGGTGAGAATTATTTTGAGTCAAGTATGCCCCCTTTCCTTGTCTTGCACCTTGTCTTTAATGTGGAGCTACGTTGACAATATTTCCCACGTCTCTTGGACACCTTAGAGGTAGTTGCGCACTTGGCCCCTACAAAACTCAATCTTAACTGCATTAAGAAGGATACACTTGATCAGATCATGGACACTGAGATTAATGGAACTCGCCAACAAAACATCCAACTATATTGAGTCGTCAAAGCAAGGAAATTTCTTCATCAAGGAAAGTGGCTCACTAGGAGTCAAATTCCACAAATGTTTCCTCATATGATGGGGGAACTTGACACAATGTGGACAAATATTTCTCCCTATAGTGGGAGGACTGATCCAAGTGGATACTGGTGGAAACCCACCTATTCCATTGAGTTACAATGGTTCTCCATCTATTTGGCAATTTTCTACAATTTTTTGGGTTCTAAACTTTTGGGGCCATTTTGAGGCCCTAAACGATGTTTTTTTGCCAATTGGGGTGAAGGGATTGACGTGGAATTCCTCGCCCCTAGTCAAATATTGTAATACTCAATTAGTTATTTCCAATGAGTTATCGAGCACCCTAATTGAAGATCATATACAAAAGTTGCACCCCAAGGAAGTTGACATATCAACTAGCCTCCTCGGGGCCCACAAATTTTTTTGGTGCTTCATCTCCTAGGGTTAAGCTTCTGGATGTTAGGGTTTTTTCCCTCTTTATGCTTATGATAAAAAGGTCCTTTAAGGTCTCTTTGTGATCAACTATTATGAATGAGCTTAGCCAACACATCTCTTTTAAGAGATAAGCTACCAGCATCTGAGCTAGTTTGTATTGCTTTGCAATTTACAATTTTTTTCCATTCCATTCATTAATATAATTTGAGTTTTATTGTACTACTATGATTTCTACAAAAGTTTTGTATGTGTGTTTCTATTTTATATTGTTGCTTTCATTTTATTCTCCAAGTAATCGAGATCACCAACTTACCACCAAACTTAAAAATTCATAACTCTCCCAAAATTTTGAAAATACATTATAACTATCATACTTAATTTTCTTCATATATGAATAATCGACCACGTAGGAAACACAATGCTATTCAAATGAGAGAGGGTGTGTCCCTAAGCCTTGGATCCGTTGGCATTAATACTTAAATGTATTTTAGGAATATTAGAAGATCATAATAACAATAAATGCATTACTAACTTAAGGGAGCCTTAACTCTAGGTTTTTTTAGATAACATGAATATACCATAATCAAAGGCAAGAAAACAAAGGACCAACTAAACCAACAGATTCACGTCACGAGTTTATGTCATTCGTAACTCAAATTCTCTTCAACATTTTATGTCATTTTGCTTTTTTGGATATGACGTTACTATTTCTACATAAACGTGCAAATCATAAGTTTTATGAAGTTCACTAGAAAATTTGTGACAAAGATGACAATTCATAACTCAAAATCTCTAAAGCTTTTTATGTCCTTTTGCTTTTTGGATATGACGTTAGTACTTCTACATAAACTTGGCGATCATAAGTTTCATTTTGAGTTCAATTTATAAAAAACAAAAAAAACACCGACTTACTTGGAAGACTATAACTTGTGTTTGTCTCTGCAATTTTGGACATGATATGTAGAAATATATGTCCATTTTACGGAAATTTGGTAACTTGAAGAGAATCAAGGTATTAAAGAGTTGGCCATATATTGAATTTGAATCTTATGGTGGGTGGTCATCTAATACAAATAATTTAAATTTTAAATATAAATTTAAAGTTTATAATGATAATGATGGTAGTGAAAATAATGGTTTATGATTTTTGTTTAGCCCTAAGGTTTTTTTTATTAAAAAAAACCAATATTAGAATTCGTCCAAGATTTGACTAGTCTTAAGGATTTGAAGATAAAATAAACTCGTATTTTAGAATAATAAAATAGGAAAAAGGAGAAAATGAAACCTTCTCGAAGCTTGTGTTTTGTTTCATATTTTTTTTTTATAATAATTGGGGAACTATCTTTACATTCTAGATGAGTATCGTCAACCGAACTTGTTGGAGTATAAACCCACGAATCAGGACTAACCTTAATTTGAAACCGGACATAATCAACCGAAAATTTAAATCTACCACCACGACCACACAAATTCACAAGCTTTGCAGAATTCAAAACCAAGACACGAACATAACAACCTTCGTAACTCACCGTTAACTCCAGAACCTCAGCCCCAACATATTTATTTACTTACCATTCATTTTACAAAACATGTAAAAGATAAACATTTTATATATGTATGAGGTAAAAGTACGACGTTTTCACATAATTAAGATTATATTACATACTATATACAAAATCTGTTTTGCAAGGACAATAATATTATTAAGGAATAATATCATTGAGGAATAATTAGATTTTGGAGATGACAATAATATTATCAAGCAATAATTAGATTCATTATAATATTATTGAGCCATAATTAGATTCAAAATGTGGGTGATCTTAAAGTTATTTTTCTTATTTAATAATATATATTAATTATTAACTATCTTATTATTAAATAAATGCATAATAATATTTTTATATTTTTTATATTTATTTATAGAAGTTTCTAATATATGTATTTATGTATATACATTTAAAGTTATGTTTCTTATTTAATAATATATATTAAATATTTTCTATCTTATTATTAAATAGATGCATAATAATATTTTTATATTTATTTATATAAGTTTCTAATATATGTATTTATGTATATACATTTGTAAGTATTTAGATTATTAAGTAAAGGTTAACTTTGTTTTACAAATCAAGTATTTAATATTTCAATATTTAACATTTAATTTGATTATAACTTTAAAATTATTATTAATTAAGAAAAAAAAAATTGATTAGATTTAATGACTCAGAAATGTGTTATCTCTTTAAAAACCACAAATTTAACCCTAATTAAAAAAATATATTATTATTATTATTATTTCCCAACTAAATTATATTTTAATTGAATTATTATCATTTCATATTAACTTGTACTGAGCTGTGGTTGAGCGATGTCAAGGGCTTCTAAAACTCTACATAGGTTTGAAGTGGGAGGAAATTGGTTGACTATCGTCCAGATTCCCCTTTTGAATATGATCCTACCCCCTCTCCTACTAGATCAAATTTTACCATGACTTTTACCATGAAGGATAGGGAACTTGGTGTATCTCTTAGGGTATTAACTTTCGTTGGTAACAAGGGGTTACTTGCGAATCTTTTTTTGAATTTAGGAGTCAGTGCTAAAGTGGGCCAGCTAGAGGTAGATTCAAGATGTTAGAGCCTTGATCATGCCTCGATCCCAGTTCCCATGTTGGACCAGCCAAATTTCTAGTAGTACAAGGCTCCTACAATCGAGGCAAGTTCCCTTTTCGTGAATAGTTATAGAAGTTTCTCTATCCCTAGGGAGGATTTACTCCAAATCAGTCCAAGTTATTACTTTCACACTTTGGTTTGTGAGCCAAGTAAAGACCATAAAATGACTTTTGATGTTTATGAGGAGGAAAGGTTTATTACTGCTAGGGAAGATTAGGTGGGCCATTATCTGGGACCTTCTTATATCTCAGAGTTTGTGGTCCATTCCAAGGAGACAAAGAAGTCCCGTGTGAGGTTGGAGGTTTGTGATCCTAGTTTTCCCACATAGAAAAAATGAAGGTTGTCAAGACAAGAGAGCGCATGGTAAGGATTACGGTTGTTGAAGATCCATGGGTCAAAGCAATTTGGAATATGCTAGAAAATCCCTCTTAGGTTGCTTCTTAGAGGTTGGGATTGTAGAATCTACACTAAAATATTAGTTACAAAGTAATTGGGATCCCTTCCTGGTACTACCTAGATTTTATGTACTTACATAGCAACGGTTAGGTTTCAAATTTAATTCAGAGGAGGATGTTGTGCATATTATTGGAAGGCGTTGGTTGCAGGGTTCTTGTTTCATGACTCTAAAATTATAGCACCTGTGCTTTCATCCAAAAAGGGAGGTATCTCACATACTCCTTGTCTAGGTGAAGGTGCTTGGTTAGTACCTATTTAATTATGGTATGAAAACTTTCGGACAGATCGGGGGAATTCTATTGCGAAAAGTCTTTGAAAACCCCTCCTACAAGTTTAGTTCTAAGAGTATGATTGTGAAAGTATTGGTCTCTTTGGATTTGTCTGAAGGATTGGTGGAAAACATTAACATTGTGGTAAGCGACATAGTCTTATTATAGCCTCTAGATTACTACAATATTCCCTTCCAATTTATCCATTTCCATTTGCGGGTATGTGGCCAAGCGTTGTCAAAAGGGATTTATGAAGCAGGTGTAAAGTTAAAAAAACTTGTTGGAGTCTCCCACACAAATACTACAAGTCATTCTCAGCAACTTTCCCCTCTGGTCTATTGGGTTGGCAGGTGCGAGAGGAGTCCTCTTCAACTCTAAGGAAAACAAGCTGAAAGACTTTTCCTGGGGAATTGGTAGGAAGTCCAACAATGGTGTAGAATGGATAGCCTTGATCAAAGGATTGGAACTAGCAAGGAAGGAAGGAATTGAGGTCTTGGTGGTCTTGGGTGACTCAATGTTGGTCATTAGGGAAGCTAGAAACATTACGAAGAATCGTAAGACTCCTATCACCAAGATGCATCATCTCCTCAAATGTATCGTCAATGAATACAAATCCATTAACTTCCTTCATCTGTTGATATCTAACAACCAGCAAGCGGATGAAATGAGAAACATAGGAGTAAGTCTTGATTGTGGAGTCTTGGTTTAAAATCAACAAGTTTATGGGAACACCTGGGTCCCTTAGTTTTGTGGTTTTGATTATTATGGAGATACAACAAAGTTCCTCTTGCTTTTGGAAGTGGGAAATATTCTTGGTATGGAGTGAACTAATCCCCTCCCTTCTACACTCTTCAACTATGGGATACATCCCCATTAAAGCTTTGATCAACATAGGGGCCACCTCCAAGTTCTCGGACCTTCTTCGCATCACCTCAGCGGATCAGGAGTTGCTCGCATATATGAACCACATGGCCACCATGCAGGATTTTATGGCGATGGAAAATCGAGGCAAAACAGGTTTAAATGTCAGTTGGGGGAGCAATACCTTCTACCGCGTGAACTTAGTTAGGAAGCACAAGCAAGGAGGTAGAGTGAGATATCTTAGTGCCGAGATGGGTGATGCTATCCCTTCTCTCGTTGCAGGTCCTTCCTCGCTGCAATGTTTGTGCTGCAGGAATCAATTAGCGTCCTTTGGGGGTATTGTGAGCATTGGTGCCCCGAGGATTCCCTTCGCGAACGAAGATGGCTAGGTTATGGCACATGATAGCTCGGATAAGGTGCAATGGGTTTTTCACGACTCCTATAAGGATAATTTTTTAGGTTTGGGTAAGAATTCACTCTCTTCCTCGGCTGGTGAAGACGGTGGAAACAAGGGCCCTGCGGTGGGGTTTGATAGCCTCCTAGATGAGGTGCAAAATTATATGAAGGATATGGAAATCCAAATCTGCAATCTTCGGGGTGAAAATTCTGAACTCAAACAGGGCATCTCTCATCTTTACTCACTCGTCCAAGCAATGAATTCAGAGATTCGAAGCAGAAGCAGTAAAATTACTGAGCAGGTTCCTAGCCTGGCAAAAATCCTCGACAAGGGTTGTCTTTGTTCTGTCAAATTGGATGCCAAAATTATTGCAGTTCACAATTGTGCCAAGGTAGTGGAAGCTAAGATAGACATCACGAGAGATGAAATCCGAAAAAGCACCTTGGATTCACTGGGAGGCGTTAGAGGCTCGGTGGAAGGAAACGAAAGGACCAATGTGGATACTCTGCATCAGTAATTCGCTCTCTGTCACCAATGCTTGTGCTTCAACTCTGGTTATGGGGTTTCCTAGTTCTGTAGGAACAGTTTTGATTTACTTTATGATGTTTATGGAATCTAGCAGAGAAGAAATTTTGATTTTGCTTGTAGCTACAGTAGTGTAGATTCTCTAAGGATAGACGTTACTACTTTTCAGCAATGTTTTGTTTTTGTATTTTGCTACTAGGGAAGTTTGTAAGGAGATATAGTCTCCATAGAATAGGAAATGATCATGAACATTATAGGATGGAAAAATAAGAGCAATGTGTTATGGTAGTCCTACTCCTTTGGGAACAATCTGCTCGCACTATTCGGTAAACATCTGTTTCATTTTTATATAAAAGCTTCTTACTCGTTTCTGTAAAAAAAATAAAAAAATCCCCTCTAGTCTGTGTTGACTAGGAAGACCTTGGTTTTAATAATGATATTAGCATTGATGGTTCCCACTTGCTTACAACTTCTTCTATATAGACCCCTATTGATCCCTCTCTACACTATATGAGTTTCTACAATTTGTCCATATAGCAGTTGATCCAATGCTGGGAGGAATATAAGCGAGTGATTCAAAACTGAAGATTGTAAATCCAATTCTCTAATGCTTGTGTTGGATTAGGTCCCTTTGTGGTGAGAAAGAGTGGAAATGACGTTGGAATTTCTTACGAGGGCGATTAGGATCCTCTTAAACTATTAGTTGTAGGTCAATTTTCTTCAGGACTAGAACTGCAAGAAGTCGTGACTCTGGGGTTGTCCCAAATGGATATCATTATGAAGGAGATGTTGGTAGTGTGACCTTAGGTTTATTTTGTTAAAAGTTCCCAGGATTTATTTACATCATGAGTACTTTTGGCGAGTGGTAAGTTGAAACCTCTCATTTGTACACTTCTTCTAAGTTCTCATTTGATAACTAATGCTTTAGTTTTGGGGGGTGTTGAATTTATAAAAGCGGCACTCCACAACACCTCGTTATATTATACTAGATTTATTCATCACATAAGTTCTGAGGAGGGTTTTGAAGGCTCGAATAATTGTACAACCATGGGCCTAGAGGGGTTGGCTTCACTTGCTAGGTCTAGGGAGGAGCATTCCTTTTAGTATGATTCTAGAGATTGTTTCATGGATTTGAAAGCAAGGATCATGTATTCTCATAGATCTAAGTGGAACATCTCTTCTTTAGGGGAATTATCTTCTATTGGTTTGGGTTTGCGCAAAAGAAAGGATATACTGACTACCACCTATGGTCGAAAGTCCTTTCTTTGTCACACACAATCCAAGGTGACTGTGGAGACTCTTCAAGGTAAATACATTTCTATTTTATGGGTTCTTAGAGATCACAAGCCTTATGACAAGGTTCCTTGATAAAAATTCTCTCCTTCAATGTTCGACGACTAGCCAACGCATAGGAAGATTGGCCCTACATATACTTGTAGAGAAGGACCCTCCTAATTTTTTTTTAGTTCAAGAGATGATGTGTAAAGGTTCATTGATTTTAGATAGTATGTGTTCTCTCTTTTCAAAGCGTGGGAGTTTATGTGGAATGATGGAGGGTTACTTACTAGTTGGAAGAGAATTATCCTCTCATAAATTTTCATGGTGTCTTAAGGGCTCTGCATGACCTTCATATGCAAGGAATTGGATTTACAAGTCATTGCCATGAATGTTTATGGGACATACTTACACAAAAAGGCATTATGAGATTCCTTTTTTATATTGTAGGTTGTATGAGAATAGTTATTAATCATTAGGGGTGACCTCAATTTTACATTGAACATAAATGAAATCTAGGGCAGGCTACTAGCATTATTCCACATTCTAGGATTTTCATTCATCATTTAGAGAGATTAGACCTGGTTGATGTAGGATCGATGGACCTTCGGACAACTTGGCATAATAAGATATTTGGAGCTGCAATAGTTTCAAAATGTCTATGATAGGTTTCTTGTATCCAATCCATTATTGAGTAGAGATGAGAAGTATTCTACTTGGTTCTACTCTAGAGGAGGCCCTGATCACTCTCTCATTTATTTACAATTGTTTAATGGAGATGAGAAGCCTACAACACCTTTTAAATTCAATCCTAATTTGGATGGGAGAGGTGAAGTTCCAATAATTAATTGAGAATGGGTGGGTTGGATTGTTGTAGTATTTGGAGTTATCTCCAAGTAGGCAGTTTGCAAAATCATTGAAAATTGTCAAACATAAGGTAGTAGAGTGGTCGATGTGGAGATATGAGACTCAATATGGACTATTAAAAGATATGGGCCGTGTGATAAGTGATTTGTATGAGAATAATGTATAAGGTGTCTTTTCAGAAGTTGAATTACAATGGTTGGCTAATTTCGAAATCCATAAAACTAAACTTATTAGAGATTGGGAAGAATATTGACATATGAAGAGTTATGTGATATGGTTGGCTTTGGGGGATGAAAATACCTCTTTTTCATAATGTTTCAATCAAAGGAAGAGTAGGAATACTATTTTGGAATTGAAGGACTCAGTGGGGGGTACTATTTGAGGTTTCAAAAATATTGCAGAACTGGGAGTACATCATTTCTCTGAGGTGTATAAATGACTTGATTCAACAAAGGTTGTTGAATTTGTTAAAGTACGTTATCTCTTTCCCTAGTTAATTTATCTAAAAGAAAATGAAACTGGTTATTTTCCCTAATCACTATAGAGGAATTGGATAGGGTCATGTTCAAATTCCATAAGGACAAGAGTCCTAGTCCTAATGATTGGACTATTGAATTTTTTTGGCTTATTTAATTTGTTAGGAGAGGAATTGGTGAAGGTTATAGAAGAGGTTTGAATAAATAGGAAGGTTCTGCCTTGTTTTGATTCTGTGCTGCTTGCACTAATTCCCAAGGTGGCCAAACCTACAAAATTTGGTGAGTTTCCGCATATTCCCCTTTGTAATGTAGTCTACAAGGTCATAGATAAGGATTTGGTTGTTCAACTTTAGCAATAGTTGTGATGTGTCATTTCTCCTGAACATTTTGGTTTATTGGAAGGGCGTCATATTCATGATTCTATAGTGAAGCTCAGGAATGTTTGCACATGATCTAGGTAAAGAGGAAATCAACAATGGTTATCAAATGAGATTTATCCAAAGCATATGATTGGACATGTTGGTTGAATGTTTGATTACTTTTGATACATGTGGGTTTTTCTTTAGACATAGTCAACTAGATCATGGGCTATATCACTTCTATGTCTTATGTAGTCCTTATTAATGGCTTAGCTTTGGATTTTTTCAACCCTTTCATGAGGTCTATCCTAAGAGTGCCCACTTTCCCCTTACCTCTTCTTATTCGTTGTTGAAGGACTCAATGATGTAATCATGGAGGCAAGTTTGCATGAAGAATATAAGGTATTCAGTTTGGAGGAGGGATCAAAGTCACACATTTGTTGTTTGTTGATGATGTCTTACTTTTCACAAATGATTTAGTGGTTGCAGGTCACGCACTCCCATATATTTTAAATATTTAGTACAAACCTACTGAGATGGAGGAAAATGGGGAGAAGTTTGCTTACTATTACAATGATACTGATGAGGGAGTTGTGTAGGTTTTATAGGATTCCTTTCACTTTGGGTTTGGTGACTTTGACGTAGGTTTTAAGTACAAGTGCTTTCACATAATGGATGGAAAATATATCAAACAAGATTTGCACTGGTTGTTGGGTCAAATTGAGTGTAGGATAGTTTTTTGGTGCCACCATTGGCTTTATCAAAGGAGAGGTTGACTCACCCTGGTAAAGTCGCTTTTGGAGGCCAACCCTGTTTACTAACTCACCTTGATGCACATTCCCAAGGGCGTTTTGGAGAAGATCAAGAAATTGTGTTTCAATTTCCTATTGAGAGGGAAGAATGGAAAAGGTTTACATTATGTGAGCTGGAAGTCTACTGCAAAGCCGTAGAGTGAGGGGGGATGGGGTTTAAAGGATGTTCATGCTTTACGACTTTCACTAGCTACAAAGTCTCTCTAGAATATTATCACGAAAGACAATTTTTGGAAAAGGATATTACACATCAAGTATTTGTATCTAGAGGGTATTGTGTATTGGATTCACAAAGTAGAGAAGACATTTAAAGGAAACTTAGTACATTTCAAGGCACTCATAAAAGCGTTTCCATTAGTGGATAATTTTTTGGCATGGAAGGTAGGGGATGTATATGCAATTAGGATTGGGGAAGATGCAATAATGAGGTGTGCCAAATATATGTTCCTTTATCTTAGACTCATCTCCCACTTCTAGGATCAAGACTTTTGGTATCTCACACAATTTTTCAAGCCATAAATACAAATCTATTGAGCCAAGGCTGGATGATTTCTTAAGATTTGGGACTACAAGGATTGTGGGAAAGGGATCGGGAGAGGTGTTGTACTACGTTGCAAAAAGAACATATTAGGCTAAGGGAAGACCAAGTTAATTTTATATGGGTTGGAAACAAGGTTGGTAGGAACTATTAGGTAAGAATGGGATAACATGTTATAAATGAAGAAGGTCATCCTCAGGCATCATATTGGTGGTCTCATCCATGGAAAGTGATGGAACATATAAAGTGCCAAATCTTCATGTCGATGGTTCTTAGAAATAAAGTGATCAATTTGGGTTCCTTGAAGAAAAGAAACATCCAAGGCCCCAACATTTGTCATTTGTGTTGATAGGAGGAAGAGTCCATCACACATTTGTTCATTTGATATCGTTGTACAATTAAGTTGTAGCATGATGTTGACACTTATTTGAAGCTTTGAAATTGCTAGATCAGACCACAATATAAGAATGCTTAAAACCATGGTTTGATAGACAAGATATAAGGACTGTAAAGTGCTTACCATTTTTTGTTTTAAGAGGGATATGACTTGCAATGAACTCAAGGTTGCTTGAGGTAGTTCATATATAGACTTTTAATATATTTCCATATGTTTATTCTTTACTAAAATATTTCAAAGAATATGTAAATTCGTTAGTCCCAAAAGTGGTATGAGAGTTATTAATTGACAAATCTATGAGGTGGAATTTATTTGACGGATCCTACCAAGGTAGTAATAAAGTTTACAATCTTGGAAGTATTCTATTTCACTTTGATTCTCATTATATTTCATTCAAGGCCAATTACTCTCCAGGTTCCAACAAAAAAATGAACTACTAGCTTTGAGTAAGCTACTTAAGCTAGCTTGGGATGAGGGGGTTCAAGATAGATAGGTTTTTGGGGATTCATTCTTGGTGTTAAATTGAATGCTGGAGACACTGTCTTTGAAAAATATTTCTCTCTAGTTCACATTTGAAGGAGCTTGTTGGAGACTATAATATTTTCAGGATTTGTCATGTCTTCAATGAACTAAATAAAACAATAGATTCTCTCTCAAAGGAAGGATACTATTATCTCTGGGATCTATACATTTTTGTACATTTTAGGAGGGAACTATTCTGGAGAGGGGGAATACATTTTATTTTATGTGATGGTTTACTTTCAAATCTAGATGACTATAACTAAAACATATGATGATGAAATTTTTTGTTTTCGGGACACATAAGATTTTATATCATATGTCATAGGGAATAATTTTCTTATCTTGCTACATATATATAGTTACAATCTCAAAGTAGAAGTCATATATATTATGCCTATGACACCTAAGGAATGTGTTTTCATTCATTTTTTTTGGTAATAAAAATAGAAATTTTTTCTTTATATATGTGTGTGTGTGTGTGTGTGTGTGTATTAGTTTCCTATAATATCCCTAACTTGCGGGACTGGCCTTTGGTCTAAGAAACAATGACCCAGGGGAATCTAAGACATCAAAATCACCTGGGGATCACACCCGAACTGGGCCACACCAACCCTCAACTGGTTGGATTTTGAGTGTCTCCTCCCAACCAGCTCAACCCTAAGGGGAATTGAACCTGGGTTGCCTCGCTGACGAAACCCACACCTTTATTGAATGAGCTAGGCAGATTTGATGTAAAAAAAATATTTTAAATGAAAAAAATGTTTGTATATTTTTTACTATCCAACTAAGACCAAATTTGGTCTACTGGACCTTAATAGGATTATTTGGATTGCTGCAAAATTTTATTTCAATGCTAAAAAAACTTAGAAAGAAGTGTTCCTAGGTCTCCATAGTTTTGACATGTTAGAAGGTTAGGGAGGTTTGTATTGTAGGAAAGATTATGAAACTATGATCTAACGTGGGTGTACATAGGGAATTCTAAGAGAAAATGGATTTCATCCTTAATTCCCGTAGTCTCACAAAGATGTCAATCCCTTTCGATCCATGGTTCTTTAGGAATTGTCCAACATCTTTTTTTACTATGAAGCTCATGAGAGTTCATTCTTGGTTATATTAATTTTATTCTTTGAGCTAGCTAACACATATAGATACTTTTGATCTTCCAAATTAGGGTTAATGACCTCCTTATAGTACCTTATTTTTCTTTTAACCTCTAATTATTTCTCACCCCACGTTTTATCTTTAAACTTGGATGTGATAATATTTTTAATGTTATTGATATCTTGAAAAGTGGAATTTTTTCAATCCCCTAATGGTTTAACCAAGAAATGACATCTTTATACTAGGCTCTCTTGAGCCTAAGTTGGTGTTGGATGGATTTTAAAGCAATTTTAGGAAGTATTCTATCCCATGTTATTTATCTTGTACTTGTACATCAGGTACCTTGATGCAGACGTGATACACATATTAGTGTTACACAACGGAAATGAAACACACCAACAAAACAAACAGGCCTGCCAAGAATTATGTCTTTTAATTAAATGATCAAATCTCCTTACAGAGGTAATTACAACATGATTTCATAATCAGACCAGTTAGAATGAACATCGCCTGTTACAACACTCATACTGGCAAGAGGGAATTCTTCGTCCTCAAGCAATCTCAATGCTTTCAACACCGTCTCTAGAGCGTCCTCTTGACACCCTCTCCAAAACTGTCTTTCTCAGAGAATGAACATGTATTTATACTCAACCTGGTTCACTTAGCTTATCTTATAGAATCTTAGATTGCTTCCAAGCATGGTCAAACTACATTAAATATTTCATGTGTCGTTCTTCATCAGGCAGCTCCACTTGGCACTCTACAACTACCGCCATAACTGCTTCTGCAACTTCTCAACTACCTCTACGGCTCATTTCTTTGAGAATCCAATTGTCTTTATTGGCTGTCACAACCATCATCTCCATTCCACAACCAGCCCTTGGTCGGTGCGCATCACCTTCAACCATTTTCTGCAATGTCTTGTCGCCTATCATCGACCAAAATTGATCAGAATCTTTGAGACGTCTTGCCATATCTCGATGACTATCGCCATGTTCCTGAAGGTCATTGACTATCCTCTGGGCCATCTCGTAATCTACCTTTGACTCCTTGTTTTGGGTGTCGATGCCCCTGCATCAACCTTCTTGGGTTGAAAAGAAATTTTCCCATAGTTCTATAACTCCTCGAGCTTATCTGCTGGAATCTAGGTCACTTCCTCCAAGTCTCATTTCTTCCACCAGACTAGATATTATTTTCTCCTTTGACTCCCGAGTCCTAGTATTCTCGAATTTCCGTTCGTTGAGTATTTCTACGACCTCTTTTGTCAGTTGCACTGGTATTTTTCCCTGCCAGTTGTTCGTCGTCTCACTCCCCTTTTCAACCCTTCTACAAACTTGTACATGACTGAAACATTGAATGTCAACGATATGTCTATCTCCTTTGGCATCTCCAACACATATGCATTGTCTGAAATATTACTCAAGATCTTGCATGGGCCAATCTTCCTCAACTTCAACTTGTTGTATGTTCATCTATGGAACCTTTCCTCCCTGAAGTGTGCATACACTAAGTCACATTCTACAAATTAATGTAGTTGTATTTTCCTGTTAGCTCTCAACTTGTATATCGCATTACTTTTTTCTATATGTTGATTCACCGCATTACTTTTTTCTATATGTTTATTCACCTTGTCATGCACTTCCTTCATGTGGTCGGAAAATGATTCTGCATCTGCACTTTTCTGTGTTCCCGTCAGCAACTCAACTAAGTCGGTTACTCCATGCAGACTCCTTCCTTGCACGATCTGGAATGGACTCATTCTCGTCGACCGGTTCATTGTATTGTTGTACATGAATTCCACCCGCGAAAACACATTCTCCCACTGCTTCAGTCGATCAGCGGTCAAACTCCTCAACAAATTTCCCAAGATCTTGTTCACGACTTCAGTATGTCCATCGGTTTGTGGATGGTATGAAAAATTGAACTACAGCTTCATGTCAAGCTTCTTCCAAAGGGTTCTCCAGAAATGACCCATAAACTTGGTGTCTCTATCTGAAATGATACTCTTCAGTAACCCATGCAACTTACCTTACAACTTCCTTGAAAAATAAAATTACAATACTAGTGGCATCAATTGTCTTATGACACGGAATAAAGCGTTCCATCTTAGAAAATATGTTGACTACCACAAAGATGGAGTCATTACCTTGCTATATCTTCGACAATCTCACCACAAAATCCATGTGGATATATTCCCATGCGGAATTCGACACTGGAAATGGTGCAGATAACCCCATATTCTGACTTCTTCCTTTGGCATGCTGGCATATCCTACACTGTTGGATCATCTTCTTCACATATATCACCAATCCTAGCCACTAGTACTTATCTTCCATCAACACCTTGGTATTTTCGATGCCAAAGTGTCCTCCTAGTCCTCCACTGTGCAATTCCCTGATCAAATTCTCCCTCACTAATCCTCTAGGGATGCATAACCGATTTCCATTGAATATTTATGGAGTTCTATCACCACTCCATGGTTCCTTCGATGCCTTCCAAGCATCGAAAAAATATTTTTTGACTTCATAGTCATCCTTTATCGACTCTAGTCTTATCAACTTCATATTCATCCTTTATCGACTCTAGTCCTACCAACTTAATAGTAGTTGTTCTCAACAATGTGACTCTTCGACTCAATGCATAAACTAGCCTATTAATGTTCCATGACTTGTGTTTCAATACAAAGGTATAACTTTGCAGAAACTTGACCCACTTCATGTGTCTCTGATTTAACTGGATCTGAGTGTTTAGGTATCTCATAGCTTGGTGGTATGTAAACAACACAAATTGCTTGGGTAATAGTTAGTGTCTCCACTTCTTTAATGCTTGGACAATGGAATAGAACTCTTGGTCATAGACTAAACATTTCTGCTTGGATTCATCCAACTTCTCACTGAATAATGCAATTGGTAGGCCTTCCTGACTCAACATAGCTCCAATTACTAGCCTACTCGTGTCGTAGTCGACTTGGAATACCTTATCGAAATCTGGGAGAGCTAATATAGGACTCTCCATCACTTTATGCTTCAACTTCTCAAATGTTCTTCAGGCAACCTCCGTCCACTTGAACTTTCCCTTTTTCATGCACAGCGTCATCAGTGCACATATCTGACTAAAATACCTTATGAACTTCCTATGAAAACTGAAAAGTACATGAAAACTCCTTACCTCTATGGAGTTCATGGGATCCGTCCATTCTAAATCCACCCTCACCTTCT
This sequence comes from Larix kaempferi, assembly GCA_027924585.1. NCBI lineage: Eukaryota > Viridiplantae > Streptophyta > Pinopsida > Pinales > Pinaceae > Larix > Larix kaempferi. The sequence continues at coordinate 59,645,814 of BSBM01000753.1, forward strand.
CTAGATCCATCTTCAGTCCTTGCTTGGAAATCATGAATCCAAGGTATACCAACCCTTTCTGCATGAAGGAACACTTCTGTAGATTCACTAGCAGCTTCTCCTGACTTAACCTCTACAGGACTTGTTGAATGTGTGACAAGTGCTCTTCCCTTGTCTTGTTGAAAATCAGCATGTCATTGAGATACACTACGACGAATCTCCCCCAAAATGGTTTCAACACTTTGTTCATCAACCTCATGAACATACTTGGTGCATTAGTCAACCCAAATGACATGACCAACCATTCATACAACCCTTCCTTTTTCTTGAAGGTCATCTTCCATTCATCACTGTCCCTAATAGGGATCTGGTTGTATCCACTCTTCAGGTCAATCTTGGTGAAGTAAGTCGCTCCAATAAAGCAGTCGATCAAGTCATCCATCCTAGGAAATTGGAATCTATACTTGATAGTGATCCTGTTGATGGCCCTTAAATCGGTGCACATCCTCCATTCTCCCCCCTTTTTGGGTGCTAGTACAACTGGTACTACACATGGGATCAATGTCTCTCTGATAAGCCCCCTTTCCAATAACTCTTGGACTTGTCATTTCAACAAAGCATTCTCCACTAGTTTCATCCTATGCAATGCCTTATTGGGAAGAATCGACCCTGGAATTAAGTTCATATGATGGGATATGCTTCTTGTCGGCAACAACCTAGATGACATTTAATTGATAATTATGCCCTTGGATTCAGAAAACACCTCTCTAACCTCTGTCAGGACTTCTTCCTCCGGTTTGTAGACACTTCGACCCTTCATAATGGCGACAAAGCAGTATTGTTGCTTCTCTTCCTCCTTCAAGAATTCCTTAGCTGAACACAGCAACACTCTTTTATCCTATTAGCCATTCTCTTTTCCCTGACTATTCTGTTCTTCAACTAGGGGAGTCATCCAGAAGCTCCGAGCATCCTTCTCGAACATGACTGTATTTTTTTGACCATCATAAAACATGTTTAGTCATATTGTTATGGTCGTCCCAAAAAAAATGACAGAAATCCATCGGAATCACATTGCACAACATGCTATCCTGCAACCCACCAATCTTGAAGTTGATCAGGGACTATTGTGTCACCGTAACATGGTGACCCTTCTGCAACCACGACACCATATACATGTTTGGGTTTGGTCAACACTTCAACCCCAGCTTGTGTATTACCTCAGTCGAGACTAGATTCTCCATGATGCCTCCATCAATGATCGTCATACAACATCTGTCCTGCATCTTAACCTTTGTACAAAAAAGGGACTTCCTCTGCATCAGATCCTTCTCCTCTTGTCATATATATTGAAACGATGTTCTTTGGGTCGTCATATTTTTACCTTCCTCTGACATGGCTTCGTATGAACTTCCCCTCATAGTCAGACCAACCTCGTCGTCCTTACCCCAACTTATCCTCCCCATCGGTACCCAGGTACATTGTCTCCGGTAGTGTTTTCTTCTCGTCGCTCCTCAGGACTTCCTTGCCCCACTAGTCTGTCCTCTAGGGGAAACAAAATTCTGACTTAGAGTAGTCGAATTTCCCCTACTCATCGAAGTCTTTCGCGTTAGTTTCTCTTCTGCCTTTAGGGCTAGCTGATAGGCCTATCCGATATTTCTAAACCTTGAAACACTTAACTTGTCCTGAATAGTGTACTTCATGTCATTTATATACCTTATGACTACCTCCTCTCCCTCATTAGTCTTCCCTGACTGAATAAAAAATCAATAGAATTCTTCTATGAATTCTTTCATGGCCATCTCTTTTGTCATAGGTTTTGCAGCTTCCTGAATAGAGAAATCATGTAGTCGGTGGGAAGGAACTTATCCTTCAACTTGGCGACTATTCTGTCCCAAGTCTTCACTTTGTCTTTTCCTTTCCTCACTCTGTCAGTTTATACATTATCCCACCATAATGAGGCATGACCCTTCAGATTCAAATAGGTAACCTTCACCCTTTTGGGGTCTTTTATCTGCTCCATATCAAAATATTTCTCCATTTCTCTTATCCAGTCAATCAAATCTACAGGGTTTAGACTCCCCAAGTAGGCAGAGACTTCCATCTTCGATCTACCCTTCATCTCCAACAATAATTTCAGTAACTTGTGTCCTGGATATTCTTCTCCTTCGTCCTCAGGATCATGTCCTTCCTCTTTAGCCTCCTCATCACTATGGTAGAGGGTATTAATACCCAGTCCCCTCTTTCAGGATTCTTTTACTGTAGCTAAATCGCTCTTCGGACTCCTCATGGATTGGACACATTCCTTGAACATTTCAAGGTTGATCGTGATCCCTGCGCCTCTGCGTGTCCTTCGTCCTCTACCACGGATGTTTACACCCCTCTGATCCATAGTCACAGATTCAACTGACTATACTCATACTGCCCAATTACAACCTGGCTTCCTCTATCTTCTGCAACTCTACCCAACTGCAGCTGGATTTTCCCTCCTTGTCCAATCGAAACAAGACTTGATATGCAAGATTACTCCCTGCTCTGATACCAATTGATGCAAATGCGTCTGCATATCAGTGTTACACAATGGAAACAATACAAACCAACACAACAAACAGGCCTTCCAAAAATTATGGATTTTAATTAAATGATCAAATCTCCTTACAGAGGAAATTACAACATGAGTTAATACTCGGACTAGTTGGAATGAACATCGACTATTACAACACTCATACACGTGTGAGGGAATTCTTTGTCCTCAAGCAATCTCAATGCTTTCAACACCATCTTGAGAGCGTCCTCTCGACAAACTCTCCAAAAGTGTTTGTCTCAAAGCACGAACAAGTATTTATACTCAACCTAGTTCACTCAAATCATCTTCTAGAAGCTTAGATTGCTTCCAAGCATGGTCGAACAGCATAAAATACTTCACATGGCCTTCCTCATCAAGTAGCTCCACCTGGCACTCTACAACTACCTCCATAAATGATCCCACAACTTTCCAACTACCTTCGCGGCTCGTTTCCTTGGGAATCCAACTATCTCCATTAGTGGTCACAATAGTCATCATCATTCCATGACTAGCCCTCCATTCAGTCGACATCACCTTCGACCATTTACCGCATCGTCTTGTTTCCTATCATCGACCGTAGTTGGTAAAATTATTTGCGACGTATTTCCATCTCCTGTCGACTATCACCTTGTTCCTGGAGGTCATCGACTGTCCTCCGGGCCTTCCCATCGTCTACCTCCAACTCCTTGTTTTGGGTGTTGATGCCCCTGCATCATACCTGGTCATATTGATACTCTCGATAGGGGAAAGACCCACCTCTAGAAGGAGAATAGGGTAGTGCATATAGCTTTTAATTAGAGGTTATATGTTATGAAATGATTATGTATTTGCTCAGTCTTTCTCCAGGATTCTCTAGAGATGCACTGTAACCCCAAACTTCACAACCGTACAAGATAACAATTCTCTCTCTCTCTCTCTCTCTCTATATATATATATATATTTTCTTTTTCTTTTTCTCTTGTTATATTTTAATAATGGATACTTAAAATAATATGCATCATTAATTAACAATAAAAGAAGATAGAATAATCCTTTGAGATGCTTTGATCTTTGGTTCAAAAGACTTGATATACAATAATAAATATCGCAATCTAATTAATAAAAATAAAATTCTACTATAAATGAAAATAACTTATAAATTTCCCTAGATGGGGTTCTAGAGGGAATGAGTAAGACGATTTCAAGGTCGAGACATAAAGACGATGACAACAATTTCTATTACGCTGAGACACATGAGGCACTAGGTGGTAGTGGAGGATGTGAGGTCTGACAAGCCCACTTTAATGACTCAGATTAAGGATACACTCAAGAATCATGAGGACATGGATTAGACTTGTACAATATACCTCTATGCAATTCTGTCAACAAGGTTGTATTTAGGGTTGATGACCACACGAATGATGTTTTGTCATTGTACAGTGATGGATGGATGATCCTAAGTTATTATCCAGCAGACACGAAAATATAGGCATGAAGGGGAAGGGGTTCTCTGGTTTTCTTTCTATCCTCCCTTCATTCCTAGCACCTACTATGAATACCTACTTCCTATTGGCCTTGACATGTGTTAGTTCCTCATCCCTTCTTTTGGTAATTTCTTTGAATCTTTTCTTCAAGTTCAATTTATCTTGTTCAACGTCCCTCCACCATTCAAAACATGGACTGGTCTGCTTCTTCCCTTTTAATGCTTCCAAGGGTATCTCCTTATTTGTACTTGCACTCATCTTGGTGGTCTCTCTATCTCATTTGGACTCCTCCCTGCTTGAAATCGCAAAATGAGAGCTTGTTCTTCCTTTCCTTGGTAAGTAAGAATGGAAGAGGTAGACGTAGGCATCAACGAAGAGGAAATGAGAGACTCACTTACTTTCGATTTAGTTAGGAAGGAAATGATGCAGTTGTAGATTACTAGCAACAAATCCTAAAGCATTTTCAATGTGAAATCTCACAGGAAAAGGAAGAGGTGAAAACATACATGGGTATTCTTCATAATGATGAGGTCAAGCCGGATATGAGCAATTGGGTCCTCAATGTGGGCACCTCACACACTCAAGATACTAAATAATTTAAAATTTTCACTCGATATTGTAAAATGAAGGCTTTGGTGGGAAAGACATTGATAAAAAAGCATGAAGCTAACAATAAGATTTTGCTTCAATTGGATGATCTTCAGACCTAGATAAAAAAATAGGATTTAATTTGTAGAAAAGACTCTTGTTTTGGATTCTAGTCAAAAGGTTCCTGCAATTTTAATATGTGATGGTGAACAATCCGTGTAGTTTTTATTCTGTTAACTTTTGTTCTTCTTTTATTGCTAGTTATCACTGTAGCTATTTAGTGTTCTCCCCTTGGACTACTTGTAGGAATGGATCGGTGAAAACCTTTACAACAGTTTTAAATATATTTAGAATGATAAACTCTTATTTTACTGTTATTTGATTTCGCTTATAGAAAACTAACATTTTGATACTCTATATTTTTCTTTCTGTGTATCTATAGAGAGAGATTGTAAAATAAAAAAATAAATCATTTATATAATTTTGTGTTTAATGCTACATACATGAAATTCAATTATAAACAATCCATTCAATTATATATAATATTTCCTTTTAGAAATAGTATATAGCTTTAAATCCAAAATTCATTAAATAAAAGAAAGAAATGAGACCATCATTTAAAATGGTTTGATGTTTACTTCCACGTACATGGAATCCAATATTAGAATAAAATATAGAGGCTTGTTGTACTTGAAAATAATGAGATTGTAAAAAAATATCAAGTAGACTTTTTTAATTTATGAATGTTATTAATTTTAAATTTACCAATGTTATTATCTTTAAATTTATCAAGGTAAGGTAATTAATATGAAGATATTAACATATTACAATTGAAGGTGATTAAAATAAAGATATTAATATATGTAAGTGTAAAAAAGGTTAATTTCTTTTTTAATAGAAACGGTTGAAGTTGTATTAGATTGTAAAAAAAAGCGGTTTTGTGGTGAACTAGAATCTGAAAGTTACAAAATTAAAAAGGGCTGATGATCTCTAACAATACTGTCAGCCTTCTTGTGAATATCTTGGGAGACAAATCCCACTTGCTTCTAGATCTTTTTTGAGAAAATGACAAAAATTGCTTACAAGAGTAAACTCTCACGAACTGTGAGCAGAGAAGAGTGCAGAAGCAGAACATTAATTAGAAGGGGAGGTGAAATGCTCCTTAATGAAGGGGTCCAACTGCGACTGAGAGCCCAAAAAAATGTTTGAGGTTGCTTCCTTTTCCCGCCGTTCTTTGTTATACTTTCGCTCTCTGATAAGGGGGAGAGAAGGAGCCGAGAAGTCTTCGGGATCAGAGTTTCTCTCTGATCCAGAGGAGGGGACTAAGGTTGCCAGTCCTGCAAGAGCTGAAGTCTCATGATCTAAATTTCGAGCATCTCTCGTGGAACCTGAAGGAGCAAGGCTTGGAGAAGCTAGTTTTACGGAGGCGTCTATCTCCAAGGGGTCAGAATGACCTAGAAGGGTCTCTCCCTGCACAAGATCTTCCGATGCTTTAGGTTCTTGAACTTCGTCTTCCTGCGAAACTTCGAAGCTGTTTTTGGTTTCCAACGGAATGGATGTTGCTGAAGGAGGAAGAGATTCTTGAGGTGCTGGATCCTTTTGTTGAGGAGCTTGGGGCTCCTTTTGCTGGGGGGTTCGGTGTCGATTAGAGATAGTCTAGAACTCTGCTTCTTTAGTTGCAGGAGGTTTTGAAAATTGCTGAGTTTCTGAAAGTTTGGGGTAGCTTTTGGCAAAGTGACCATAAACATGGCAAGAGTTGCATTTGAAAGGGATCTGCTCGTAATCCAACTCTTGGATATGACTCCAATCTCTTAAGTTTAGTTTTAGGGCTTCCGGGAGTCTTTTCTCCAGATTTACTTCTACACAAATGCGGGCACAAGTAAACTGGCCCCCTTTTGGGTCTACACTATCCAGGTAGTGCCCTAGCTTATTACCGATTTCCTCTAGAGAGATTTTCCCCCAAAGATGAAGTGGGAGGTGAGGCAGTCTTACCCAGAATGGGGCGGCTGTAATCTCAGCATTTGGTTTAAAATCCAAAGTCCAAGGGGCTAAAAAAAGTCCTCTCGATCGCATGAAGAAGGGACTTGAGTGAAAGACTAAATCTTGTTCTTCTTTGCTTAGGAACAGAAAAACAAAGAAACCCCTACCAGCGGCGAAGAGAGAGACCTGTCCTTGCAAAATAGGGTTCCAGTGCTTTGCAATCCAGAACTCCACCACCTTTGGACTGGGCCACAAAACTGTAAACTTGCCGATGAGGGATTTCTCTGAGAGAATGAGCGCTTTTCGGCACGGATCCGAGGGAGAGAGCTCCAAAGAAGGGATCTCATCCACTTTTTTCACGAACTTAGAGGGAGACCGAGTCACAGCCTGAGGTTTGGTGGCCAGAACTAGGGCCTTGGAGGCCTGAACCTGATCGTGGATCTCCATACAGAAGGACCAACTTCGAAGGGGCAGAAAGGCAGCCCACGGACGCTCGATCGTAGGAAGGAACCGCAACTACGTGCACAAAACCCAACCCCGCACGACAGCAATGGACTCTGCGCATAGAAGTCTGAAGACAGAGGCCTGATCACCACTGAAGGAAAGTGCAGGCAGAGTGCGGCGGCTAGGGGAACCCTAGCCATGCTTCAGAGACCAACAGAGCGACATTTTTTCGATAGTGTAAAAGAAGTTAATTATGTAAGTATAAAAAAATTAATTAATATATAAAATAAAAAAGTATGTTTATATTTTATATATATAATTAGTGTTGAGAGATTACAAATTTTCTTCAAATTTTATATATTAAAACAAATATCTCTTAAAATATTTGATTCTCTTCTAAAATTAGACAAACCAAATTTAATCTTAATGAACATCAACATCAACATCAACATCAACATCATTATATATAATTATATAATATTACAAAATATTATTGATTAAACAAAACTATAATCTATTAATATGTAACATCCAATAAACGAAAGTGACTCATCCTTGATTGGAAAATTACAAAAAGAAAGATTTAGTCCTAATAGTATTCAGTCCCTTTACATATATATATCGAATATTGCAAGCATCGAATAAACAAAGTGTATGCATATGAATTATTGCAAGAGTAACATCCATTTAATAGAAGTGTCCCATGCGTGATTGGAAAATCACAACATAAATGTCCAATCATTTATTGTTTGGGAAATACTTTAAATGTAAAGTAATGTTACTTTTAAAATTAAAGTTACTGGAAACAAACATATCAATATCGATGCCTAAAATCCAAATGTGTAACTTTCTTAATTTCACATTGCCCATCCAGATCCTATCTAAATGTTACAACATTTATAATTTGACATTGCCCATCCAAATCCTATTTAACCTATATGGACGGTCACAAAGATGTTATTAACATTTTATATACAAATATAATTATTAGATGGTATAAATTATCTTTATTGCCCAGCCAATCCTATCTAAAACCTTGTACTATTCAAGGACTAATATGGACGGTAACCAAGTGGAAAGGTGTTATTAATAGTTTATACGGCATGTGTAAAATGATAATCTTAAAATAATATAAATCTATAATTAATTAAACGGTATAAATTATCTTTATAGGTATACTTTATTGTACACTTTCCGTGATTTTTGATAATATAAATTTATAATTAATTAAACGGTATAAATTATCTTTATAGGTATACTTTATTGTAAACTTTCCGTGATTTTTGACATTATTAAGGTTATAATTATTAGTGGATTATGGATTATGTTGCTTGCTTCCATATTGGTTGACAATATGAAGATGAGTTCATTTTTTTTCCTTGGACATTAGTTGTAAATAAATACACAATTTTAATGATGATAAACTATCATCATCTTCATTGATATTTATTATTATATTAATTTTTAAAATGTTTTTAATATTTATATTTATATTTTTTTATTATAATTTATAATGTTAATAATATTAAATTAAAATGATGATGATATTTACCAAAGTCAAATTTGATATTTAGGATATTATAAAAATTAATAATATATATATATATATATATATATATTTTTTAATATTTTGTCCTCGACAAAAAGATTCGAAAAAAGTACTATGAAATCCTTTTGATTTTATTGTGCTAACTAAGTGACGCAAGAGCATCTAGCATACATTATAGAAGTCATGTAAGGCCATTGCATTGATTGGTCGAAAATGACATGTCCTACAACGTGGCATTAGTTTAAGTGTAGAGCATAAAATTTGTAGAGCATATTGAATAGTTAGAAAATAATAATTAGCTGCTAAACCATAAGTGTAAAGGCCAAATGCCCACGTATTGATGTTGCTCTATGTGTAATTGTGTTGTGAGAATTTTAATGAGGGTGGGGAAATAATTTCTTAGGTTCAAGTAGAGTTTTCAATTATTTATTTGTAGATGATCAGAGTATGAGAAACGTTGTGAGAAAATGTCTACACAGAGAGTAAAGTTTCTATATTGAGACGTATATTTTTGAAATATTCCTTTTCTATCATGATTGCACTATAAGACTCGTGTAGAGTTTCTATATTGAGACATGTATATTTTTGAAATATTCCTTTTCTATCATGTTTGCACTATATGACGTTGACAGGAATATTTCATCACCTCATTTTTACTTCTTTTCCTTTTTTATCTCAGGAAAAAAATATATTATTGTCCAAATTTGTATTGCAAATTTGAGCCATGACTTCATGAATATTTCGTCACGTTACTTGAGTTACTTGTGTGAATAGTTTACTGATATAAAGATGACATGGAGAAATTTATGTGTAATTTTGATTCATTGGGGGCAAAACTATGTATGAAGATAGATAATGTTATAAATATATTCAACATGAGACAAAATATAAGCATAGCTGGGTCATTCTATCTGAGTATTTTCATTTTTTTTCGGTTTCTCAGTAATACAAAGTTTATAAAGTATTTCTTCTAATGGTGTTTTAAGTTTTGTTTAGCTACAAGTTTTATTATGAAGTTTTTTTTTCTAGTATTTTAGCAATTTTAATTTCCTTTTTTAAGATAGTTGTAGTAGAAAGATACTTTTGATTTTATAAGTTAGGGTTAAAATGATATATTTTTTAACAATTTTAATTTCCTTCTTTAAGATAGTTATAGTAGAAAGATACTTTTGATTTTATAAGTTAAGGTTAAAATTATATATTTATAGTACTTCTCAATATTTTGTAGAGTTGTTTCCCCCTTTATTTTCGAATGTTTAACCAAGAATCAAGATCTCTATGCTACCATATATTAAGTTTGGTAGCATAGAGATCTCATCCTCTCATCCTTCATGTTAATCATCTCATCCTCTCATCCTTTAGATTAATTATGTCATGTTGTTGTGTATTATTTCTTAGTCACATGTCCGAAAAGCATCTACTCAAGGGTTGTGAAATCTCAAGTAGTAGATCAAAATAATGGAGAGGAAACTGAATTAAACAAATTAAATCCTTAAACATGCATGCATAACAAATATGAAAACTAACAAAAAACAAGGTCTCGGAGCATCAAAATCTCTGTATCTCTGAAAAAACTTGAAATGAAATTTTGGAAGAAATTTTGAACCTCTTGTAAAAGCATATATTATATTTTGAAACAGAGGTTTGAAAAAGTAAAACCGTAAAAACATTGTCAACAGTGAAAAATTGTGCAACATTATTTGCAATTAAAACTTAGTTGTTTGATGTCCACTATAGCATTGTCAAATGCCAATAGAAAGATTGTTTTTTGAATACACACAACAATTCTAATCTGAATACTATTGAAATTAAATAAATATAAAAATCTTATTCACATATATGTCAAAAATTTAAAAAAAAAAAATGATTGAAAAGTTGACACAATTACAACCTTATAAAATAGTTAACCATATGCAAATTACACATATGTTAACTTATTCACATATATGTAAAAAAATTCTTCACAAAAAATTATTTATTTGGAGAGGTGGTACAATTAGATCCTTTGGACTATTTTATTTGTAGATAATGAGAAAAATACATCTTTAGAGAACAAAGTGTCTGGAAATAGTTAACAAAAATAGTTTAATATGCAGTTGAAAATGAAATGATATGTCGTTTCTATGTCTACTACCTGCAGTATTCTGGCAATTTAATTCTATTCTCTAATGAATATCGAAGAAGGATGCCTTCAAACATAAATCAACAAGTGACAAAGTTGGTGGTACACAAACCACATCCTTTCTCTGATTATTAGGCTTTAAAGATTCCGTAAACAAGACCTAAAGACAAATTGTCGTACATGGAATGCTTTGCACAAGTATCAAAATTCATAAGTTTTTTTGCAAGAGCTAGGTTGGCTCTACATTAAACTTTTATTGTGCATTCTTGTAGGATTCCTAATTATTGCTATCCTATCTGTAACTCCTATAGTTCTAAAATCCTCCAGAAGTTGTTGGCATTTGCATCTAGTGCTCCCCATGAGTTTTATGACATGGGTTAAGCCCCTCTCATGGATCCTAACTTTGGCGATTGTAGAGGAAATTAATGCATGTAGGTTTTGGTCTAATGGAAATTGTGATCCAACAAAGGTTATGGGCCCACTTGTGAAGAGAGGAAAAGGTTTGAAGGGTCAAGTAACCCCATGTGGCTTTGCAATCTTGCAAGCTCCTAGAAAACGAAGGAAGCCCCAAAGTTCCTTGACTAAGACATGAAGTGGTCAAGAAGACTAATGTCATGGAATATTTCCCCTTTGGACAGGTTAAATCTCCCTTGGATTGAGACTCCTTCAATTTAAGACATAAAGAAAACAAATGGCACCTAACATCTTCCTAGATCTAGTTTATACACATGCAACCGAAGCAAAAGAAGGGAAGTAAGAAGTAGATGACCTACCTCTGTTTTAGATGGTTTTCCTCGCTTATCCTAGTTGACCTAGCTCCAAGCTTTGAGATCCAAGACATAGAACAATTTCCTTCCAAAGCAACAAGTGTATCAAGCGTAGATCTAACTATCAAAATATAAACAAATACATGTATCCAACATAAGAGACATAAATGGGGAGAGTAGATCGATTTTTGTGTTAATTGAAAGAAAAAAAAGAATAACTTACAACCATGAATTTGATGCAGCAACAACTCCTCTAAGCTTTCTTTCCATTCCCTTAAGGTGTCTTAGGATCATAAGTGTGATATTCTCACCTTTTCTCATGCCCTTCATGTAATGTTCCTTGTTAGGAATTTTATGAAAATGGCAATTTTCCACTTTTTTCCCTAGTTAGACCTTTGGCTAGTTTTGATCTCTAGGTCCCAAATTTGCCCCAAATGCCTTCAAATATTCAAGGAAGGTGTATGAATGATATTAGGACTTGAATATGATTTTCAGGGATGACATATGGCCACTAAAATACCTCTCCAAACTCTCTTAAGATTCTAGACCAAGTATGCAATTTTACTAGTAATTTGGGGTTCAAACCCCCCTGGGGTAAGTACTGAAAATGGCTTCCCAAATGCCTCCAAACCCACTCAAATTTATGAACAAAGGTAGGGAATGTATTAAGGATTTTATTAAGGTCTCATGTGAACCATTAATTGATTATTATATCTGTTCCAACCCTCTCCCATTCAACTGCAAAAATCACCAATTCGACCCTTGGGGAAATGGCACTATTTCTTCTCCCAATGCAATTAAACTGAGTAAAAATACTTCAAATGCTCAAGTACAGTACATGAAACTTGTAAAATACATCCATGGCAGTCCATTAAACACAAATGCATTAGAGAATCATCCATTCATTTGAAATCATCAGCATTACATTGATTCACAACAAGGTAATGGGGAAATGGCACTGTTCTTTCATTAAAATTGAGATTTATACATTTCTACTTGGAATTTCGACCTGAAACTTTTTGGAGATGAAGAACAGAGTATTTAATTCATATTAGAATAGAAATGGGGCATTAGAATATCCCCCAAAGAGTACAATAGCTCACCAAAAATGCCCTCCCTCAAGGATCAAGAATATGCCATCAAAACTGGAAATGGTTGAAGGAGTGAGCTGCAATAGAAGAAACCATGAGCTTCCCTGTAGCTTACACCTACAAATAAAGACTCCATTAAAGCTCCAAATGAAATGTCTGAATGGCCTTTCAAATTACCAACTTGGATGGGAATCTTTCACCCTCGAAATTGGCTAAGGCAAGAAACTAGTCATCCACTAGCTCTCCCTCTTCACAAATGCAATTGCAAATTCTACAAATGATCAAAAGCTGGTTTAATTATTTTTTATTGACATTTATAAAGTTCTAATGTCCCCCATGGGTCGAATTCCTTCCAAGATACTCATGCCAACTCAAGTTGGGAAGAGATTCCAAAGAACGCCACTTGTACAACAATTCCTAGTCTCCCACTTCCACCAAATCACATGTGGAAGCATATTATCTGCCCTAACACCCTTGAGCACCCTCTTGGAGTCTATTTTTAGCATTGACATGTCATATATGTCATATGTCAGCCTTCAGGTCTGATTTGTGTCATAGGTGTCATAGCATCTTCATCATTGTTGTCATAGAGCTAGGGAATCTAGCCCAAGTGTCTTACTAGCTCCAAATTGCCTCTTCCTCTTCCATGGGAGTTACTCTTCCTCTATTTTTCGACCTTGGATGATTCATGCCATGAATAATACCTTTTGGAATCCCCCAAGTATGTTACCATTCACCTTGAATTCGAATTGGTGAGAGAATGATGCCAAGTGTAGTGGGGAAATCTAACCATATGTGGGTCCCACTTCCTCCATGTGTCTTCATGATCAAATGCCACTTTGATTTTCACTTGTATATATATTTATTTAGATCCTTTATTAAATATTTATTCCATTTTAATGTTCAAACATCATTTATTATCCCCATTATTCCAAATCCCAAAGCTTCCAACCCAAACCTAGGAAACTAGTAATTTTCCTCCTTGGAAATTATTTGACCTTTAACATCAATTTTACAAACTCTAATGAATATGCCAATGTGATTAGGCCATTGTGATCCAATTCCAAATTTGGGACATTACAAATCCTCCCTTCCCAATATTGCTTGTCCTCAAGCAATTTCAAACATGGGTGTTGAAGAACCTGCTTCCTGTATAATTCTTTGAAGTTGCCATTGAATTGCCCAACCTTGAGTCTTTGAGTTTCCATGAAGATTTGAGAGAGGAATCACCATGCTTGCTGCTGCACTACTCTGATAAAAATCACTTTATTAAGTGGAAAATCCATCTCCCATACTGCTTGTTTCCCCCAAAAAAATTTAAACCAATGAGACAAAAATTATTCCAGGCTCCCATTGCTTGTATTGCACCCCAACAATTAAAAGTGCTCTCCAACCCATACCATCAGATATGAGCATTATTGGATCCCATTTTCTTGTATGCATTCTTCCAAACATCATGAGTACAAAATATATATCATCAAAGTACATAACAACATAATGAAAATGTACATCAAGTGTTGATGTATATGTAACTTCAGAATGTATTTCATCTATGTATTATATATATATTTATTGTACCCTTATTAGAGATGTGTTATTCCTCTATAAGGAAGTGTCGTCATGTGGATTGACAAGTGTCGCAAGTGTGTGTACTTGCCGATGGGTTATTAGACCGCCACGTGGGGTCGGCCCTGAATTATATATATTATAATGTGGATGTACCTAGCTAGACAAGTCGGCCCCATAAGGTCACTGGGCAAAAAGGTTAGTATAAATAGAGATCAGAGATCTCTATTTTTCTCACTCGGAAAAGTAACTCACTCTCACTCAGAAAGTGGCACACTAGTGAGGAGGAGGATCATCTACTGCTAGGAGACTATCTCAGTGTATTTTGGTTGTACTTTGGTTGAGCCATTGCTCTCTCTATCTCTGAGGAAGTTGTGGGGTTTTTCACCTTAGGGTTTTTCCCACGAAAACTCTGTGTCTCTTGTCTCTTATGCTTTTGATTCTTGTGATGCTTGTCATATTGTGATTGTCATGCATTGATATACTGTATATGTTATTCTCTCAGCAAAGATCCTAGAGTATTGTGAATTAATGCTCAAAATTTAACATCAAGAAGATACTTCATCAAAGAATCATGAAAGTGTTTATACCTCCAAATAAGTAGACCACCATTTGCTAGGTGAATACAATCTTCAAGTGACCAATCAAATCTTCTCCAATGACATAGGTGAGGATCCCATGTCCGATAGTGCTGCTCCAAAAGAATGTGATATGCATCAAAATATTCAGCCATGCATTCTTTCATCCAAGAAGTGAATGAAGAATCTCCACTAAAATCTGAACCAAATAATGAGCAGGAAACACAAGGAGACTTCAAAGGACTCAAAAAGTCTCATCCATACATCCATGAGGATATGTATCATCATAAGGTAAAGCAATATGCTGTTGCAATTCTAAATAATGAGGTGCTCTATTCATGTCATCATCAAAAGGAGAGGTAGGAGTTTCATACCCCTCATGTGGCACCACTAGAAAAAAACCTTTCACCCAATTTTCATCCCAAAGTGATGTGGTTGGAAAAGAAGTGTGGGGTGAGGAATTATGAACCAACTTTAATTCTTTACAACTCTTACCCATTGAAATATTTAATTCATCTTCTCCATAATTGGTTGGTCCAACTATTGTGAGATCATGTACCTCTTCCAAGGCTTTGCAACTCTCTCCATGAGGCAACTCATAATCCCTTTGAACAAGGACAAGTGCTTGTCCTTCTTCTTGTTTTAGTGTAGCATCTTCAATAACCTGCATATAAACAGGTACCTCATGTTACACAATTACATTAGGTTCCTCTTTTGTGGCATAAATTGTTTCATCCTTTTCCTTGAAAAGAGAACCATTGCTCATTATTTTTTCCGAGTTGCTTCCAAGTTCACTAAGCAAAAATTTGAACTCTTGAAAGTATTGCCTCCACTTGTCTTCAAAGGAAGGTTCCAATAATTTTCTAAACTCCTCATTCTCCTTTAAGGTTCATTTCTCATCCTTACTCATGGTGACCAATGAATGCACTTCTTCTCCTATTTCTTCCCTTTCACCAAAGTACATCCAGTTCCAGTTTCTAAGGGTGGTGGCTTATTTCTTTGACTCCTGGTCTTCATTAATGTTCTACCACATCAGGTGCCAAGACCATGCTCTGATACCACTGTAATGTCCCTTGTTAGGTATTTTATGAAAATGACAATTTTCCACTTTTTTCCCTAGTTAGACCTTTGGCTAGTTTTGATCTCTAGGTCCCAAATTTGCCCCAAATGCCTTCAAATATTCAAGGAAGGTGTATGAATGATATTAGGACTTGAATATGATGTCCAGGGATGACATATGGCCACCAAAATACCTCTACAAACTCTCTTAATATTCTAGACCAAGTATGCAATTTTACTAGTAATTTGGGGTTCAAATTCCCTTGGGGTAAGTACTGAAAATGGCTTCCCAAATGTCTCCAAACCCACTCAAATTTATGAACAGAGGTAGGGAATGTATTAATTATGTTATTAAGGTCTCATGTGCACCATTAATTGATTATTATATCTGTTCCAACCCTCTCCCATTCAACTGCAAAAATCACCAATTCGATCCTTGGGGAAATGGCACTATTTCTTCTCCCAATGCAATTAAACTGAGTAAAAATACTTCAAATGCTCAAGTACAGTACATGAAACTTGTAAAATACATCAATGGAAGTCCATTAATCACAAATGCATCATAGAATCATCCATTCATTCGAAATCATCAGCATTACATTTATTCACAACAAGGTAGTGGGGAAATGGCACTGTTCTTTCATTAAAATTGAGATTTATACATTTCTACTTGGAATTTCGACCTGAATTTTTTTGGAGATGAAGAACAGAGTATTTAATTCATATTATAATAGAAATGGGGCATCATAATATCCCCCAAAGAGTACAATAGCTCACCAAAAATGCCCCCTCTCAAGGATCAAGAATATGCCATCAAAACTGGAAATGGTTGAAGGAGTGAGCTGCAATAGAAGAAACCATGAGCTTCCCTGTAGATTACACCTATAAATAAAGACTCCATTAAAGCTCCAAATGAAAAATCTGAATGGCCTTTCCAATTACCAACTTGGATGGGAATCTTTCACCCTCGAAATTGGCTAAGGCAAGAAACTAGTCATCCACTAGCTCTCCCTCTTCACAAATGCAATTGCAAATTCTACAAATGATCAAAATCTGGTTTCATTCTTTGTTATTGACATTCATAAAGTTCTAATGCCCTCCATGGGTCGAATTCCTTCCAAGAGACTCATGCCAACTCAAGTTGGGAAGAGATTCCAAAGAACGCCACTTGTACAACAATTCCTAGTCTCCCACTTCCACCAAATCACATGTCGAAGCATCTTAGCTGCCCTAACACCCTTGAGAACCCTCTTGGAGTCTGTTTTTATCCCTGACATGTCATATATGTCATATGTCAGCCTTCAGGTCTGATTTGTGTCATAGGTGTCATAGCATCTTCATCATTGTTGTCATAGAGCTAGGGAATCTACCCCAAGTGTCTCACTAGCTCCAAATTGCCTCTTCCTCTTCCATGGGAGTTACTCTTCCTCTATATTTCAACCTTGGATGAGTCATGCCATGAATAATACCTTTTGGACTCCCCCAAGTATGTTACCATTCACCTTGAATTCGAATTGTTGAGAGAATGATGCCAAGTGTAGTGGGGAAATCTAGCCATATGTGGGTCCCACAGCCTCCATGTGTCTTCATGATCAAACGCCACTTTGATTTTAATTTGTATATATTTATTTAGATCCTTTATTAAATATTTATTCCATTCTAATGTTCAAACATCATTTATTATCCCCATTATTCCAAATCCCAAAGCTTCCACCCCAAACCTAGGAAACTAGTAATTTTTCTCCTTGGAAATTATTTGACCTTTAACATCAATTTTACAAACTCTAATGAATATGGCCAATGTGATTAGGCCATTGTGACCCAATTCCAAATTTGGGACATGACACTTCAATTGATAATGGTTCTCATTATATAGGATTTGGGAGCATAACCACCATGGAGAAAGAGTTGGATCAAGAGAGGATTTATTGGATCAAGTTATATTGAACTTACACAGGATAGAAGGATAGGGGATGGATCAAATCCTTACCCCAACCAACCAAATCCTCACAAATATAGATCCTGCATCTATGTTGGAGTAGTCAAACTAACTTCATCTCTCCCCCAAATCTAGGGACAAAGATATGAAGTGGGACTTCATCTCTCCCCTATAATAGTGCAAGGAGAGATGAAATGGTTTCACCTCTCCCTACATAAGGTAGAGAGGGTGATGATCCTTCAAAAAGGGCATAAATCAAGGTAGGAAGATGAGGTTTTGACCTCTTAATGATAGATTCCTCTTTCCAAGATGTTTAGGGATCATGAAAAACATTAGGTTTCCCCTTTTTACACACTTAAGTACCATGATAAACACCTTCCATGGTGGTAAAAGTATGACACTTTAAAGATGACTTCAAGTGTGACATTTTGGCATATAATAGGTGCCCTCTAAAGTGTGAGGTCAGAAAAAGGAAACTGATGGAAAAACACTTTACAAAAAGATGGGAAAAAAAGTGTTGGAATAGGAACACTGGATGGAAGCTACATGCAAAACATCAATCAATATACATGTATCATTCCCAGGGTAGGAATACCCATGATTGGGATAAAAATGACTCAAAGCATGGCTATTGACAATTACACCGCAGATCCATAAAATCACTGACTAAGGATATGGACAACAAAAATAGAATTTGGATCCATACCTCCATGACTCAATCAGCTCATGGCCACAGAAGAATACATAGTGGATCCACGATACAATAAAGGCATAGCCACAAACCAATACAAAGTGGATTTGTGTGACAATATATACATCAGTGAGATTTCTAGCATGATGACCATACTAGAATCCACTAAATACTTAGATAATCTCCATCATAACCTGGGTAAAGCACATAAAGGTTCCCAGGGTATTTGTCCCAATCCCGAAATAGTACGATTCTAGCCATGTGAATAGATGTATTGATGTCGAACATGGTAAAAACCGCTTGATTACCAGTCATTGATGTAAACCGTTAACAAGTGCAAGGGAAATTACCAATGATGAAAATGACTCCCAAGGCACCCCAATACATTCCAACGAATGTGAATAGATCAGATGAGGTAGAACAATCATGGAATCACTCGATCAGAGGTCAATGATGCAAAACTATTGTTGAAAGCGAGGAAATATTTCATTAAGGCATGCAAGTTCCAAGGTACTAATTGGTTCTTAAGTCCAATTCCCAGATAATTAGTTGAAGTTGGTAGGAAGGGACGTGTTGAAGGAGGGCCACGATGAATCCCCCATAATTGACATGAAACTAACATAGGATAGTGGTGTAAGGTATTAGACCAAATGAGCAAAGACTGACACAAGGATGAAATGGGTAAGACTGTAGAGTAGTTGATTGAGGCTCAAACTTCCCTTGAACAAATGGGACACAAAAAATGACTTGGAAGCACGGAATCGATGAGATATGGACCAAAACATAGTGTAATGATAATTTGGACACTCTTTGGATGAGTCAAAAGAGTACAATGAATCATGGAATTGGTGTAACTCGGAGACAAGAAGATTACCCAACTGTAAGACAAGACACAAACTGGTGCCATGTTTAAGGGTGACAATAAACAACTACCATAATTCTTCCCAAAAACTGACTTACTCCCCCCAATTTTTTCCCCAACCATGATCAGTTAGTACCTCTTTGTTTTTAATGAGCTTGAGGAGGATAATGGATGATCGATATATCTCATCTTAGATGAGACCCTCATCATAGTTTTAACGAACGTGAAGGAGGGGTTCGATCCCATGTGGGTTCTTCAATGTACAGTTTTCAAGAGTCCAAAGAAGATAAACTCGACGGTCTTTTTATGTTTAGAGAGTCTGAAAATATATTAAAGAAGACCATGGGGTTGTTCTTTTTCATAAATTTAATGCCTATTTCATTAAATTTGGACTTATTAGGAAAAATTTGAACTAAAAAAGTGTGAATTTAGACTTTGAAAGTGTCAATATCAACCTTTCTAAAGTGAAAAATTAGGTTATTAAAGTGGCAATATTGTCTTTGAAAAGTGTGTTTTTTGACTACTTATAACCCTAAAATTGCAGTTTTTATGATGAAACTATGAGTTTCAATTTAAAAAGTGTGAATTTCAAATCAAAAAATGCAAATTTTAATTTGAAAAGTGAAATTTTCATTTGGAAATGTGCAATCTTTTAAGGTGAAAAGTGCAATGTCTGTAATATTCAGTCCTTGTTTGAATAACAAGTTTATCAGTTCTTGTTTCTTTTTTGATACAGTATCAAGAATATCTATCTTTTTACATAGATAATTTTAGTAGTTTCCAAATGAGGCAAGAATTCTCTGCGTAATTTGTATAGGCAAAACTTAATTACACAGTAGTAACCAGTAAACGGTGTATTCTGCATCACAGTAGTAATTTTTCTCAAATGCCTAGAGGCTTATGGATGTTCCAAACGCTCGACGTTTGCTCTCCCAACCAGGTTGATAGAAATACTAGAAGGATTGTGACAAAATATAAATTTGTTGGGATAAGATCCCATCAAACGATATCCATAGGAACATCCATCCCACTCTCAACACTATGCCCCATCTGTTCTTATTGTGCCTTAACAGCTGCAAGGCCCTTCTCGTTTATTCTAATTATTTCTCTTGTCCATCCTAGCCTTGGTGACCATGCCCATATGATTTTATTTACATCGATCATCATATTTTCTTCTATACCAACAACCCATTGTTGCTTTCTATTTAAGCAGTTTTTGTACAAGACCTTGAGATCCTTCGATGCTCTTGTTGGATTCCACCATTGCACCTCTACTTTGTCAGAGCCAAGAGTACAAGCATCTAAATCCTTATAATATTACCAATCACCCTACCCAACTATATTGCACAATACGGCTCTAGTGATTGCATAATGACCATTTGTCCCTTTACAACATCCACTCTTGGAATGAATTCATGTCTAGGCTTGTTGCATACTAGTCCAACATAGAAATCTTGCAAAGCAGGAACATTTTCCTTCAAATAGGCATCCATAATTTTATGTTCAGATCTTGTAGGTTCACTACTATGAATATCATGGTTTGTCGATGGCCAAAATTTTGTTGCTGATTGATCAACACTCTCGAAGGGATTGTCCAAAGATTTATATACAACCTCCCAATTATTTAACTTGGGACACCAAAATTGTTCACCTCCCTTCTTAATCCCTTGATTCCAGAATGAAATATATGTTTCTATTCCTTTTTTTATTTTTTCAATGTCTGAAGGTCTTTTTGATTTTAGATTTAATAACCTAGGTTTCCCCTTCGACAATTTTGTGCTACCATCTGTCATTGACTGCCATATATGAATAGGATATCACCAAGCTTCATCCCGAAGTGATGCCCTCCATTGCATGTCTGGAATCTTATCTATGAGCTAAAATTTAAAAAACTGACATTTTTTGATATCGATGATCTTGGCATTTCCATCCAAAAGGCGGGGTTTCAAAAAACTATGAAAATCATAAAGTTCATCAATTAGATAAGGGTCATAGAAATTTTGATCTTCACATGTCCGATACATATCCATAATTTATGAGAGTGAAAATATATCCTTGCGCATTAGCTTTACTGATAACCTTCCATAAGTTCCATCTATGTCTTCATGGGTGTGTCCAACTGGGAGGAATCAAAATTCAACAATCTCAAACTCTCTCTTTGCTGTTAAAAGAGATAAAAATGCAAATACAAAGCAGTTTTTGTTATAGCCTAAACAATTATCCATTTGCAACAAAAATACGGGAGGTAGTTTTCTATTTGGCATGCATTGATCAATACCATCAACACACAATATATTATGTTTCATTACATCTTGTTTGTATATAACACACTTTTCATATGACTCTGATTGCAATAGAGCATCATGCAATTGGTGCTTAGATGTTCCCCCTTTGTAGAGAAAATCACCATATTTATCAACCATTGGTTCTTCAAGACTCTTCAAGCATTTAGCCAGGGATGTCATAGTGAAATTCAATCCCATCTCTGAAAATGATAGGTTGAAATGGCCAAAACCCCAAGTATTGTGCCCATGAGTCAACATTCTAGTCAATGATATGGGAAGATTCATAACATTATTAAAATATTTTTCCTTCTTACCCATCCTTGGAATGGAATCCTTTGACTTATCCATTTTGTCATGAACAATACTCAGAAAAGTCTTTAGATTTTTTTGTGAAGATAATATGTGAGAATGATACAGTTGGTGATAAATTGCGATATATTTATTATGAGCTTCCTGATGTCCTCGCAACCTTTCCACCTCAGCTGGATCAATGGTCCCCTTTAGCCTATCCTGTATTGTAATGCATTCATTACACCTTGCAAAAGAGTTTGCTTCAAAAATTTTAACATCTCGAAAATATTCTCTCATCACCTTGATAAAGGAGGATTGTGATACTGGAGGCAAACCAATACTTTCGATTTCTTCATTTACCATTTAACACAGGAAACCATGGGACATATTAGATGGCAATAATTTCAAGGTTATACTTATTCCATCTTCACTGATTAATCATGTAAGATGTGGAGATTTGTCTGAATTCTCTTCTACAATTTTATTAATAGTAGCTACCAGTGCAACAGTGTTTGCCCTATATTTTTTCAAGCCACTGTTACCATGCACAAATCTCACATCACCATTCAAGAACATGCTTTTATAATTGTAGAAAGTGCTCCTTTTTATCCCATGGCATTTATACCATGGATTTTGATAGACGTCTATTGTGTCTAGTCTAATTGTAAACATGCTTGTTTTTCTCTCGTCTCCTTCTTTGGCCACAAGAGCATTTGATCCCATAGAATTTATAACATACTATCTTCTTGAATTTCCATTCATACTATGATGTTTATTCACACATTCAATTATCAATTGAAGTGAAATTTTTGATATACAAAGATGTGAGCAACAATGTTCATTGACAATTTTTGAAAGGATTGCAACCTGATCAATTCCAAGCTTGTAAGGTGCCGAGCTTGAATTTCTTTCATAAATTTTAGTTCCAGATTGCCGCTTTCTAGAATTGTATGGCCTTGTTCCTTTACCTTTAACATATGTATATTCACAATGGGGAGTATGTGGAAGGACCATCTGTAAATGAAATTCTTCAAAAATCTTCCAAATGTTGATCATGTCTTCGTCTGTGTTCTTTTTTAGTATAAGATCCAAAGGAACATCATTGAGGTCAATCAAATTGTTTGGAGACCATGTTACAAGAGAACCTTCAAATACACCACAATCCTCACAATTGCAGAAGACTTTATGAACTAAAATACTAAACTCACCAACATCTAGTGGTTTGAATTGTACAATGTCTCCTTAAAAAATACTTGACACTATTCCCCGAGCAACATAATGTGGCTTTAAAGAACATTGATGTATCAACTTAAATTTCTCTGCCACAAACTTGATATTGTGATTTTGGCTTAATACTTTCAAAGTAATTTCAGATTGATTATTGTTGAAATTGTTTTCAATAGAAAGCAATGTTTTTGTATTAAAATATATGATTCTTTTAATCGGCCATACAACAAAACCACCACTGCTTAACCCTAGACAACATTCCATACAATAAAACACCACTTCATCCACCAAAATACCAAAGGAGAAGTCACCTAAAAATGTTCCCCCAACAAAATCAGTCCCACTCAAATTTGTTGCAAAACCTAGGGAAATGTAATCCTTGCATTCTGAACATTTATGTAACAACTTAAATTTTCTCATAATAAAAGAAGATTTATTGTCAATTGTTATAATATGTTCTACACTTGTTGAAGTAGAAGTTGTTATACCATTCACCACATTCTCTTGAAGAGTAGATCCAATGTGGTTAACGATCTTAGATGTAGGCCATTTAATATAACCACCAACTGCCTTTGACAATGTATCTACACCTTTTGATGGATATGGAAATTTAAGACCTGCATTTAAAATCTTGGTAATGTTTATAATGATACATCCATCATGAATGCTGATATTATGCAATATTTTTCCTTTTGGAAAAGAGATTCCTTTAGCAACTTTCAATCCATTCAAAAGGAGGTCCACACATTGTTGAGAACCAAAATCCATTTCAAAAGTGATTTCTGAAATACAAAATAACAGGAGCACATTAAAAATAATATTTATTTTAAACAAAGAATAAATTTTCCACTAGTATATGTTATCAAATAAGTCAATTATCCACAGATTAATAGAATTATTGTATGCTATCATTCTCCATAAGACAATAAATGAGAAAACATTCCTCACTATGAAGAAAACGTTCAGAGTTCTCGTAACAACAATCTCATGTAGATTTACCATGCTATTGTTTTCTGAGAAGGAATCAATTTCAGAAGGAGTGGATAATCCTTCCTAATTGGATACAATGTAATTTTTGCTTAGAATAAATCCATGTGATAAGGAGGTGCTGTTGAATTGTCAAAAGGTAATCTTTTGTTTTCATTGGAAGGCACTCAATGCGATGATGGATGAATGAGTGACTCATTCTTTGAGGAAGGATCATTCGTTCATTCTTAAAAGGGTCCCTTGGACCATAGAGGTTGGAAATATTTATTGAGATAATATATTATTAGTAGTATTTAAATATTATACATGAATTTGCTTTACGTATTTGAATTAAGAATTCTACTAGGTGGTATCAATAAAGGACGAGTGTCCTTAGCCGTCTAACACGCATATTTTTTAATGGAGTGCACGAGACTTGGAAAATTGATGATTTCATTGAAATCATATATGATATACTACATTCCTCACCTACAAAAGTAAACCACTCAGGGAAGGAGCGACCACTCTTTTACTGAGAAAATTCTTTAAATCTTCACCAAAATCAGATAAGATTTGCTGAACTCTTGGAACTCCAAAATGGACCAAGTTGGTAAAAAGGTGGCAGCTCTCTTATGGCAATATACTTTCCCCAACCCCAAAATGGAAACCCTTGAGAAAGGATGAGCCGCTCTTTCTAAGATAAGAATATTTTCTAGAAGGGTCCATACATATAAATATCAATCGTTTATTTTCTGTCATGTCCCCATGCTCCTCGCGGGGGTGGATTCTCTTTAAATGATTTACGTATTCACATAAATCATATATGTTCTTCATAATTACCAAAACTCCACAATCGACCTACTTGGGGATAAAGTGGAAGCTCTTTCACCTCATCATCTACTTTCACCACCCTAAAATAGAATAACTTGAGGAAGGAGTGATTATTCTTTCTCTGAGAAAATTTATAGTTTCCAAGAAAATGGATGACACAAATTTCCAATGAGATTTGTTGTTAAAGTGCTGATATCTACTTTCCTCACCCCTAAAAAATAACCCCTTGAAGAGGAAGTGACTTCTTTTTCTCCTCAGCATCCACTTTCAACACAACAAAATAGAGCAACTTGAGGAAGGAGCAACCACTCTTTCTCTGAGAAAATTTCCAGTTGCCAGTAAATTGTTTGAGGCAATATTCCTATGAAATTTGTGGTGAAGGTGAAAGTATCTAATTTCCCCACCCATTAAAAATAACCCTTGAATGAAGGAGATGACGCTCTTTTTGCTCAGCATCTACTTCCAACACCCCAAAATAGAACAACTTGAGGAAAGACTGACCACTCTTTCTCTGAGAAAATTTCCACTTGTCAGCAAATTGTTTAAGGGAAAAATCCTTCAAAATTTGTGCTTAAGGTGCCAATATCTACTTTACCCACCCCTTAAAAAGAGCTCCTCTATAAAGGAGCGGATTAATTTTCTCCTCAGCATATAATTTCAACTCCCCAAAATAGAGCAACTTGAGGAAAGAGCGGTTGCTCTTTCTCTAAAAACATTTCCACTTTCCAGCAAAGTTTGAAGCAAAGTTCCTATGAAAATTGTGTTTAAAGTGTAAATGTCTACTTTTCCCACTTTTAAAAAATAACACCTGAGGGAAGGAGCAAACATTCATGCTCCTTAGCATCTACTTCCAACACCCCAACATGGAACAATTTTATGAAAGAGCGGTCTCTCTTTCTTTGAAAAAATTTCCACTTGCCAGCAAACTCTTTGAAGCAAAATTACTATGAATTTTGTTGTTAAAATCCTGATATCTACTTTCCCCACCCAAAAATAGAACATCTTGAGGAAAGAGCGGCTGCCTCTTGCTCTTAGAAAATTTCCACTTGCCAGCAAACTATTTAATGCCAAGTTCCTATCAAATTTGTTATTAAGATACCAATATCTACTTTCCTCACCCCTTAAAAATAACCCTTGGAGGAAGGGATAGACACTCTTTCTCACCAGCATATACTTTCATTAGCCCAAAATAGAACAACATGATGAAAGAGCGGCCTTTCTTTCACTGAGAAAAATTCCACTTTCCAGCAAACTGTTTCAAGCAAAGTTCCTATGAAATTTATGTTTAATGTGTTGATATATACTTTCCCCACCCCTAAAAAAGAACACCTAGAGAAAAGAGCGAACTCTCTTTCTCCTCACTGTATTCTTTCAACACCCCAAAATATAACAACTTGAAGAAAGAGTGGCCACTCTTTCTTTGAGAATATTTCCACTTTCCAGCAAACTGTTTGAAGCAATGTTCCTATGAAATTTGTGTTTAGAGTGCCGATATCTACTTTCCCCACTCCTAAAAAAATCCCTAGAGGAAGGAGAAGACGCTCTTTCTCCTTAGATCTAGTTCCAACACACCAAAATAGAACAACCTGAGGAAAGAGTGACCTCTCTTTCTCTGACAAAATTTCCACTTGCCAGCAAACTCTTTGAAGAAAAATTTCTATAAATTTTGTTGTTAAAATGTTGATATCTAGTTTCCTAGGGGGACACGTGGAACACTCAGATGGTGACACATGGCACATTTAAAGAGTGCCACGGAGTAGGTGACCTGTTTCCGACTTCCGACTTCCGCATCGGAACAGTCAGACGTCTGGATGGCGTAAAGTAAGTGATTGGTTTCCGACTTTCGACTTCCGCAACAAAACAATCAAACGTTGGGAGTCAGGAAGTCATAAATCCAAATAGGTATTCCAATTACCAGGTATGCCGACTGCTGATATGCAAATATGCGTTTTAATTAAAAAAACACAAATAAATCAGTCGAAATTAATTTAGAAATAAAAATAAAGTGTAAATAAATTTTGTTAAAAATAAGTAAAAATTAATATATTAATATAAAGTGTTTTATATCCATACCAATATATGTCAAATGTCATTATGGAATTACGACCCAAAATCTGACGAAAAGGACCATGTCGTCGGATTTCACCTTCAAAATTATGAAATTTGATTAATTTTTTTTAATTGATAGAAGGGCCGGTCGAATATCCAACGACAATCGGATATTTGACAATAGTGATCGGATATTCGATAATAGTTGTCGAAAATCTGACAACTCTGATGATGCTCAAGTTGTCGGATATCCGACATGTATTTTATAATGGTAACTATGCTGAAGTGGTCAGATATCCGACATGAATTTCGTAACAGTAACTATGTTTAAGTCGTCGGATATCTGATGAACATTTATATTTTAAAATCTATAAATTTCGAAACATTTCGACATGTTTGCTATACAAGCAACGGTTTGCGGAAATTATTTTATTCTTCGGCGGACTGTTTTCCGTAAAAGAATACATCATTATTTCTATTTTTTTGTGATTAAAAATAGCGAAGTGTGGAGCTTGATTTTATAAGATTGATAATCTCCAGTCAAGCTCTTTATGAGAAAATGTCAAATAGCAATATTCCTGATCTAGATGAACAAAATCGACAATTACTTGCTAGATTATGGGATGGACTGAAAAGAAAGGGTGATGGGAAATGTTATTTTCCATGTAGTCAATGCAGGGGCTTTAAGAGGAGAAGAATGAAGATCGCAACAGCCAAAAGACATTGTAGGGAGCATGGACATGCTGAGGGGGGAGAGGAATATTGTCCATCTATAAGTTTTGCATTATATATGTTTTTATATTGATTGCTTTTGTAAATGTATGTATTATTTTAATATTTCTCATATTAAATTTGATCTATTTATGGTTTCATGTAATTATAAATGAAAGAAATCATATGGCATATCATTCGGGGGAAGTGCTTTCAAACAAGTACCAGAGGAACATGGAGCTATGAATAACGGATAACAAGTTAATGATCATATTGAAGAAGATGATCATATTGATAACATAGTTGAAGATGATGGTACAAATAATTTGATCCATGATTAATTTAATGTTATAATGGATGATGATGATGATGACGATGATGATCATTTTGATGATATTCATGATTTACCTCTTCTTGAGAAGACATACGAACCCCTTTATGAGGGCTCCAACACAAATCTTCTCTTTGCTATATTGTTGATAATGAACTTGAAGGTTATGAATGGTCTTTCAAACATATCCGTCACACGGATGTTAAGGTATGTAATATATTCCATCACATAATAAATATGATCACGCTAAAGGTTATCACCATTTGTCTAATAATTTTCTTGTTAATTCATAAGCCAAATTAATACAGATGAAATGTGTTTCATTAATATTATTTATATATTATATTAACTAGATTTTTCTTTTAATTTGTTGTAGCTTGATAGCTGATTTTTTTTACCACCATCAAATATTTTGCCTTGCACATATCGAGATTTATTTGCCATCATGAAAGAAATTGGAATGAAGTATGAAGCAATTCATGCATGCCTCGATGACCATGTTATATATTATAATCATCATGAATTTGCAACATAATGTTTGTAATGTTATATCAGTAGATATCGAACAAATCAAGTAACAAAAATGGTGCCTCGCAAGGTTCTTTGTTATATTCCCATTATTCCACGTTTGCAACGACTGTTCAGGTGCAAAAACATAGCACAATTTATGGATTAACATGCACAGAACATAATTCAAGATGACATTATTCGAATGCTTGAGATGGGTCTAGATTTACAGATATGGAGGAAAAATGGCCTCACTTTAAAGAAGAACCTTGTAATATTATGATTTCTTTGGAAGCAGATGGTGTTAATCCATTTGGAGAGATGAGATCTGTTTGGTGTGGCCTATTCTTGTTATCAACAATAACATTCTTCCATGGTTGTCAATAAAGAGGGAGCACATAATGTTGTCGATGATTGTTCCAGGTATATTTTGTCTACAACTTTTTTTTTTAATGTAGTGGCATCTCATTTGTCGTATTTTGTTGCACAATGTCATATATATATATATTTATTTTTCTCTTGTGCAATATGGTTTATATATCTAAATAGTACTCATAATTGAATATTTTATATGTTCAAATCAATTAGGTAAGTACCAAGTTAAAGATATGAATGTATATATCGAACCTCTTATTGACGAGGTACTAAAGTTATGGAATGGCATCACTAGGTATGCCGTATCTAGACCAATACGACAAAGGAAATTTCAATTCCATGCAATGCTTATTTGGACAATACATGATGCCCCATGGTTAACCCATTTTTGCGGTTTCTAATTATAAGTTACAATTTATTTGCATTTAATTTTATGAACTAGTTAATATACTACGCATGCATGTTTTTCTAAATAATCCATTCATTTTGTATATAATTATAATTGACATAGATATTCCATCTCTTTATGTAGGTCTTCAGACAAAGGAAAAATTTGCATGTCCAGTTTGTGGTTCTAAGATCAAATCTCGTCATTCAAAAAGCTTAAGAAAGGAGGTGTTTGATGAGTATAGGCACTTCCTCTCTAAGAATCATAGGTATCGAATTACCGAAAAACATCCGCTCAATGGAAAGCAAGATACTGCATTAAAATCGCAGAGAATGAAACCTCACATATGGAAGTTGCAATATATTAGAAATCGTCAAGGTACGTATGAATCATCGTATATGAAATCTTATCTATTTTTTTATTGTGTGTTGTTTACTGTAATTGACATTGATTTATGTAATTTCCTTATAAACTACGATTCATGATGGTCATTGTGATCTTGAAGGAATTAATGGGATTCCACGAGGAATGAAAAGTTATCCTAGACAATTTAGTAGGTTTCCCTACTATGAGCACCTACAAATTTGTCATCTGTTTGATACAATGCATATCGGAAAGAATGTGACTGAAACATTATGGCGAATATTGGATGGAAGGAGTGAGAAAGAAAAAATTGTCAAAATTTGCAAAGACATTCAAGAAGGCAACCATGCAATGAAAGACATCATTCAATTTCATAGCAACGGAGACCAAATTAATATAAAATCACTTCCATGGATGTTAACAGAGCAACAAAGTAATGTTGTAAAAGAAGTCATGCGAAAAATAAAATTTCCCATTGGATTTTGTGCGAACATGAAGAATATCATAACAAAGAAAGGTGATTTTACGGGGGTGAAAACGCATGATTGGCATGTATTCATGAAGGTAATTATTATGGTATGCATATAATTATTGCTTTTTTATTCCAATGAATATTGTTGGTATTTTGTTTGTCCACTCTTTGTTGAAAAAATGAAACAATTTGTATATTGTTACAGTATGTTCTACCTCTCTCTCTCTCTCTCTCGGACAAATTAGACGACAATGTCAAACAAGTTATATATAATCTCGGGAAATACATGAGGTAAGTAGCGATTCTTTGCATGTGCTTAGTGTTTGTTTAATTCATCGTAGAACTTATATTTGATTTGTGTGCACTAATTCATGTTATGTAATATCATGTTTTTTTTGTTAAATCTCGTGATTGGGTTGCGTCACTTGTAGATGGTTGTCATCTAAAAAAATCCATAAAGAAGATATAAAGTATTGGAGGAGATAAATTCCTCGTCTCATGTGTGAAATGCAAAAGCATCTACCTTTGACATTTTTCAATGCACATGAAAACTACCTCATACACCAAGTTGAGGAGATTGAATTGTGTGGACCTGTGCACTCAAGGTCCATGTGGATGGTTGAGAGGCACTTGAAATTTATGAAGGGTTTAGTTAGATAACGAGCACATGCTGAGGGTTCTATGACAGAGGGCTATATGGTATACCAAAACATGTTGTATATTAGTGAATATCTTCCTAAATTAGCATCAAAGCTCAATTTACGTCGCATTTGTGATCCAGACTCCAATAACAATTTCGAAGGGGAGTACCCGAAGGAGAAAGGTAGATCGAGGAAGGTGAAAGGTAATATAACACATTTGACCGTTGATTTTTATGTATATATATCATACATATTCTATTTTTATATTCAATATATTGCATCAATTAAGATTGTATACTTTGTTAAGTGAATATACATTTGTATTGAATTTTAGTTTTATTGTCATCAAACAATTGGTCGAGAGTGGGATGCACTTCATTTATACATTGCAAACAATATTGACTGGATGAAGGTATGGATTGAACGATGTGAACAATATGGTCATGGAATATCATGGGAAGGTGTGGCTTCATTGGTTAGAGCAACACATCGCAATGGAGATACCAATATTACACAAAGGGAAATCGATTTAGCATATGGTTTAAAAGATAAGTAAGTAAGCATATTAATCAACCACACTATTTTTTTTTTGCAAACATATTGATCATGTAGACGTTGATTTTTTTCAATGTATGGAAAAAACATGCACTTAATCATAAATATTGGATCATTATGTAATCTTTTAGTGTATGGATTGTTGTAGGTAAAACACCATAAGGTTATGTGGTGCAATGGCTGTAGATATTGCATCAAAAAGTTGGATGAAATGAAGAAAACATCAGATTGTGGGATATCTGCAGTCTTTGAGGTGACCAATGTTTCCTCTAGAAGTGACAGACATCTAGAACTCTTAGAAAATCAATACTATGGGTATTTGGAAGATATTCTTCAGTGTGAATTTAACTCCTTCAAGGTAGTTCTGTTTGTTATCAAATGATACAGGTTACGATTGAATCAATGTGATCCCAATAAAACAATTATTGAACATGATAATGGATTTACCATGGTAAATACAAGGTTGTTTGAGCCAGGAACGAAGCCCTATGTTCTTCCAACCCAATGTGAACATGTATTTTACTCTGAGGTTCCAGGTAGAGTGGGTTGGTCATTTGTTGTGAGGAACGATCCAAGGGGAAGGCCGGTAAAGTATAACGTAGATGAAGGTAATGAAGAGGGTCTCAAAGAAGAAGATGATGTTGGAGATGATCAACATGAGTTAGATGATCATGTTCTAGAAGAAGATGTCGAAGAATTAGTTGAATCAGATGATGTAGCAAAAAATGTCCGCGAAGATGATATCGATGATGACATGATGATCGTAACTAACATCGATGATGATGATGATATGACCAATCCTTACAATGTTGAATCTAGATCGGATGATACAGATGATGACTTGGATGAAGAATATGATGAAGTCCATTGAAGTGTATGAGGTATGCAATAATATATCTACTCTATATATTTTGATTTAGTATTGCGATAGAAATATTGCATTTTTATTGGTATGTATAAATTAACTATTTCTTAGTGTTTTTTCCATTTTCCTGTATGTTGGCATATGTTATAATTAGAAACATTGCTTCTTATAAAGTATGACAAAAAAAAATTTAATTTTTTTTTACATAGATTTTGTCGAGTTATGGGGAATTGAGAGTGATGTGAGGGGGGGGAGGGGCCATAAGAGCTTCCACCTTCACATGGTTGGCCTTTTTTAGTAGAAAATATTAAATTATTCTTGAAACAAAGAGAATCTCAGTAAGGGAATGCACAATTATCATGCTAGCCCAAATGGCATGCTTAATCATGTACTGCACGGGTCCAACGTTGAATTTTTTTAAATTTGTGCTGCCTTGGACTGAAATTTGGCATGGTTAGACTAGACACATGCATTGATGGTGTGGGAGGGTTTCCAGACTCAAACATGACTGACACTAACATTTCGAGCATAAAAAACCATACCTATAGATTAATTAATGTGCTGCATAGGGCCAACATTGAATTTTTTAAATATGTTCTGGCTTGGACTGAAATTTGGCATGGTTAGACTAGATGCATGCATTGACGGCATGGGAGGTTTTCCATACTCAATCATCATCATCATCATCGTCATCAACCTCATCCTCATTAACATATTGATCATCATCATCATCATCATCATCATCTTCATCGTCATCATCACCATCATCACCCTCATCCTCATTAACATCTTCATCATCATCATCTTCTTCATGATCATGATCATCATCTTCATCATGATCATCATGATCATCATCATCCTCATCCTCTTTAACATCTTCATCATCATCATGAAGAAGAAGATGATGACATCATCATAACCCTCATCCTCATTACTATCTTCATCATCATCATCATCATCTTCTTCATCATCATCATCATCTTCATCATCATCATCATCATCATCATCTTCATGATCATGATCATGATCATTATCGTCACCACCACCATCATCATCATCATCACCACCTTCATCATCATCATCATCATCGTCGTCGTCATCTTCATCATCATCTTCATCATCATCATCATCATCGTTGTCATCACCATATTCATCATGATCTTCATCATCACCATCATCATGATCATCATCATCACCCTCATCTTCATTAACATCTTCATCATCATCATCTTTGTCACCTACCCAAATTCTAAAGACTAATTATCTTATTTGCAAAATACAATATGTTAAATTTTAATTACAAAGTTTTGTAATTATGACCAAATCTAGTCAAGGATGATTATAATGACTTATTATTATTATTTAATAAATTAAACAGGAGACAAACACCCAAGGGAACTGTTAAATGAGTGTTCACTGACCCACTAGAAGGAATGAAAGTTGTTAGATGGCATGGGATAGATGGCAGCATTTGCACTCCACCACTAGCTATTGGTTATGGGACAACTACCCCTAAATTTGTGGCATTATCCCCCAGGTGGGTGGAAGAGAGCTGTTAGCTCATTAATGACCAGGTTAACCACTAAAAGGCCTAGGCATCCTAGATAAGGCAATTTGAATTGAGCAGGCAACTCCATAATATTTTTATGCAGAAATATTTCCTCAAGTGCATAAGGTGATCACTGATAGATTTGAATAGGGAGGCTAAGTGAGTGCATTGTGAGTCTGCTAGTTATTCTGAGAAGGAAACCAGAGGTGCTGGTGCAGGTCTCTTTGACTGCTGAGTCTTTATGACAGGATGATCTATATTTTTACTACAATTGATGAACTAAGGCTTCTACAAACTCTTCTTCTTCCTGGTGGTTCAGTGAACAGGCTTAGGGTTCCTAAGGAAAGTAATTTGGCTGTCTTTAGGAATAGGTTGGGTGGAACAGGTTCCTTGGGCTGTTTGTTTCTCGTACAGTCAATCAGGTTCTATTGTTCTTACTTTTTTTTACAGTTAAATGATTTTCTGCATGGTAGAATGATTATTTACAGTTATACAGAAGAAACTATTTTATTTTCTGACTTAAAGATGATATGATTTAAGGATGGTTAAATAAATTAGATGAATGATTAAATTCTTTTCTATATTTTTCCCATACTGCTATCTGTATAGTACTCTAGTACATAAAAGTAAAATTAATAGATATGAGTGATAGGCAGAATGCCATTTGAATGATTAGATAAACACTGTAGTATTTCTTTTAAATTCTGCCATTTCAATTATCCATCTAAAACTCAGGAAACAATACAACATATTATAAACAGATGTATAGCATTTCCTCTACTTCATAATAAAAGAAAAACACTTTATTTCTGCACAGATCTAGATTTTCGAATTCAACTCCATCTATTTCGGATGGTAATAATATGCATTCCAATATTATAAATCCAATGGGTTCAGGCATTTTATATTCTAGAAATATAGTAGTTGCAATTATTCTCTATACAGAGTGTTACTTACAAACACTAAGTAAACACTTATTATTTTCATCACTAATTATCACATTTTGATTTAGTATAGATTTCAATCATTAAATATAAATACTTTCACTATAAAACCAAAACCCTAAGATTTTGCAGACCCTAGATTCTAAGCATTCATTTAGTATACAATTCAATAATTTTCATATAAAACCATTCATGGCAACAACATATAAGATTTTTGAAGTTATAGTAGACATGGGTTCCAAACCCTAAACAACATTTTATTTAGTTACCTTACTATCTATTATTCGTGTTGAGAATACTAACAAGGCACTTAACATCACTTAACAGAAGATATGAATCTAGTATTTTTATCTAATAAACCCTAACAAGAACATAAACAGTGTCGAAACCTTTAGATGCACAAGTTAAGGTCCGGTTATCAGGTTTGAATTCTTAGTACAATCAGGGTTACCAACGAAACCTACAGGGTAGGGTTTCGTTTGTTGAAACAAGATCGAACCCTATGGCATATAGCCATTTTAAACATATGATAGATCAAGTTATACAACATCATTCTTTCAAACTTAAAATTCAAAAACGATACGAAGTACAGGTTTATCTACCAAAAGACATGCAACCTACAACTCTCAACCAGAGACAACTTTCATTGTTCTAAACCAAATCAACAGTTTATACAAACAAATTCTCCAATCATTATTTAAACAAAATTATAACATTTCAATACAAGACGTGCCATTGTTTTACAGAAGCAAGTGAACCCTCAACTCTAGAATTTCAGGTTTAGTAGTATAGTCAAAATTTGACAGAGTTTACATTGTAGACCTTTCAAAGTTCCAAATTCACATAGGGTCATCCCCTTAACAACCAACAGCGTAAAAACGAGTTCAAAGTCATTTTTAAACGCTGCAGCAAAACATTATTGAGCCTAATAACAACTTAAAAACTGAGGGTTTATCCTCTTACATTATTGTTCAAATAAAACTTAAACTCGGCTATTACTCCAAAAAGGGTCTGTGTCTAACTCTCGTCATACTGTATGCACCGGTTAAACCATGCCAAAGGTACCTACGAGGTTTTAAGAACCACCGAGGCTTACCAGGAGGTTGTTGCAGCATCCTCATTCTGAGTTTTGCTCATAGAAATCCTCCAATGAAGTACCACCTGCCAGTTATAGTTTGAAAAGGTTAAAACAAAGAAAAACATAGGTATAACTTAAACATTATAGTATTACTGCCACTGTCATTTGGAAGAATTACTTTAGCGTCAAAGCTCCTGGATTGAGACACCTCACACCAACAAAACGACGAAGTCTTATAGCAATTGCAGCAGATACGAGTTCGAATTGAGAGAACAATTTTTGACTAGGAGAATCGTATTCCAGTTCTTTTTGCAATCAAATAAACTGACAGAGAAGCCTCACAACAAAATTTAAGGGCTGTATCATGGCTCTATTTCACAAGGATTATAAGCCTGTAACATATAAATTTCCCTCACAGGTCTAAGGTTCGAAACCAAGGA
The DNA here is from genome assembly GCA_027924585.1 of Larix kaempferi. NCBI lineage: Eukaryota > Viridiplantae > Streptophyta > Pinopsida > Pinales > Pinaceae > Larix > Larix kaempferi. The sequence goes on from BSBM01000753.1 coordinate 59,681,923, forward strand.
AGGATTCCTCCTAACAATAAACTCCAAACCCTACATTGTAGCATCACTATCGGCCCCTCTATCTTGCCACTAAAAACGAAATTAAGGCTAGGAAACTTTCCATTGTTACTTACCAATGAAAGAGTAGGGTTTCTTTCCAAGCCCTATATCTTGTAAAGATCAACGGTGGAAGAGCTACCAGTTGGGCACGTTGAGATTCGGGAAATCATTGCAATCAATACCACATTGATTATTGCATCTACCAAGTCGCCAAATCATCAGACCAATGGCTAGTGTATAGCACAGCTCAACATCGTATGATGCATTGTTGTAAACTCTATCACATGAAGACCATCCACCTAAGCTTCCACTTCACATAACAGGTAGGTGACATTAATGCTGAGACCAGGTATCGACAGTTTGAAAGCATGCCAAGTACCGAAACTTTAATACCCTGCCACAATCATATTCAATACAATGTTTAGGTTCATAGTTCACATTTCTTATTATTTCCTAAAGTTTATTTTAGGCATCGTGATAATAGTAATACATGCTAATGTATGGTGCGTGAATGCATAGTTACTATAGATTGTATATTTTCTTCTCTAAAGTATATGTATAGTCATATAGGGTAAAGTTTATATATTTTCATGCATTAGCCATGTATTGCTAAATCAATTGATAAATGTGAGACTTTAGGTATAGTCTAAGTTCTGTTGGTGCACAATATAATGCTAGTTCATTCTGAAATAGGATAAGCACTATATTCACAAGATTTCAAATAAAGTTACAAATGGAAAATGGTATCACCACTTTGATGTTAATGATAATAGTCATAGTAGGATGATTTTTCATAGATGATAAATACAACAATGTAAAAAGCAAAATGATGACGTGATTTTATTAACATTGAAAAGTTTGTAAGATAGCACGTAAACGAGAATTGGAACCAAATTATCCATACCTCCAATAACTTGTTTCCAAGCAAGTACTTAGTATTTTTCATATTACAGTGATGATGAATTGAAAGACACATGTACTCTTAACTCATGTTTGTCGTAAAATTCTTACCTGCATTCTGCACATGGAAACAGGATTCAAATGCCTTAGCTAAACGTAGCTAAGTAAACCTCATGGTACCTCGTAGGACCCCTTCGTCATCATTAAAAACAAACTGTATTTATAATAATACAAACCTATGTACAACATGTAATTACATTTAAAACTTAAGCAGAACTGAAGATGTATTCTTGTGTTATGATCATAAAATATCTTTTGTTAAAGAGATTAGCATCCATTTAATCTGCATTAGCAATTACAACTAGCATCATATTTTTTTTTTGAGAAATTTGACGTGTCATCATTATTAATTATTCTAGTTAAGAGATTTAACTATTATTATATGTTCTGCATTAGCAAATTCAGTAATTATTGCTATTTTAAATTTTTGGTAATTTACGGGATGTTACAATCTTCTTCACGATCATCATCATCTTCATCATCATCATCATCATCATCATCATATTCATGATAATGATCATGATCATCGTCATCACCACCATCATCATCATCATCACCATATTCATCATCACCATCATCATCATCATCGCCATCTTCATCATCATCATCATCATCATCATCATCATCGTCATCACCATCTTCATCATGATCTTCATCATCACCATCTTCACCATCTTCATCATCACCATCATCATCATCGTCATCTTCATCATCATCATCATCATCATCATCTTCATCTTCATCATCATCATCATCATCATCATCGTCATCGTTGTAGGATATCTGACCTAGATACCTAGAAAGACTGACGACGTTTGGCGAGCTCATCGGATTCTTTTGAAGGGGGCGTCGGATTCCATACTGAAACTACATTATAATAAATCTAATATCCAACGCCTCTTGTCGTCGGTGGTATGGTGAGGTCGTCAGATTCATCATCATCATCATCATCATAATCATCATCATCATCATCATTGTCGTCGTCATCACCACCACCACCATCGTCGTCGTCATCATCATCACCCTCTTCCTCATCAACATATTTATCATCATCATATTCTTCTTTATCATCATCATCATCGTCATCACCATCTTCATCATCATCACCATCATCATCTTCATCATCATCATCATCATCATCATCATCATCATCATCATCATCATCATCATCATCATCGTCGTCATCGTCGTCATCATCTTCATGATCTTCATCACCATCATCTTTATCTTCATCATCATCATCATCATCATCATCATTGTCATCACCATCTTCATCATGATCTTCATCATCACCATCTTCGTCATCACCATCATCATCATCATCATCATCATCATCATCATCATCATCATCATCGTTGTAGGATATCCGACGTAGATAACTAGAAAGACCGACAACATTTGGCATCGGTGGTTTGGCAAGCTCATCAGATTCTTTTTAAGGGGTGTCATATATCCTACCCAAATTACATTATAATAAGTTTGATATCCAATGCCTCTTTCCATCGGTGGTATGGCGAGGTCGTCGGATTCATCATCATCATCATCATCATCGTTGTCATCGTCATCACCACCACCACCATCACCATCATCATCATCATCATCATCATTGTCATCACCCTCTTCCTCATCAACACCTTCATCATCATCATCATCATCTAAATCACCATCTTCATCATCATCACCATCGTCATCTTCAACATCATCGTCATCATCATCGTCATATTCATCGTCATCATCATCGTCAACACCATCTTCATCATCATCATCATCATCATCATCATCATCATCACCATCATCTTCATCTTCATCATCATCATGGTCATGATCTTCATCACTATCATCATCATCATCATCATCATCATCATCATCATCATCATCATCATCATCATCATCATCATCGTCATCACCATCTTCATCATGATCTGCATCATCATCATGATCATCACCATCACCATCATGATCATGATCATCATCTTCGTCTTCTTCACCTAACCTTCAAAATTCCATATACATAAGCACACACAACTATCAATTTCAAAACATCTAAACCTTAACACATGTCTACAGGACTACCATCACCTCACAAATATAAGTATCTCATTTCAATATCCTTATCTTGGCACATTAAAGCTTAATTACTTTCCTTTACATTGTACCTACATTAAAACTTTATCTGCACCTTTCATGTTTTTTTGTGAGCTTTCTACATTCAAGATCCAAGTCAACTTTAACATTACTCGATGTAAGAGGAAGGTATTGATGCAATATGACTAGATAAGTAGTTATCCAATGTCAAAGCATATTTTTAATTGATGAAGGCATGATTCAAGGATTAAGGAGGATCAATTCACGTATGGACGAACAACATGGCACATTAGATGGGGACCTAGACACATTAAAGGATGGATAACAACATAAAGGTAAGACAAGACAATTGTTTCAAATAAGGCACCGAATGATTGAGATTGGATTTATGGTCCTTGTCAACTTAATAAAACACATTTTACATTATCCACCAGTTACATGATTTCCCTTTTAAGAATGTAAAAGGGAGCTATTTCGGCATGACACTATTGAGAAACTGAAACTTTCCTTTGGTTTATTCATGGTTGCATTTGTTGGAATGTTTATCTTTTCAATCTATGCAATGGATTGGGTTTCTATCACATTTGGACATAGTAACCCTTGTGATGGATTGCAAGCACCTTATAATATAAGGTGTGGAAGGAAAGCATGGGATGGAGCATACTAAGTTTCTCCATATACTTAGAGGCCAAAATAAACAAGTCAATGCACTAGCAAATAGAGGGTCCTTGCTTGCAGAAGGGAATTGTAAGGTGAATGGGGAGCTCATCCCATTGCTACTTACATAATCATGATATCAACTTTGGAGAGTGTCCCAATGTTCATGACATGTAAATTAATCCACACAAGTCTGAGTTGCAAATTAATGTGTCACGACACTTATCAATGATCTATGCATGTGGTTTGGCAAGGGATCATAATAGTTAGTACTATGGTGGTGAGCAGGGGTAAATGTAGGAAACTAGTGCATATTTTTTGGGGAAAGTTGTCACTTGAATATACCCTTGATGCCATAGGTAGGTTGATGTGCATTCCTAGGGAGTTTAATAGCTATCTTATTGTTCATGATTTCAAGAAAGGATGTCATTTGGACTATGGTTTCAGTCATCTATTGAAAGATGGAGTTGGGCGTGAGGTTGACATTCTCACTTCTTTATTCATCAGTGAGATAGCATACAATCATTTTTTGGGTGGTGGAGCTTGTTTTAGAGAAGATTTGAGACATTGTAGGAATATCAATTGGAGCATCTGTATGATGGGTCAATTTCATTGTAGAAGAGGTTGTTGTATTCTATGTGTGTTGAATGTAGTGCATTGGGGTTAGAGGAACAATGAAAAAGAAATTGTGGAGGCACAATACGATGTTCTAAATTGGATATTGTGTTGGAAACATTGGAAGGATGAGTTCACTTAATTAATGAAAACAAATAATAAGGATCGTGATACCTATGCAGTAGATTTTTCCAAGAATATTCTATAGTGGTAGGGTTGGGAAAAAAAAAGGTGGAAGCATTCATGGATATTCAATGATTGCAACATTTGGAAATCAACTTGAAGGTTAGTACTATCTAGTAGAAAATAGAAAGACTTCTAACTCACCTCGGTTTGCCTATCACAATTCCCTATCCTCCACTAAAAGAACCAAACTCTTGAGGACCCACTTTGGTGTGCCCACTCTATGGGCATGTCGGGAGTGGGATAGTTGCATAGTCATGATTTGATGGGAAACAAAGGATATTCAATCCCTATTGCCAATTCCAATAATATGCATTTAGAACTTGGGTCTGAGTTAGAGACACTAGAAACAATGCAAGAACTTACCCGTAGTGGAACTAGTATTTAGTCTTACTCCAATGAGGTTTAGTATGTTGTGTATCATTATTTTGTTGCTTAATCAATATGTTCTACAATATACATGTCAAGTTTTTAGAATTTATAATTATAGGATAGGTAGAGGCATTAGGAGTAGGGATGAACAACTCTATAGTTTAGACATATGGAAAAGGCCATGTTTATTCTCAAAAACATTGTATTACAAATTTGTCTAGATTAAAAAACCTCCGCTATACCTTATGGTTTGCAAGAACCTTATAATATAAGGTGTTCGATATAAAAAACCTCCGCTATATCATGTTCATTACCCACTGCTTAGGGCTGGCGCGAAACCTATTATCCCTGGCTTTGTTTCACTAAGTGCATCCGTCAATTTCTTTGGGGTTGTGCGCCATACTGCGCCATTTTATTGTTTCCCAATTGATTCGCAGTTGTGCACCATTTTCGCGAAACCTGTTATCCCTGGCTTCATTTCACTGAGTGCATCCATCAATTGCTTCGGGGTTGTGTGCCACATTGCACTATTTTATTATTTCCCAATTGCTTTGGGGTTGTGTGCCATTTTCATGACATCTTCTAGTTTTCGTCCATGTCCCTTTCCTGCCCGGTGGTAGTAGCTCTGTAGAATATATGTGGGGATTCATTGCATTTACACGACCAGGAGAGAAAGGGCACCGCAAGGATTTCATTTCACAATCATGAGCAGGAGGGAAAGGGTTTCGATTGGAAGGAGAAATGTCTTCGGTATGTGGTGAAATCCTCTGCTCATAGGGTTTTGAATCCTAAATTTGTTTTTCTAATAAGTCAAGAGCAGATAAATCTCTAAAGATGCTCCCTCTGTGATTAAATGAATCTCTGCATTTTTCTGATAGTGGTTAATAGTGGTGTAAATAAGTGATGGTGTAAATAAGTGATACATAGTATTTGTTGATTAGTAAGTGTGTTCCTGGCAAACTGGTGCAGTACAGAAAGACACTTTTGTTTTTGAGTGAGATTGTCTACTGAATGTATGAGGCACGCTAGAGTGTAAAAGCTTTTAAAATAGGGGGAATCAAGGTTAAAAGCTAAACTTGGTTTTCGGTTTGTTCTTTTTATTTTTCCTATTGTATTTTATGGTAGATTATTTCTATTGATATACTAACACAGGGTTTGGAACAATCTTGAAGGCTTCTAAAGGAGAAAACTAGGTTATATTTATCCTTTGTATAGTTTAAAGATGAACATTTTGCAACTTTACTTTCTTTGATGACTAGCCAACAATGAATAGTTTATGTTTACCTTCATATTTCATATAGAAGGTTCTTGTTGTCTACATATGTTGGGCCTTGGTGGCCAATTGGCCTACCCTGGTATCCATGAGGTCGAAAATATGTACGGTCCTCAAAGAACCATCCCTGATTCCTTTCAATGACTACATATCATGATTTGAAATTCTTGTAGCCCTAAAATTTTTAGCATCTCATAGTTTTTGAAGACAAAATTGTCATTAACTATGTGAAGGCAAATTCTCTAATACACCACACAACATTTTGGGTAATAGTACTGCATAGGTAGCTTTTGTATGTCTAGAATCCTATTGATACAAAATTGGGAAAACTATGAGTAGACAAAAAGGCATAAAAATACCATTCCTATGGATTGCATGTCATTTTTCCCGTTACCTTTCTATTCATGTCTAGGTAGTGGTATTCTGGTAATAGTATCAAGCAAAGTGCTAAACTATTACTTATGAATGTTTTGGTGCAAAGAATGAAGTTTTTTATTGTGATAGACAACCAAGAGCTGAAACCAATGGTGCTCATAACATTTCTCTTCCTCCTTTTGGGCTTGCAATCTGAAAAATGTAGGTAGATTTGTGGATATGTGCAGATAGTTTTGATCAGCAATGGCTAGTGTCTTTACTTTATGTTGTTGATGCCTAGTTGAAGCAACTTGGATTTTGGCACCCAACTTAGATTTCCATACTTAGAATTTCAATTCAGTTCAGTCCATTGGATACGCAATGCTCTTTGCTCATATATCCACACCAATAGGGAACATTAGGATTAGGTCACATTAGGGTTAGGGTTAGACACTTCCAAATGCAAATTGTGCATTTTTCCAAATTCAACCTACTATTATGTATGGGTATCACACTTTCCCACCAACTCATGTTTAGAGTACTATGTTTAAAATGTAATTTAAATGATGGTTGGGTTTGATATGGTTGGGTTTGATAGATGGATGGGAATAATTTGGGTTAACAACCATTAGATAACATTAATAACACATTTAAATAAATTATGAATTAATCTCAAAGTGAATATAACAATACTTGGAAGTCTTTGTAAGTGAGATTATATGTGTTGAAATATTTGGGTGCACTGAGTGAACCTGATTTCCTTGCTACAAATTTGATAAGGTTTCATGATTATGCCAATTTATTTCAGGTTCTTTTGACAATAAATTCTGTCCATGTAACAAATCCTTGCAACTAGAAATGCAAAAGTCTATAGCTTCCTATAGGTGTTAAATTTTGTAGCAGCATGTTAGAAAACTGTGGCATGCCATATTTGTAGGTATATAAGGACATGTATAAGTATGTAGGAAAATTGTGGTGTGACATACTCCTAGGTATAAAATTTTGTAGGAGATTGACAATGAATTTGTAGTAGGCATGCAGGTCCCCAAATATGGAGTAGAATGTTAGTAATCTTGTAGTATGGTGGTAGGTCTTCAAGTATATTGTAGCATATTTTACAAGAATCTGTTGTAGGTATTTGTACCAATAGCTTTGTACAATCATCAATGCTTGTTTGATATGTTGGATAAAGTATTAATTGGATTTCTTGAATGCAATTTTGTATTTTGTTATTCAGGAGGGGGGTCATCTTTGACCCTAAGGGAAATCTAGAAGAGAGTTTTGACTTGGGATTGGGAAGGGCCATAAATAATAAGGCCGAATCTATGACTCTCTTTCAAGGATTTATAATAATTGATGGAAGGAGAATTTGTAGTGTAATTTGTCATAGCATATTCATTGGTTTTCATAACTTATATGTAAAGGACCTTGATGTAATGGATGGAAAATTTGCTAGAGCCGTTCAATAGACTAAAAAGGAATATAGTCTCTTTGAAAAACTTGAAAATATATCATGTCTTAAGTGATAAAAATAGACAAGCAGATTGTCTAGTGAATGAATCCTCTAAGCATTGATCAAAAAAGAGGGGTTGCAATACTAATCCCAATACAAGAGAGTAGCAAAATGCATTCTTTGCAAAAAATGATGGCTTTTTATCCATTATGTTTGGAGTAGATATAATCAACAAAAAACATGATGTATATAATTTTAAAATTAAAATATGCCCTCCTAAACTTGCACTTGTATGAAATTAAGGAATTAGCACATTCAAACTGCTAAAACTACATATTTATGCCACTTTCACTCCACTTCGACATTTTCCTTCCATGGCATCCTTTTTATGTCTATCATCTGCACAAAGATACAGAAATTGACCATAGCCTTATTAAGAAATAAACGGAAATAAGACAAATTAAATTTGTGTTAAAGGACAATATTAGTCAAATATGTGTTGGATAAGGGAAAAAACAAACAAAACCACATGCAAAAGGAATTTTGAAATGGTTTTTGAGGAATGAAGCAATTTGGAAAAATTGAAAGCATAATTAGAGCTTAGAGACACCCTTTGGGTGATGGATGAGATAAATATACTTGAATAAATATTTAAGAATCATACAATGCTAACTTCTAACTTGCATTTAGTGAACATAATTGATGAGAAGTAAAGGGGGGTAGTTTCCCACCTATAGGAAACAATAGTAGTATCCAAATTTATGAAAAGACAAGGACCTTTGTAGGTCACAATGACATACCTCCAACAACTAGTATTAGATATTTGATTCAAACATGGGTAGAGATTCACAACCCTCATTTAACATCAGGCAAGAGCCCCACACTCCTTAATATACCACCCCTTATTATAGTAAAAAAATGGCCACATCAAAATGAAAACTGAATTCAAGTCAAAAAATGAAAACCGAGTATAGGTGACAAGACACTTAGGTTATTTTCCTTCTAGATCTCATCCTGCAAGAGTGATTTATACTGAAAATTCAAGGCAGATCTGTTACATCCATTTCGAATTCTTGGAAGAAGTATTGGAATTTTTTAATACTTGGAAAAATTTCTTTGCATTTCAATTCATACAATTGGCTTAGAAATTTTTTTCAAACCCTATCCTCTCTTTCCTTTAAAAATCACAAGTTTCATTGCAAATAGAAGCTATATTTCCATTTAATTGTCATGCATTTTACTCAGTAGAAGTAGAAGAAATTTATTGTTGGATTCATTTAATTTGAAAGAGTAGTTCTAGTTTGGCATAAAAGGAAAATATACAAAAATGTGTAGTTTTTCTCTTTGAAAATTTTGTGCTTGTGTTTATTTTGATTTTTGGATCGAAGAACTCTCTCCTTCTTGTAGCTAGTTTTTCATCGAAAAGAAAAGTGAATTGATTCATTCACTTATGAATGGTTTGATTCGATTCATAACACCACTGAGTTTCACTTCCGCTACTCGATTGAGTAAGACAACAAACAATTGAAATTTATCTCCCTAACTCAACAAATTTTAACCTCACTTGAGGATACAAAATAATATGTTAGTTAGGTAGGACACCGGGTATTGGAATCCAAATAATTGCCCCTTGTCTCTTTACATTTGAAACATAGTTGTTATCCTTTAGGGTACTAAAATATTCTTGTATTTGTTGACACGGTCATCGACCAATTTGTTGAGAGGCCCCCCCATTCCACATGAGTAAGCAGCGAGTACTGGTTCTTGACGGACTTTGTGGAATGCCACACTCCACTTAGTGCCTAAGGAAACCTATCCATTGTCTTCCTTTTATTTTCCATATTGGTTGAACAAGGGTTCGAAGGCAGAAGCTTCGGTTAACCTTCTTAGACATGTCATGAACGAGATAGCTTAGTGAATTTTCTTCTAGGGCTCTTTTACCCAGGATCCCTTTCAGTAGAGGGATATCGTTCCACTTTGGTCTCTCATTTCGTATTGTTCGACTTGGATTTAATCACCTGGCAGAGGATACGATAAGTTGAGGTCTCCAGACCTTAGTTAGGAAGATTGCTTGCTATCATACCTTTTAGATGGTCTTTTATTTTATAGTGTTTCTTGTTGGCATTCTGACCTTTTTGTTGTAGCTCGCTTGCTGTGACATCGGTCTCGGTATAGTTTTAGAGCTTGCTTTTGGCCTGCGCGCCTCTTCTTTTTCTGGCTCCCCTTCTGCACGCTCGGTTGCTTTAGGGTTTTTGAGTTCTTACACGATCAGTTACCAATATGATGATGTGTGATGTCCTCTTCTCATAGGTATTAAAGATTGTTGAGTTATATGGCCTTCTCAAGGGAATGGACACCCCTTGATGGAGCCACTGACACTTGACCTTAGGAGCAGTCTATAGGACCACATGATCACACCATCCATGTGGACTTTTCCTTTTACAATGATGATGGACTTTCAGGTTATATGGAACACTCGTACATTTGAGAGAGAGATGATTGGTTGTACCCCACCTTGGTTGATTGACTTTTGGTCCTTTCATTTTGTTGATAATTTTTTTGTGGTACCTTTCCTTTTACCTTTTTGGGTCTTTTAATCATCTTGAGTTATATTTTGATTTGTACCACCTTTTATTTTTTTTGTCTTATTGAGATTTGATTGGTAACCTTTCTTCCTATTGTGTTTTTCGATCTGCTCCCCTTCTACTTGTTGGGGACGTTGTGACACTCAGACTTAGCCGTGAGCCCTAGTTTTTCTCTGTTGGTTATTTTAGTAAGGGTCGTGAAGGATTAGGGGTTTGTTTTACCCTTCTTTCTACTCATATGTGGAGGATGTGAGTCTCTTTGGCCTCAGTCTGCTGGTTGTCAGCTCATATATGAGGGCCAAAATTTTGTATGGGTAGATTGGACTGAGTTTTTAAGTTATTTTGTTTTTTTTATGGACCTTTGTTTTATATGCTCAGATTTTGTGTGTAGTTCTTGATCTGTGGTTATATATATTTGTTGAGTTTTATTGGTGATACTGAGACTTATTAAGGGTTGATCTTTATTGTGATTGTACTGAGCCTTTTGAATGTCATTGAATTTCTTTGATTGACTATACCATAGCCCTGTCATCTCTCTCTCTCTCAGGTTTGTACTAACCCTCTAATAGGGTCACTTGGTTCCTAGAGTTGACTGGCCTCTAAGAGGCACAATCATTTCTAAAAGTAATTCTTATGAGTATATTACAAGAAACATCTACAACCAGGTAAGTATCTTCACGTATTTATTTTCTTGTGAATTAAACAAGTTTATTATTACATGTTATTGAAGATTACTTTAACACAATGACCATCTGGTAGTGTTAAAGGTGATATGTTGACTTTTTTTGTTTGTATCAAGTAGTTAAGACTTGTCCTGTCAGACAAAATTGTTGGTGATCAGATATGTGTTTTTCTGTTATGCTTTTACTTGCATTAAGAATTTTGTTGTAATCATTCTTTGTGCTTTACTTTCTATATTTTTCAAGTCCTATTGCATCCTTTTAAAATGAAATTGTTTACCATTTATGCCAATAGTTTTGTAGATTTGGTTTTCAAAATCAAGTCTTCTCTAGTGTCAAATAGTGACTTAAAAATTGCATCATAAATTCCTTTTCTGAGATACCTAATGCTCAGTTTCATATTATGAAAGGCATAGTCCCCACACACTATCATACAAGATTTGAATTCTACTACTTTGTATTGGAAAGCACTCATACATTGTAGTTACAAGAGGTAGTTACAAGGAGCTATTGCATATATTTGACATTATTTGACCTTCTATCTCTTTGGAATGTCAAATAATAGGTAGTTACAAGGAGCTATTGCATACAAGAGGTAGTTACAAGGAGCTATCGCAATATATATTTGACCTTATTTGTACCTTCCCCACGATGGTTGATTTACTTTTGGTCCTTACACCCTGTTGTTTATTGGAAAGCACTCATACATTGTAGTTACAAGAGGTAGTTACAAGGATCTATTGCATATAAGAAGTAGTTACAAGGAGTTATTGCATATATTTGACATTATTTGACCTTCTATCTCTTTGTCATGTCAAATAACAGGCAGTTACAAGGAGCTATTGCATACAAGAGGTAGTTACAAGGATTTATTGCAATATATATTTGACCTTATTTGTACCTTCCCCACAATGGTTGATTTACTTTTGGTCCTTACAACCTGTTGTTTATTGGTCTTGTGGTACCTTGTCCTTGGCGTGTGGTTGATAGGGTCATTTGTCCCATCTTGAGTTGTCCATACCACCCTTTAATGTTTTTGGTCCTTTGGGTACTATGGTTTTTTGTCCCCTAAATGACCTTAGTACCCCACTTATGATTTATGTGTTTTTCTGTTAAGCTTTTACTTGCACTAAGAATTTTATTGTAATCATTCTTTGTGCTTTATTTAATTTCTATTACAAATGTAACTGTCTTTGTATTATAACTACTGGTGCATACAACCTTTCTCTCTCTCTCTCTCTCTGGTTTGTACCTACCCTTTAGTAGGGTCAGTGGGTTCCTAGTGTTGGCTGACCTCTGAGAGGTACAATTTTCACTGAAAGTAATAATTATGAGTATCCGACAAGAAGGTTCCACATTACGGTGTAAGTACCCTAAACCTATCTTATTTACTCATGTTAATGTTGATTAACTATTTTTATAAATTACATGTTACTGAAGATTACTTTAACACAATGAGCCAACTAGTAGTGTCAATGTGGAAAAGTCGAAAGAGATGAAAATTATGTTTTGTTTAGTTTCAGTGGTACTTTTTTATTAGATGTAATAAAAGAAAGCATTTTACCTGCACCTAGGCGCTACATGTCACCTTATAAAAGGTGCTACACGTCACCTTATAAAAGGCGCCCTTCCTTGAGGTCCTATCTGAACGTTTTTCCCACAGTGCAGGTAGAACCAAACAGGTATTTGTAAGATTTGTCTTCCTTGAGCGAGGGAAGTTTATGAAGGCTAGAGGAAAGTGAGACATCCAATAGGTCTAGAAGAGTTTTATCAACTAGATGTCAAAAGGTCATAAGAAAATTGATAAGCGTATGGAATTTTTTCTCACTGAAGGGGGCTCATGTTCCTATGATGATGAGACAATAGGTGACATCAAGGTGCCGTTGAGGTACTGAAATATAGTGAAGCAATTGGTACCCAAGGATATTCCTCAACTGAACACATATTTTTGTGTGAATGAGAGGATATTTCAAAATGTACTGTCGTCATTACATGGTTTGGGGTTGTTTTGCATGGATGGCATAAAGGTCGGTTATGACAAATGTACATAATTGATGGAGTATGTTGGACCCTATTACAAATACAAAGATTGGATGCATCTGGTCCAATATACACGAAGTATGCGTAGATATGGATTTCCAGCAAACTATTTACAGTTGAAAGACAAAGATCAAAATAAAGGAGCAACGTTGTACATTGATGGAAGGCCAAAGGCCACAGGGAATATTGTGGGGTTTATAAATAGTAGACAACCATGGTCTACATTTAAGAAACCCAACTGCGAATTTGAGGGGCATGAAGGAAACCATGTTTTTGTATGCACCATTAAATCAATAGCTGCAGGGGAAGAGTTTTTATTAATTACAATTTGAATCGAGTAGATACAAACACGGTTACTATGGGAGTGGTACATCTAACACTTTACCCAACCTTTTATTAATGAATTTAACATCTTAAGGATTTTTTCGTTAGTTTATTTCATTTAAATGGCGACTAGCAGATGGTGAGAGGAGTACAACTTCCTCGAGGAAGCATGTATACATATTTGTAATAGTAAAAATATAATAAGAAAAATAGTTTTTTTTGCTTTGTTTTTTCATTAGTATATTCGTTTGGTTTATATAATGTTATCTATATTTGATGCAGAACATTGATCGAGGAAGCCACCAGGATGTTGATCAGACGATAGCAGCCTCGGGGCAACATGTAAACCTGATTGTAATTGTACAATTTAAATATGTCAAAATGTTTTCTTATTATATTGTTTCAGTGAGTATTTTGGTTTCGTTTAGGTAATTTTTTCTATGTTTTTGATGTAGGGTTCTATAAGGGGAACCTCCCAAGCAGTAGATCATACCATACTTGCCTCGAAGCAGCAGGTATACATCTTTGTAATAGTAAAAATATAATATGAAAAAAGAGTTTTTTTTTTGTTGTGTTTTTTCATTCGTATATTCGCTTGGCTTATATAATGTTATCTATATTTGATGCAGAGTGTTGATCGGGGAATCCACCCCACTATTGATCAGATGAAAACAACCTCAGGGAAATAGGTAAACCTGATTGTAATTGTACAATTTAAATACGTCAAAATGTTTTTTTATTATATTGTTTGATTGAGTATTTTGGTTTCGTTTAGATAATATTTTCTATGTTTTTAATTCAGGGTTCTGTAAGGGGCACCTTCCTATTAGTAGATCGGGAAAGGTAACCTATAACCATTGATCCAATGAGTAGATCATGATCCTCGATCAAGAAGTAGGTATAATTCATTGGAATTTTACCAATGTAATATGTAGCATAATGTTTTTTTTATATGTATTTTTAGTGTGTATACTAGTTTCATTATGATAATGTTTTCTACTTCTTTTTTGCAAAGGGATGATCGAGGAAAGTCCCCAGCCATGAATCTAATGACACCATCATCCAGGCATCAGGTAAAACTAGTTGTAATATTGGGAATCTATCATGATAGATATGTTTTGTTAATATACTTTTTTCCTCAGTCTATTGCTTTTACGTCAATAATGTTTTTTATATTTTTGTTGCAGACTAATGATTCGGTGTATGGAACAACATCACATAAATCGATAGCTTTTGATGTGCATGAGTTGTTAGGTAATGCTAACATTTGTTCTTCTCTAGAACTAGTTAATGTGATAGAGAATACCTTGAAAAAAATTAATGCGAATATCCTTGGTCTGCTATTCATTATTCCGTAGACAGACAAAATTAAAGCCAAGGTTGAAGTGTTGGTAAAGAGATCTCATGCCTTGTAAGTAAGTTGCGGAATCTTGAATCATAATATAAATTACTTTAGAACTTTATAATTTTTACTTTTATATGATAGTGAAGTTATAAAATATGGTTTGTATTAACAGGATTTTCTGCAACCACACACTAGTGGTCAAGGCGGTGTTGGCTCTAGTGATGCTCGTGGAGATCTGTCGTCACATGATCAAACGACTCCACGTACATCGACTCATGCGCCATTGTTTTCTATTGAACAGTCGAAAACACGTTCCACGACACCCCAAAGGACAACAGAGAGTGCACCCACTAGTGACCGATGCACAATAGATAGTGCAGAAGAAGGGGTCAATGCAAAGCCTACTAGTATTGATATTCATGCTAAAGCAACATTTCCTGGATCTTCCCATGTCACTACCATGGGTACAATAGCGGAAACATTTTTGGTGGACAAATATATCATTCCAATAAAGATAGAGAAGATCCCAGGTAATTATACATTGTTCAAGTTAGTGTTGATAATTTAATTGTAATATACTGATAAAATAATTTTTTTCAACTAATGATGGAATGATCGTTTTGTAGGAAATGATGTTTTTTATAAACATATAAATGATTTGTCCTTGGATATATTCGGGCCCACCATCTGCACAAGGTGGGATAGACAAACGAAAAAATTTAAAATATGAGCTCACTAATCGGTTGGTTGGCCAGTTCGACAACGAGACCTTTGATCAAGTCGCGGTCCTAAAGAAGGATGGACAACATATGAAGATTGTCTGAGACCAATATAGGTTTCACCTAGAATGGAACCCTAAGTATGAGCGCCCTCTGATGATTCCAGCAAAAAAATGGAAATCCCTTGTGGAATATGGAAAGGGGAGGGATCTGAGAAAAGAAGGAAAGCTACCACCAGGCATGGGGAGGTATGCAATACTTTACACAGTGTAATTCTAAACCTTACTATTATTAATTTTTATATTGAATTTGGAACATCTAACATAAGCTATCAGACACATCAAAGGCCACAAAGGAAAGACTAGAAAAGATTGGTCAGCACAAGCTTGGGCTTGGTGGTTATTCCAATTTGGCGGCACGAATTGTAAGTATTGGAAAACCAATAATGCATCCAAATAATAAATTGCAAATTATTTTCCTTTTATTGAGCCGAAAAATGTAAATTAATGATGTTATGCAAATATGCAGGTCGACCGATTCAAAGAAGTGCCCACCGAGGAAGACTTGAAGCTTGGCTTCCAGCACGGCTTTGAAGCTGTTGTTGAACGCCGAAAAAGTTTGTCTGAGAAAACATGGTCTTCTGGTGATCCATTTGCTGCAAAAGTATATAAAATCTATATAGTTTAATGAATATCTATTACGTGTGCAATATATTCGGTACAAATAATTGACATAAAATATTGACTCTATTTTGAGCAGGAAAGCAATGATCCCCTTAATGTCAAGGATGGACAACAACAAATGGAAGATCATGCTTCGAATCCTGGTAATGAATTTATTCATATGCTACAATTTTATATATAGCATTGCAGATGGTGAACATTAATTGTACTTCTCCATATTTCAACTGTAGAGCATGTAGAGGGTCACATTGTACAGGTTGAGCCTGGACAGGAATATGAAGAACATGATGTGGCCACAATAGGTAAGAAAACACCTTTGTAATGTTTTTTTAAATGAAATACTTGTCATTATAATTATAACAAAATATATCGATGTAACATTTTCACATTATTCTAGCAAATACGAACCCATTGCCGCAAAATCCACGTCGCGAGCACTCTATGAGGCAAACATCACGACAAGTTGATGAAGCAACAAGAACTGAAGGAAAAGTTCCAGAAGATGAGCTTCTTGTTGATTTTGTAAAGAGAATAAAAATTAGAAAGAAGTGACTGAAGAAATATTGTGGAATTATTTTTTATAATATTATGTCCTGCATGATTTTTTGCCTAGTAAATGAATGAATGGTTTAATGAATGTTAGATTTTATTGAATGACTATGTTGACTGAATGAATAGTTTAATGAATGTTAGCTTTTATTGAATGAATGTGTTGATTGAATGAATGAATGGTTTAATGAATGTTAGCTTTTATTGAATGAATGGTAAATGTTTGTTTATGATGAAATCTACATGAATTTGCACATAAATATTTTTTACAAGTACATGCATTGGGTATGGGGAATCGAGAGTGATGTGAGGGGGGATAGGGGCCATAAGATCTTCCACCTTCATGTGGTTGTCCATATTCAGTAGAGAATATTAAATTATTCTCGAAACAGAGAGGAGCTCAATGAATGGCTACAGTCCTGCCTTTGTACAACCCACTTATGTGGCATCTAGATTTTGACAATTTCTTGGGGCTTGTTATGGAACTAAAGCATCTTATCCTACTTTCCAATCCTCTGACAAGGTAAGGAATTATCCATTTCCCACAGTTATTTCTTTGAATCATTATTGTCATAACATGTATTCCATGACTTATAAAATTTCTTCTGGTGTATAATTGCAGTGTTGAAATTTTACTATGGCTGTTTCACTCATCCCTTGGAACATGTTATAGATAGCCTTGGGAAACATTTTGAAATTTCAGAAGAAAAAATGGCGTTTTGATGTGATAGGTGGTATTATATACTTTGATTTGGTTTTCTCCATGTTTCCTCAGGTGAACTCTTATTACCCATTATTTTACTTGAGTATTATTGTAATTTACATTTGATAATTCATTCTTCACGCAGGTGCAGTTTTATTAAAGAGGAATTATGTGTTTTGTAAAGAGTTTGATCTCAACATTTAGACCCTCAATGCAGGTCCATCCTCAGGAGAACTAAAAAGCTCACAGATCTTCTCACTTTTCTTAAGGGTATTAATATGAAACGACGAGCATCTCAACATGTAAGGTCGGCTTTAAGGATTGTGTTGAAAAGATCTATGAGGAGGTTGATTGGTTTTTATGTGATGCACGACAAGTTTCCAAGCTTCATTCAATTTGAGACCATCATCTCGATTGACATTGTTATCCAATCTTTCGATCTCCAAAGCCTGTCTTATTTTTCATTTGTAATAATATGGGACTTTTTCCAACACTTTCGAATCTTCCAAACAAATTTGATGCTTAGAGGCATGAGAGTGTTCAGTGATGGAAGATTGTTTAATTCTTCCATGATGTATATCTACGTTGTGTTCTTTTAATCTTGTTTTTATTGACCGGCCTGTTTCCCCAATGTATACTTTGCCACAAGAGCAAGGTATTGCATATACTCCTTGAAGAAGTTTTAGTTCAATGGGATCCTTGGAAAAATCTAGCATATTTCTTATGGAATTTGGGAGAAACATAATTTTAGGTTCCTTCTTCTTAATATTTTTCAAATTTTGTCAGTAGTACTCTTAATGTAAGGAAGAACGATTCCAAAAGTATTTTCTTCTAACCTCCAATCTCCATTTCTACCTCGTCTTTCCTTCTTGATTGGTTCATCAATAATTTTTTCTTTGTAGCCATTGTTTAAGAGAGCCTTCTTTAGATGGGTAATTTCTTGATTTAGATGGTCTCTATCATAAACTCTTATGGCCCTAGTTGCTAGAGTGTTGACAATATCGATCTTTTGGGCATGATGGTGATGGGACTCGGCATGTAGGTATCTGTCGGTATGAGTATTTTTCCTGTATACTTGGTGTGCGAAAGGTCCATCTTGTTTCTTCATGGTCAAAACATCTAAGAAAGGGAGGCATTTGTTATCCTCTTTTTCCATGGTGAATTTTATGCTTTGAGACTAGTTGTTGAGATGATTCATGAAATCCTCTAGCTTATTATCACCATGTGGCCAATTACTAAATAAATCATCAACATATCTCAACCACCACTTAGGTTTGTGGGTAAAGGATTCTAATGCCTTTCTTTCAAAGTGATCCATAAAGAGGTTGGCGACAACAGGTGATAGAGGTGATCCCATTGCAACTCCCTCTGTTTGTTCATATATTACCCCCTGAAACGTGAAGTAAGTTGATCTTAGACATATCTCAACAAGTGTAGCAATTTCATCATTTGAGACATTTCTAACTGTATTTACATTATTAAATTAAAATGTTCATTATTAATGTTTTTTTTGTTCATTGAGACTACTGAGATTGTATTCTTTTAGGTTCATTTCGTTATTTTCATAAACAAGCAAATATTTATTTGAGGGGTCCTACCATGAAATTATTGCAACAGGAAATTATTTGTAGTATGTTGAAAGATGTTTTGAAAGGTAAAGCAAATGCAAACATTGTCAAGCTCCACAAATCAAGGGAAGTTGTTCCAAGAAATTATAAGTATCGGCAATAGATATGCAGTAGATATTGACCAATGAAGAAAGCACCACATAAGAGAGACTAATGAAGCAGGAGATTGAGAAAAAGTTTGTCTGCCACTACAGGTCAATGTATTAGTCCTGAATTCTCACATATTAGAGATGTAGAATGGCCTTGCAGACTTGTCACAATGTGGGCATACATAAAATATATGAATCCCATACAAGGTTGTGTAAGAAATCACTTTGGATGAGTTGACAACTACTCTAATGTATATGGTCAACACTAAGTATTTGAGATATGATGGTATTTTGTGTGCATTCTATAAGGCCACATGGAACTTTGGCATCTCGATCTTGTTATAAGCACACAAAGAAGTTACGCATAATCCATCCTTAGGTCCAGGAGAAGACAATGTAATGTGCAATTAGTAGAATCTTACAAATCTTTTGTAGTTTCCACCATACATTTTAACTCATCCTTTCCACCTTGTCTGTCCACCTTTTTCACATTTATAATTGACTACAATTCTTGAATGCAATCATCAGTTTTGTCTTCTATGCTCTCCATAACCCTTTCAAGTTATTTGATTTTCATCCACTTTACCTCACCTTTTTTATATTCCATCTATATTTTCTGATTGAATTTCCTCATGTTTAGCTTTCTCAACCTCCTCTATGTCAGTTTTTTACAAGTAATAACTAATTTGGCACTTGAATGGACTATCAAGTTTATAACCTGTGTCATCTCTAATATCTTCATGTTCTCTCTTCCCCTTGTTTTAATTTGTCTTCATTCAGGAGAAGATGGCTTAAGTCATCAATACTTTTCATTGATAAATCTTCCAACACCTCTACAGAAATGCCCAACTTTGTAATGCCATTTTCCTCACTTGTAGGTTCTTAACTTAGAAGACCAAGCTCCTTGTATATTTTATTTCCTTGAATAACCATGGCTCAACATTCTATTACATTTGGTATAGATTATACCAATGGAAACGTAGTGCCTATAACATACATGGATTTTGGGGAGTGAGAGAATGTTGTGGTCATATTTCTCTTTATTAGTGATTTATGTAGCTTAGGATATCTATTTTTTTTTAAATCCCACATATCCGTCGGATATTCGACGATTACTTCCAAGATATCCGACATCGTCGCCATACCACCGATGGCTCAAAACGTTAGATATCTGACTTCTTACAATGAAAATACCGTTAGATATCAGGAAGACTCTTACAAAGAATATGACATCGTCGCCATACCATCGATGGCTAAAGGTGTCGGCCTTTGATGTCAATTGTGCCGGATATCCGATGCCTTATCCGACGCCGTCGCCATACCACCGACGTTTAAAGGAGTCGGTCTTTGATGTCAATCGTGCCCAAAATCCAACGCCTCATCCGACGCCTATGTTGTTGAATATCCAACTTCATATAAATTAGGAGCTGTCGGATAGTTGACGGGAATATTAAACGAAGAGTTGTTGGATATCCGACTGGAGTTTTAGAATATCTGACTTCCTATAAAGTGAGGGTTGTCGAATATTCGACGGGTATATTAAAAGAGGAGTTGTCCGATATCCGACTGGACTGGGTCAGATATCTGATGCGTTCATTTTACTATCGAATATCCCCTGAAGTGCGACCGACATTTAAAAAAGAAGATGCTTGTCGGATGGTCGACAACATGTGGTAAAAAATCGGACATCTATGCCGTCAGATTTTGGGTACACAAATCCTAGTGTGTTAATATTTAAAACTCTTTAAATGTGAAGTTGCATATTCAATGTTAATATCTAAAATTTTTAAAAACTGTGAATTTGGAAACTTCTGAAAATAATAGTATAAAATAAATGGACCTAAATAAGTTAAATATATTTATTTTTGAAAAAATAATATAAATAAATAGGATGCGAGTTTGTTGAATTGTTTGTATTGTTTTGATATCAATATTTAATATGATTATTATATGAACCATTTTTATAACACCAAATTATTTAAAAAATATCAAATTCAACAATATAGTCACTACAATTTTTCTTAATAAAAAATTCAATTTTCTAACTAGAAACAAAAATCAAGTAAATCATAATTGCAAATATTAATAAGGTAACCTATTTTCTTCTATAAATAATTATACATAATCCAAAACTCATGCTATTTTTTAAAAGGAAGAGAGATTCAAAAACTAATTTAAAAGATATTAAACTATAATTATGTTTATTAGTATTTTTTTTATGTTTAAGTTACTTTTAAAAATTATATTAAATTAAAAAGAAAAAGTGGAAAATGAGATAAATTTTCACACTTTAAAAAGAGCATAAAATATAAAAATTGCATGTTTGCTTTTGAAAATTAGTTTCAAGATTATATAAACGAATATTAAGGATATTAATGGTATCATTTCAATATAAACATATGGATTTAAGTTATATAAAGTTTTGGAATAGGTGTATATATATATATATATATATATATATATATATATAAGTTTTCATATGTGAAGTGACAACAGTACAACGTTGAAGTGACAACAATACAATACTATTTCATAAATATTTCATGAATTTCTAAAGTTTTTTTTTAACAGAAACAGATAACCAACTTTGATTATATATAAAAAAAGGAAATTACATAACAAAATGGTGAACAGGTTTCTCCCATGAAAGGAAGACATCCATTACTCCAACTTCGTCCTATTCAAGCTGATAATTATCATGGTATCTTCCTGTTTTGTGAAAACTATAAAATCTAATAAAATGCCCCAGGAGGAGTAAACATAAATAAAACATTTGTAATATGCTGCCTTATACAAAAACTGGAAGATGGGACCGTCAAAATTGCCAAATATGAGGCTAATACCTATTCTATGAGTTTCAAAGTCCTTATACATATTACTTGAAAGTAGTAAAAACATAGCAGAACATAAAAAGATCCTACCCATGTCCATAACCAACAAGCATCTACTGAAGTCCCATGTCCATGACAGCACCTGCCGAGTCTGTTGCCACATTTCTTTTCTGATCTGAGGTCCACGAAGTTCCCTGTGCTTGCCATGAATTTCTACAGTTTCTCCATTTTCCTATTGATGTCCTCAAGCTCGTTCCCATAGACCTTAAGATTTCGAGCCTTATGAGGATAAGCAAGACCCAAGGTCTCTTCCAGATGTTCAATTTTCTCAGCCATGCTATTGTTCTAAGCTTTCACCTCAGAGTGAGTAGCAGACACCAAATTGTAGAGGTGGGATATAACCTTCAGTGAACTCTAGGTTTTCGCTGCGAATCATCCTGACTTACAGCTCCAACTCCTGAAAACAGTCCAACAATTCCACTCCAAAGTTTGTAATGTTGTGTTTCCCATATTGACCATGGGAATTCCCAACCCCAACATGCCTTTGACAGGGGCCAAGCCCAGGGTTGATTTCCATTTAAAGCGAGTCTCCCCTCATTTCTTCCATTTGCATACCCCAACTACATCCGCCATTGGAGCCTCTTCTAGGCTTACAACATATTCCACACCTCAAGAACACTTCACCCCCTCCCTGAGGACACCCGACACCAAGATAGAACACTTTGCCCCATCCCTGAGAACACCCAGCACCATGGTGTTCCATAATCCTCTCAACACAATGACAATTCAAGCAGAAATTAGGGATGACAACCAGCTATTGCAGATTTTTGGAGCCAAAAGTGGATTGAATATCAAAGAGTGACTGTCTTCCCTCATATAAGCTGAAGCTACCAGCTCGCACGTCGACCAACTGGTAGGCTAGTTTATTGCCATAAATTCGGGCATGTGAGGGAGACTTATGAGGAGTAAGGAAGCCGTTGGTTTTCCATGGGGAATTTCCCAAAAACAAAAAAATTGAATTTCTTAAGTTTTGGACCAAGAAATAGTGAGGGGGCCAAAAAGGGATAGAATGAGCCCAGGCTCTAAGGGTGAACCTTAGGCTAGGGAGTCTAAGAATTTTCACAAGTGACATTTTCACAACTTAGAGTGCCATAGGAGAGCCCGAATCCATTATTAGCCAATCCGTCAGCTTTCCCATTTAATCCTCGTAGAATATGAAGAAAAGTAAGCTCTTGGAAGTTTTTACTGATGCAGGTTAAGAGATGATGCATTTTTGAGGTGGGGTCTTTTCATTTTTCGATAATGTTCCTGGCTTCTCTGATGATAGCTAAGGAATCCCCTAGGACGATCAATTTCTTTATTCCAAGGTTTATAGCAATCTCCATACCTTTGATGAGACCGAGCCATTTCGATCCATTGTTGGTCTTTCTTCCAATTCCCCAAGCAAACTCTTTCTGCTTGTTCCCCTTGGAGTAAAAATTTACTCCCCCCGCACCTGCCAACCCTGGATGAATTTCTAAAGTTTGATAATATATGTAAATTTTATTTTATTTTTCTATTTTTAAGTAATGTGATCAATGATAAAACTTGTATTTTCAAGGTCTATAGGCCAATCAAATTTCAACACATGAAAATAAATTGAATAAATAAAAACAGATTAATATTATTTTTCTCTAAATTTTAAAAATACTTTTGATTTGTTTGTATCATTGGCCAAAATAATAGGGTAAGGTGAAACATATAGTCTCTACCTATGGAAGGACTAAAAAAAAGGCAAGGATTTTGTGTAAAAATATCAAGTGGGGTTGTGCCTTTTCGTCTCATTCAAAGGGATATGCAATGGGGATGCACTAATAGTAGTAACTTTGATATCACACAATCCTTAAGACTGTGTCTCTCCTTAAACAAGTTGCTAAACCAACAGAAAATGAATAGTGCCAAGCTACATAATCATGATGTGATATCAATATATTCATGTACTAGCAGTGATTATATATGAAACAACTTCAAGTAAACAACTTGAGATTGCACCCCACCCAGATATGCATATTCAGTAGTTTATGTCTGTGAACAGGCTCCAGGGCATTAAGCCATCAAACGAATGTGAAAAAGAATTACTTTAAGAGTGACCCAAGGAGAAACTGGAACTACGCAATTCCTCCCAACCATAGAAGCAGGAATAAAAATCTACTTTCCATCTTCACCCCCGAGCTGGATCACCACCTTCGATCAATGGACTAGCAACAAATGCACGCAACACTCTCCCAAAGAGTTTGTAATAGTTTATATGATGGAATGAAAAATCTCATAGAACACTCAGCAACATACCCTCAATAGAAACAAAATTCTCTCCATGCACAACACAACATCCTGTGCTATCCCAGTGCACTATTATATAATTTCTTGCCTGCGTCTTGTGCCATATCAATCAAATCTCAAACAATATTTTGATCCCTTATATTGTAGATCTGGTTGGAGTTGCTGATTTTTTGGCTTGGAATTGATTGATACTCAAATGTATTTGCTATCTCTTGTCCATTGTCTCTGGTGGTGTCCCATTTTTAAATGGTAGTTCCAAGTGTTTCTCTTGTTATTAAAAATAAAATTATAGTTTATGGTGCCAAATATTCTCTCACATAAGTTTGAGTTACAAATAGAGTTTTAATAACTCTTTACAAAAATAGTAATTTTTTTATGAGTAAAATCATTAACTCGAAATAAAATAATAAAATGTTTGTTGGGGTATACAAGTAGTGCTTTGGGTACATTACGTTGTGGTATTAGACTAGTGTTGGGATCTAGGTAGAGCAGTGCTAGGCTCCTACATGCTTTCTCAAAGAAAGACGCCATTGTTAATGGCGTCAGAGCAAAAGTAGGAAATGAGGAGTAATGATGCCAGTCCATAGTCAAGTTTAGATAAACAAAGAAATTTGGACTTAATACACATTGTCATTCACCATCATCGTTTTAGTCAAAATATATCACATAATATCCTAAGACATCTCAGGGGTTAAAGCATATTATTTTTGGAATCTATCAACAAAAATATTTATATTAAATTTAAACATGGAATCATGTAAACCTCTTATGAAATAGAGGTTCCGGAAACTGTAAGCTAGTCTACAAGCATAGACATGTTGGTATGGAGAAAGAAACAAGCATAAAAGAACACATACAACAAAATAGTGCAAATTGATCATGTAATAGTTACATTATATTCATACGACAAATTTCATAAGGGATGTCATCCAAACCGGACATGGAGATAAATCAGTTGAACTGTATTTCATCCCAATTATACAAAATGAATGGAAGACCCTTTGCAAAATAATTCAGTTTGACTATCCTTCCTTCCATTCTTCTATTATCTGTCTAAAAGTACAACCCTTAGAAAAGGCCTTCCTATACAAAATGTGCAGAAGGGCCTTTGCAAAATAGGATACAATACTCCCCTTCTATTGTTATACCATCCGCAGAAAACTAGACAAGGAAAAATAACAAAAAACGAAAAACTAAAAACAAATGAGGAAAACTAACCGAAAATGAAAAACTAAAAATGTTCCTGAAAATACATCTCAGGAATTAATGATGCCAGTCCATAGTCAAGTTCATATAGAAAAAGAGATTTGGACTTGATACACATTGTCATTCACCATCATCATTTTAGTCAAAATGTATCACATAATAGCCTACGACATCTCATGGGTTAATGTTAGGATATTTCTATACTCCATCCTAGTCCTCCTAGCTTTTCTATCATTTTGATTTTCAGTCATGCATACAAAATTAGGGTTTGCATGCATTTTGCATGCATCCTAGTCATTAGCACCAGCACCTAGCCCTCATCAAACTATCCCCAGGAGCTTCATTCAGATCAGTTTCAGCTCTCCTAGAGCTTAGTGCGCCCTCCTTTCACCTATTGCATGAGAAGGGCGCCTTTCTTCACCTACCAGTCCAGTTTAGTTCAGTTATCTTCAGTTCTTTCCTTGATTTAAGGATTAACTGACTCCTAACTGAACTTACCACTCCGATGGACCTCCAGTGTGACTAGACAGCCTGTTCTAACTCCAGTTAGCTCCATATGTTCCCTCCATTGAGCCTCCTTCACTACATTAATGCTTCCGTGTACTAGTTACACCAACCACACTCAGTACGACTTAGTTTGACTCTCGGTTGACCATTACTTGTGCATTGATGACTTCATTGATGAGAAGGTGGACTCCTAGTTAGGAATTGATGACTCTCCACTAATTATGGATCTGTGCATGAAGGCCAATTTGAATTCAACCTAGTGAATTCGAATCCTCATACTCAGCATTGTATATTTACCAGTTTATTATTCTGTTTAATGTAACATGTGTAATTATTCTGCCTCAATTAGAGTTTCTTTGGATCTAAGTTCTATTGCTTGTCTCTTCTTATACTATTCCTAAATTCTTTCATTGTGAGGTTTACATCATCTCTTTGGATCTTATGTGGGCAATTTCACATGGTATCAGAGCCATTTGAGAGTATATTCTACCTCCATTCTTGAGAGTTTTTTTTTGTAGGTATTTCGAAGTTCCAGCAGTAGATTCAGCAGTTTCTATTTGCACTTGTTCCACCAGTCAAAGATGAGTAATTCGAATGCTTCTTCTTCTCGTTCTCCCATGATCCTCACTCCTTTCAATTACTTCGAATGGAAGAGTGAGATGAAGATTCACTTGATGAACAAAGGGCTTGAAATATTGGTTTATGAAAGAGATGCCACACCACATATAGCTAGAGAGAGAATCAAGTATCTAAACAAATTGGATGAAGCCTTTGGATTCATATGCCTTCATATGTCCAAATATCTATTGTTCCATGTTGAAGGATTGAAGTCTCCAAAAGAGTTATGGACCAAATTGGAGAGTCTTTTTGGAAAACAAGATAGGTTAAGAGGCTACATTCTTAAAAATGAATTGGTTTCCCTACAACCTAGCAATTTTGAGAGCATTCAAACATTCTCCTCAAAATTTAAAAATTTGGTTGTACAATGCAAGAATTGTGGCATCACTAAGAGTGATGAGCAATTGGTGCTTTCCATTTTGAGCAAACTTGGATCTCAATTCTCTGTCTTTGTATCTACTTTCCACTCTAGGTGAATGTCAATCCCTGGATGGAAGTTTCCTACCTTAGAAGCCTTCACTCAAGCCCTCATTCAAGAAGAGGAAAAATTGTTTCAAATGGATGGCATCAAAACCTCCAAAGATCTAGCTCTTTTAGCTAGTAAAGCAAGTGGAGCAAATGCAAAAGGGAGGCAAAAGGACAAAGGAAAGAAACCTTCAAGATCCAAGAATGACAAACAAAAGAGACCAAATTGTACCTACTGCAAGAGAGGAAACCATCTTGAGAGTGCTTGCATGCACAAGAAGATTGATCTTCTAACCAAGCTTCTTGAACAAAACCAAATTGTTGTTCCAAAAGAGGCAAAGATGTCTGATTTTGGAAGTGGATCTGATGATTGTCATGCATTGATGGCTGGATTTTCAAAGACAAAATCTCTCCTCATAGATTCTAGAGCCTCCAACCACATGATTGCATCTGAAGAATCTTTCTCCTCTTTGGATCTCCAAGATGGGCCTACCATTCACATGGGAGACAACTCTCAGATTTATGCCAAAGGATTGGGAACAGTTCATATGGAGCATGGTAAGTTCAAAAATGTCTTATTTGTTCCTTCTCTTATAGCTAATTTGTTGTCAGTATATCAAATGACTCATACAGGATCACCAAAGTAAGTAATTTTTGGTCCAAACACAATAGAGATTACATAAATCTCCACTAGAAAGGTTATAGTGAATGGGATTGCTAATCATGCCTCAAAGGCATATGAGTTCTCACACTTCATGATTGTCTCTCCAACTATTCCTTCAGATTTTGATGAAGATCACAGTGACTCCTCTTCTTCTAATGAAGAAGAAGATCAAGATTTTGATGTTGAGATCATGGTTCAAGAAGATTCAGATCCAAAAGCAACACCTATTCTCAGTCCAAATTCAAGGTCAATATGGGCTCACACAAACCTTGCTACTACTGAGAACACAGTTGATGACTTATATGTTCACAGAACTACTAGACTTCGGCATCATGCCAACCTTGCATTATGCCATCCACCTGTCCATGAGAGATGCATCATGATGATGGGGTTCTCTCTTCCATCTTTTGAGAAGACTCCTCATGTTCCGTTTGCTCCAGATACATAAAGAGTTCCTGAAAGACTTGCTTCGTCCTCCACACAGTGGGCGACCTTCCTACAGGGGATCAGCTTGCCAATTCTTTTGCAAAATTTTTCACTAATGAAAGCTGCTTTCTTTTCTGCATAGTATGATGGTTCTTTGAGTTTTACTGTTCTTTTGAGGGGGGGTATTTTTCCCATGAGGTTTTCCCCATTTCCTCAGTTTATGGACAGTTCTTTATTTATTTTTATCATTTCATTGATTGTATGGGTGACCTTTGGTCCTAGTTACCAGGGCCCAGGATGGATTAAGGGGGGGGTGTTAGGATATTCCTATACTCCATCCTAGTCCTCCTAGCTTTTTTGTCATTTTGATTTTTAGTCATGCATGCAAAATTAGGGTTTGCATGCATCCTAGGCATCAGCACCAGCACCTAGCCCTCAACAAACTAGCCCCTGGAGATTCTTTCAGATCAGTTTCAGCTCTCCTAGAGCTTGGTGCACCCTCCTTTCACCTACTGCATGAGAAGGGCGCCTTTCTTCACCTACCAGTCTAGTTTAGTTCAGTTATGTTCAGTTCTTTCCTTGATTTAAGGATTAAATGACTCCTAACAGACCTTACCACTCCGATGGACCTCCAGTGTGACTAGCCAGCCTGTTCTAACTCCAGTTAGCTCCATCTGCGCCCTCCACTAAGCCTCCTTCACTACATTAGTGCTTCCATGTACCAGTTACACCAACCACACTCGGTACGACTTAGTTTGACTCCCGGTTGACCATTATTTGTGCATTGATGACTTCACTGATGAGAAGGTGGACTCCTAGTCAGGCATTGATGACTCTCCACTGATTATGGATCTATGCATGAAGGCCAATTCAAATTCAACCTAGTGAATTCGAATCCTCATACTCAGCATTGTATATTTACCAGTTTATTATTCTGCTTAATGTAACATGTGTAATTATTCTACCCCAATCAGCGTTTCTTTGGATCTAAGTTCTATTGCTTGTCTCTTCTTCTATTATTCCTAAATTATTTCATTGTGAGGTTTACATCATCTCTTTGGATCTTATGTGGGCAATTTCACAGTTAAAACATACTATTTTTGGAAGCTACCAACAAAAATATTTATATTAAAACATGGAATCATGTGAACCTCTTATGACACAGAGGTTCCAGAAAATATAAGCTAGTTTACCGGCATAGATATGTTGGTATGGAGAAAGAAATAAGCATAAAATAACACATACAACAAAATAGTGCAAACTGATCATGTAATAGTTACATTATATTCATCCGATAAATTTCATAATGGTTGTTAGCCAAATTGGATAGCTAGATAAATAAATTGAACTATCTATCATCCCAAATATACAAAATGAATGGAAGACCTTTACAAAATATGTCAGTCTGATATTATCCTTCCTCCCATTCTTTTAATGTCCCTCTAAAAGTACAACCCTTACAAAATACTTGCCTATACAAACTGAGCATAAGGGACTTTGTAAAATAGGACACAGTCCTCCCCTTCTATTCTTATACTGTACATAGAAAACTATACAATGAAAACTATTAGAAAACAAAAAAACTAAAAACAGACAAGGAAAACTAATAGAAAATGAAAAACTAAAAATGATCCTAAAAATATATATATGAGAGTTTTGTGGGTGTGCCGTGTGGTTCCCTCAATTAATATCCATTGATTTTTCCCTTGAGGGAGGCTTGTCAGCTGGAGCGGACTATCCAGAGTCTACCTAAGTCGTTGGGATTCTCTTGGCATCACATTGAGCTCGGCTAGATAAGGCATGTTCAATGAGGAGCGATCACATCCATTCAACCAATTCATCATTATTGTTTGCGAACTTGTGGTCAATGTTGTCCCCAATTCTCTTCTCCATGGATTCCAAGTCCCGTTTGTCACATTTTCCCTCGATATTTTGTCGAAGTTTTGCTATCTTCTTTTCCGACTGATCCACTCTTCGGCTATTCACATCACTGCTGCTAGTCCTTCCAACAAGGACACAACTCCTACCATTTGCCATTATATAATAACGAGATAGGTCTGAATAACTTGAGTAAAAAATATTCCCATATGGAAGTTTTCCACTGAGAAGAGCACTGGTTGGAATTCGATGCCTTCCCTTTTCTGAACCTTCAATAGCCAAACAAGGAAGAGGATGAGTGGAGGGAGAAACTGTCAAAGACAGAGCTACGCTAGATAAAATTTGCAGAAAGCACCAAGGAACAGGGCAGGATCCAATTTAAAGGACCAGCACTAGCGAAAATGAACAAAAAACCTAAACCCCGGGATACGAATAAATCTCCAGCACCTACGAAAATAAATTTGAAAGTACTTGAAAGAGGGTCTATATCAGATTATGATTGAGAGACCTTACCCTGACTGACCTTTGAATCATGAACAACAATCATAATGTAATTGTGAACGACAATTACAAATCTAGACTAAAAATCGTGCTCTAAAGATACCCACCTGCATGAAATCGCAATTTGATTAACTAAAATATGCAATTTCACTAATTTTTAGTTCGACGGATTCAATAGAATGGCTGGAAATGAGGTGTTCTGTGATGGCCAGATTTTGGAGTCAATTAAGCCTATTTTCATGCACATCGAGATTGGACGCACCCTCACCTTATAATTTTTTTTTCCAATCTTTGAATGAATCCAATCAAGCCACTTATGTACTTGTAGGTTTATGTTTTTGAAGAAAATATTAACTTATATACTTATATGTCAATTTACTACTTTCTGCCAAATTTTCCAGCAGGGTATTGGTGGGCTCATAGCATGTGATTTTTTTTTAAACACAACATTCATCACGGCATCTAAATTATGCAATTTCTACTATTACATTGGTATGCTGGATTTCTAGAAATCACGGCTGGAATCGTGTGAGAAAGAGGCTTATTTTCTAGGCCAAATTGTTGTTGTTTTAGAATACGAGCATTCATAATAATAAACATAGAATGACCAAAATAATTATAACTTAAAAATTTAAAATTAAATAATTAAAAAAAAAAAAAATTACATAATTTAAGTAGTAAACATTCATATATCAGAAAAATTATGGTTCTAAGGAGATATGACTGCAATTTATCAAGATTGGTAAGACCAAGTTCAGGAAACTTGAGATTATTATTTGGAGATTTATCATTTCTATATGGCAATGCCTGGTCTTAACATCAAGCAACAACCAATATCCAATTTAACACATAAATTTTTTTTTTCCGTTACCCATACTGCCTATTTTAAGAATTCAAGAGCATGACAGTTTAAATTTCCATCCTGTAATTTCACTTTCTTGAATTAGAGAGAGACGAGAGCAGTACCTGGAAGTGGAGATGTCCGAGCATCTCAGTAATTTCACTTTCTCCAATTGCAAATATGAATAAGAGATATCGTACTTGGTTTCAATTGCAAAGCACCCCGGATCGATTGTATCACTCAACACGATACAGAAGCAAGTGGCCTCTGTTAAACACAGAGTCATCCTTAGGGATTCAAAACTGTCCCGACATTGCTGAAGATCCAAAATAGAAATTGATTTTAGAGTGTTGTTCTTCATCTCTCCTAGTAGGTAATAAACCCATTCAAATTCACACAATCCCACTCCTATCTAGCAATAAAGAGATTGAGTACGAGAAGGATTCAAAAATTTATTGACTAGATGGTTTCACCCTTTCATAGTTGGGGCGTAGGCCATGGATGGCCCTTGATGGTGGACACAACTTCACTCAGGCTTGAAGAAGCTCTGGCTGGAAAGGAAAGACAAGCATGAATCGAGGAAGGTCTAAAGATGTGGGAACCTCACGTTAGTGGCTTGACCAATTGGGTGTGAATTACATTGCTATATTAATAATCCTATACGTTGACCAAAATTTCAAGAAACTTAGTCACATTACATCATAGTTGTCCCATGCCCACGTGGCAGCTCTATAATAATTTTATAATAAATTATGTTTATATAGTTTACATTGATTTTTTTTATAATAATTTTACATTAAAAAATTATTATATTATTTAAAAAAAATTGTGTTATAATTTAAGTTTAGTTGCGCTGAGAGGCGCATTCAATAGTCCAATATTAGGGCTAGGGATTAAATTTGAAGGGTAGGGTCCTATTTCACTTTGAAGGGACAGGATATACCAAACCCTTCAATGATAACATGTTAAAATAAACTATTCCTTTCATTTGAAAGTGTAATAATACATCAAAACTTCATTGTATATTAAAAGCATTGTAATCCAATTTCTCAAAAAAGCGACAAAATTTGCATCGTTCCACTCTAAAGATTTTAATAAGCAATGCCTAACCCAAATAAAACAAGAACCCATATAGATGAAATTTTAGACACATAAAAAATACATGACAATATGAAAAAATCAATTGAAAAATATTTATAACCATGGAGATTGAATTGACAAGTAATCAAACTTTTAACAGAAAAATCAAGGTTGGATGAAAATGAAATACAATCTTTACAATGTCCAATGAATATAGAGATCGATAAATACAAAAGAGGGAGTGAATCTAAAAAAATATGTTCATGAATACAAAAACTATTATCTTGAATCACTTCAATAACAAACTTCACTCCTTTGAATCCCCTTATATATGATTCTAGCCACTCAGCTCTGTGAACTAGATGAGAGACATACTCCCTTGGAGGAAATAATCATTAGGGGAGGTGTCATATTCTGTCTATAGTGGCGATGTTCACATATGCATGTGGGTGGTGGATGGGTGTTGTTGGGGCAGGTGTGTCCTTTCTTTTCTTAAGAGGAGGCCCCTCTAGAGTTTGTAGAGGGTATGATATACCCTAGAATGAACATGGCAAGAAACGGTGGAAGTAGCCTGAGCAAGGTTGATGACGATGGTGGAAATAGCCCAAGCAAGGGGTGAGCTTGAAAGTGGACAATAAAGTGCAAAGGTATTTGGAAAATGACTACCACAAATTACCCATGGGGAATTGGTGGTCGCTTAAGTACTCTAATTTGATTTCATCATTAGTAATCTTCTCATAAGATATGAGATTTAATCTTTTGTGTGTTCTTTTAAGATTGATCCATATCTCAAAATCTGCTCTCAACCTGTCTACCATTGCATCACCAATTATGATTCCTTCTAAATAATAAAACTATGAAACATCATCTCTCTTTTGAGTTAGATTGGATTTTTACTTATCCTTCTTATACATATCACCATTCCCATCCCATATATGAGGTAAACCAAGACTAATGCAAGACTTTTATTTATAAAGACCTTTGAATCTAGTAATCTCTTCAGCCAATGCATTAGCTTTGTCTTTATTTCTGGACATCAAGGCCTCCTTGGTAATCATTTGGTTGTATATATTTATCAGATAAGTCATATTTTAAACCTACAATTCCTCCAATTGTTTCTTAGTTCTACTAGTATTCAGGAAATTTATTATTTCAGCATCCTACTTAGTCATTTCTCCAAGCTGCTTTTGAATGTCATCTTTGATTTCCTTTTGACATGTTTCATACATCTCTAAATCATATTCTATAAGATAAAAATAATCCCATCTATCTAGCATTCTAATTGATATTTTGTCCTAAAGGTTCTTTCCAGTTCTTCTAAAAAACTCTTCACCCTAGACATCTAGTTGCATCTTGATAATTTGAATTTTTAATTCATTTATCTCTAACTCTTGATCATCACTTGTATCATCTTTTTTATTTGATTCATATACCAGTTTAATTTTTTTTATCTCTTTGGATCAACTCTTATTCAAGCTCTTTGATATTATCATCTTTCTTATCTACTTGTTGGGCCCATGTATTAGGCTCTTTCATTGCATCAGTAAGTGCTCCTTTTTTTTGTTTATTTGGCTTCTCAGGCTCTCTTGAAATATGCTCTAACCCCTTTGAAGGATGATCTATATCTTGTAAGCTTGGAGATGGAATTGAAGAATTTGCATTGTTTTCTATTGATGTTCTTTGCATCTCAAGAGAAGCTATTTGGACCATTAGCTCATTTATTTGGTTTTCCCTCCCTTTTGCTAGATTTTTAAATATTAGCGTACATTCATATATGTGTTCCTTTCATTCCTTCATTTTTTTAAGCTTAGGAGTTTGCACTGGTTGAGTTGCAGGAATCTTTAAATGCTTCATGAGATGGGAAATATATTATCCTTTTCTTACAACAAATCTTGAGCTTGGGAAGTGTCAGTTGGATTTACTCCCAAGGACACAAATTTTCTTTCAAGCTCTTTTATATAAACATGTTTAGCCTTGATTGCTATTCTCTTTTCCTTTAGTAACTTGTTAAACTTGTTCAATGTTGTTCTCAACTTTTTCTCTATGACCACAGATTGAACCACGTCCTTGCATATCATGTCACTAGTATGTCTATACAAATCCAACTTATCTAATTTCCCATAAGGTTTGAAGTGGAATTCATATTCATCAGCATTCCAATCTTTAAATGATGAAGGCATGGGAATTAAAGGGTGTATTACTGACTTCCTTAAGGTACTATCCTGTGTATGGTCTTCCAAAGTAAAAATTGTTTTACTAGATGGATCTATTTGCTTCTTCAAATATGTCACCACTCCCATACTCTTATCTCTTATATCCAAGTATTTCTTTTGAATATTTGACTTTGTTGGAATTGGGCCTGTTATAGGTGATGATGTCTATGAGCTTTGAGGAATTTGAAATTCTACAAAGGGATAATGTATGAATGTGACTGGTGATAAATATTTTGTGACCTATAGTTGTTTCATCACCTTAGTCTGTCAACTCTGCTAGGATATCATCTCCTTCTTTTTCTTTGACCAATGCTTTCTCTCATTCTTCATCTTGCTTTGTTCTTGGATTCTTGCTACGAGGCTCTTGATCAACACCATCAATATCCATGTTTATTTGGAGCACTTACATCCTCTTTTTTGGCCCTATTGCAAATTTGCATCTTCCCGCTCTTGTAAATTCTTCAAAATGTCTAAGTCTTCATTCAACCTCTCTTTATTTGCAATCATTTCCCAATGAGGCTTCATAACATATGTATATGCAAAATTTCTGTTGGATACCCTCATATTTGAAATGATTTGGTGAGTATCATATGATCTATATTTTACTTGCTATAGGATTAATTTCTTGATATTTTCATCCATATATTGTAGAGCATTTAATCCTTTTATTAAAAATGGCCCCACATCACTTGGTATCAATAATTCTCTTTAATGTTTGAAATGAACACAATGCATGTGGTCAAACATGAACCTTTGCCTAGTGTATTCCATGGAAAATACTATAGGAGTAAGGAATGAGGGTAGCTTATAAGGTTTTCCCTCAAATCCATAGATCCTCAAAACTATATAATATTCATACAATAACCAATCCCCTACTCTTGTATATGGGATTAATTATAAAAGCTTCTTATTTTCTCGGAACATCCTTGGAGGAGGAACATTATGCATTAAAGAATAAGTGATTGACATGACCTTATTGACAAACTTTTTATAATTTGGGTTCTTTGGCTTTGTGAGAATGATATTGCTCCATTCAAATACATGAAAGGGATTTCCAGCTTCATCCTTAGTTTGTAGATTTAGCTCACTGTAGAACTGTGAATTTTGGTACAGGAACATATGAAACATATATGAAGGGTACCTAAACCTTTCTAGAGAAATAATCTTTGACAATAAGGTGTTGATGGCCTAGGATAAGTATTCACAGAAGTCAAAATTATGAAGCATGCCAACAGGAGTTGGGTTCAAACAACTGAGAAAACCTAGAATTGCCTCATCAACCATATAACCAATGTCATAACCTAACCAAGTAAAAATTAGGGATATCTTCTCTCTAAAATTATCATGGGAGACAATGTTTTCATATGGATGAGGTAGAGGATTGGCTGCAATCCCCTACTCGAAATAGTGAAATAGGTATTTTCTTCTTTCCGAGGGCTTATGAGATATGTATGCTATACATAGGTTCTATTCATTTAAAGGAAAAATAATTTGGTGTTCTAGGAAACAAAACATCTTAACAATAGTTTATGTGTTTATAGTGTAGAGAATTTTTGAGTAATCTACAGTTATTATGGCCTTTTTACCAGGTGAATATCTGATGGAGCACTATGTCACGAATTCAGGAAAATAGACTATATGGGGCAAATAGCTCTGGCCAAATTGGTCTCCCAAAGGTGATGGGGATCCCAACCAGCCGTGGCTTGGGCTCTCGCTTATTTAAGAGTGCCGATTAGGTTTGATCCTGTTATAACAATATCATAGATGTCAGTGTGATGGTCAATGATGTGCTCATCACTAATGCATATGGGTTACCTTCTAAGATTTAGGTTTTGATGCAAATGTTATTTTAGGTTTTATTGTTGGTTTTAGCTGTGCTGGGCTAGGTTGAGATTTTACTGAATTACAATGGTTTAAACAAATTTTAATAGCTAAAAACAAGGTTAAACAAACATACTGGTTAATAGATTTACCCATAAGGTTAAAGGCCATCGGAAGTCAGCAGCTCGGGGGGGTGTGTGGTTCACTAGAACGATTTTAGCAAGGTTGCTTGGGAACTGATAGCAGACTTATTCTCCTCATAAAATGGAAATATAGGACACAAAAAAATCATTTCTCTCTTAAACAGTCAACATCCAATCAAAACTTGACATTAGGAAGAATTGGATTTGACATGGGACAACCAATTCCTAGTCGGTAATTTGTGGAAGTCATTTACCATATACCTTTGCACTTTGTTGTTCACTTTGAAGTTCATGAGCAAGGGTCAACAGTTACTCAAGCTAAAGCTAAAGGATCTTAAATGGTAACCATAAAATAATCTAAAGGCTCTTAGAGTAGTATAAATAGGAGAGGAAAATTTTCATTTTCATCATCCAAAATTGAAGAGATCAGATACAAGATTAGAGGGTAAAATTTTAGGGAAAGATGAAGTGAACAAGGATGGAATTCTAGTGGAAGATGAAATCTTGTGATGATCTCTGTTTTTTTTTTGTTTTTTGTTTCAGGTGATCTTGGAATTTTTAGTATATCTTTGTTTTTGGGATTTTCAGACTGTGAAATGTTTATGGGATGGAGACAAAATTTGTGAGTGCATATGGTAAGAATTTCAGATGCTGATTTGCTATAGTTCTGAAGATATGACCTCAGAAAGTTAGGGTTTTTGAATAATATTCAAACATGTCAATTTGGAATTTTCCTTATAAGGTTTGATCCAGAATGTTTCAGATAGTTCCCTTTGGAGGAGATGCAATGGAGATCTTGAAGAACATATGGTCAAAATTTCAGATCTTGGTTCGGTGTATTTTTTGAAGATATGAACTTGGGAAGTGAGGGATTTTAAATGACTAAAAAATAATCTTGAAACAAGTTAGTTTTGCACTTCACTATAACTTTTGATCCATGGTGTTTCAAAGAATGACCCTTAGAGGATATGTGGTAGAGATATTGAAGAATATATGGTAAAAGTTTCATATATTTATTTTGTACATGTTAAGAGTTATACTGTTGAAAGTTAGGGTTTGTGACAATGGAAAAGACAATGAAAATTCAAGAGAAGAAAGTTGAAAAAATATTGCATAACTTTCTCATATGGTATCAGAATCACAAACTTGTTGGCACATTGGAACAACATACTTAATGATGATCTTGGTAATTATCTTGGAACATTCTCTGATGATCTTGGCATAGATATTATTGGTGATTATATTGGAATATTCCATGGTAATGTTATTGGCATGAGATCCCTCTTTTAGAATGTACTATGAGGCCTAGGATGTAAGGGTTTGAAGGTGCAGATAGATGAAGTCTATTGGTGATTATTTATGGGATTTTATTACACTCTTTGGAGGCATCATTCTGGTCTTTCTATACATCTGAATTATATCATGGAAGAAGTTGCTAGCATTCTTGGACGATAGATTTGAGGCATGTACAGGTTGACATTGTGATAGAGATAGTTATTGTGGCATTGTGACAGAGACAATGATTGTGACATTGTGACAAACAGGGATTGTGATAGTGACAACAATACAATGATTGTGACAATGACAGATATAGGTACATGGATAGTGATACAGGTACAAGGACAAAGATACAGGTATAGGTTGATGGACATAGTGATACAATGGAAGTATCTAATATTTTTATTCTTATTCATATCAGGGTGGCATGATGGGGAAAGGATATGAGATTGAAGTCTCCTTTAGGTTGGTGCTTGTGATCTCAAGGAGTTGGGGCTTCCTTCGAGTTGGTGTTGGTAAAACTAGTCAGTTGGAGTTTACTGAAGATTGGAGTCCTCTCTATAGGTTGGAACTCATGAAAACCATGGTGTTGTAGCCTCCTTCTAGTTGGAGATACTAAATTGAGGAGTTGGAGTTTCCTTCAGGTTGGAGCCTATAAATTAGGGGGTTGGAGCCTGCTTCCAGTTGGTGCAGGTAAATTAGGGAGTTGGAACTTCCTTCAAGTTGGATCTTGTAAATTAGGGGGTTGGTGCCTCTTTTTAGTTAGTGATAAGTTGCTTCCTATGAATGTAATATTGTTATTTTTATATAAGAAAAGTAGTATGTGGTTTTCTCTTATTTGGGTTTCGGATCCACGTTAAATATCTTAGGCATTGTGTATGATGTTATGTGTTGGTGTTATGTGATGGTGAATGCCATTGTTAATGGTTAATGTTACATGTTGTACTTAAGGTTAAAAGTGTTAAAAAGTTCTAAATACTTATTCACCCCCTCTTAGTATTTCCAACAATTGGTATTAGAGTCAATTCCATCAAGAGAGTTTGATAGATGGAATGAAGATCTCTAAAGCACATGGATGAACATGAAAGTCTCTACTCTACAGATGGGGTTTGACTATTCTATGGATCAAATTTTGGTCATTTTATTGTAAGGATGAGACTCCATTTACATGGAGAAGGTTTTGAAATATGGAAGTCTGTTATGAATGGTTACATCTCGCCAAAAAGACCACAAAAAAATGCAGCCAAGAAGGAGCTAAGAAATAATAAAGAAATGGAAATGGATATCATCTTGCATGGAATATCTAATAATGTGAAAGATAAATTTGGAAAGTGTTCATTAGCTAAAGAGATTTGGGACAAGGTACAAAATCTCTACACAAAGGGACCCCATTGTTAGCACTATTTCCATCCCAAGTACCTAAGAATATCGGGTAAATAGTTCATGAGGTTTGGAGTCCAAAGAAGGCTTAACAATTATAAGGGAAGTAAGCCTTAGGGAGCCTACAAAGTTATGCCAATAGGCCCGAGCGCTGAAAATATTAATCAGGGGCACTAGAGCATCAACTACATAGGACCCTAGTCGATGACCAGGGCGCTATGTGGTGGGTGCTTATTTTTCGACGGTTAAGATGAGCAGTACAAGGTCAGATCAACGTTTTAGGTTGAATGTGCACTTGCAAGTTAGCGGAGGTTTAAGGAGCCGTCATGCACTTTTCTAATCATAAGATCAACAACTGATATGCAAATCGAATAACATTAATTAACTGACATTTAATAAAAATCATACACATCCTTCACATCATTAAATTGATGGAAGAGACTAAAAGCGCTCGGCAAAGATGGGCATGTGATAATATGAGGCATCGAACTGCAATTTAAAAACAATGGAGGACACGTGGCTGCAAATGATAGATTGCACGCGGAGAAAAGAAGTTTTGAAAACCACTTTTCATGACCTGATGCAGTGATTGGAAACTAGGGATGGCCCCCTCTCCTAGCCACACAAGGAGGTGAGGTGGTGCTCCATGTTTGTCTCAAACGACACATCAACATACACTTGGACAATTCCATATCCGACACATGGTAAGAGGTCACAACATAAAAGGTACACATGTCTTTCCCTGTCAAATTAGACCCCTCCAAATGTCAAGCGTGGTATGGCCCATCTTTGAAAGTTTTTCAGTTTCCCCATGTCAAGAGTCCTTCTGCTATATGAACCTCTGCCATTTCTAGTTTACTTTTATTAAAGGAAAATCCCTAAGCTGTTAACGGTTATGGATAAGCACCACACAAACTCTCCCTTGGGGAGTGTGCTTGTGCTTGTAAGTGTAAGCTTTAACATGCACATGAACACTCCCCAAGGGGGAGTCTGTCTGGTGCTTTGCCACAGCCCTAAACTTGTCAAACATTTTGTTTACAGTTGATGACGAAGCTCGAGCCACCCCCTTCAAAAGTCTCATGCCCTGTCAGCCATCACGATGTATGTTGACTGGAAAGTGAATCCACTGGTAAGTTCCTTTCCCTATGAACCTGTCAATTACCCTACAGCCATTGTGTTTTTCCCCTAGATAAAATAACCCAGTAAAACACAGGTTAAAATTACAGTCTTAAAACACAGATAGTGTACCCTACCACTCTATTGCACAGTAACCTAGTAAAATCCTTAATTAAAAATACTTACCGAGCTGTTACCCACATCAATTATGGCCTTATAGGTCTCCACATACACCAAACCCAAGGTTCAAAACTCATAATTGTCTAGGTCCGAGCAGGTAATTTACCGCCATGCAGATATATATGACCCAATTATCACTGGGTTCGACCTACTAGCCACCCTCAGAGAAGCTAGAACCCAAGTCGCTCTAGGATGGGACCCAATTCACCTTTGGGATACCCACTTGTTCAGGGCCATCTGTCCTCAATCTATTTATTTCCCATAATTTTTTGATTGGTGCTTTGTTCTCTTTGATGTCAGCAGTAAAAATATCCTCAACCCTGATAAAACAAAGGTAATATGTTCCTTGTCCATTCGGGCAATAACCTCCATGCTATGTTTCCCTAAAAATTAGATCCTCCTTCCCTTGGATGAACACATATTAGCCTCTTATTACCAATCCATCACCCCAACAAGCATGGAAACCTTCATGGCTCAACATTACACCCCTGAATTTATAGAAGACCCTAAGCCTCTTCCCCACTCAACCCAGTTTTTCAATGAAGTTGTCCGAAAAAAGATCTCGTTAATAAACACCATTCTAGGATATGAAAATGACTACTTAGTGAGTGAGGTAGTCTTAGGAGGCCTAATAATGTTGAAACCTACTCCTAGATAAATACCACAGCCCCTTGATTACTATGACTGCATTTCTAGAAACATTGTTTCTCAATTGATTGAGATGACATATCTAAAAAGATTTAGGTATCCATCGTTCTTTTTTTTCCTCTTTGTACATCAGAACCAGGAAGAATTCAGTGAATTAGGCCTAATGAAGATGGATGGTAGTGGAAATCCCCTTCCTACATATGAATGGAATCATATTTTTCTGAGAAAACCAGTGAATCCTAATTTCTATCCATTTACTAATAATGTCAT
Organism: Larix kaempferi; assembly: GCA_027924585.1. Lineage (NCBI taxonomy): Eukaryota > Viridiplantae > Streptophyta > Pinopsida > Pinales > Pinaceae > Larix > Larix kaempferi. Next base: position 59,723,644 of record BSBM01000753.1, read on the forward strand.
GAAGATAGCATACTCCTTGATACATGATGTACCCCCTCCTAGAATGTTCCCTGAAAACATAAAAAATTTACAGCTTAGTCCACATACCAAATTTGGAGACTGGTTCATGTATGAACACCATACTATCATAAGGATCTATGGCTTTGAAGAGAAACCCTACAAGTTACTAGTTTTTCTGACACCAAGAATATTTTCCATGGAATATGTTAAGCAAATTTTTTTATTCTCATTTTGTTCATTTTGTATGCCACAAGCATACTATGACCTATAAATTAACACATGAATCAGGTCCTTCTTTTATCAGAGGGATAAATGCCCTATAATACATGGAGGATGGCTTGAAACAGTTGGGACTGGAACAAGTTGAAGCGGGAATATATGATCCTCACCACATCATTTCAAGCAAAAGAGAAGCAAACAATAATGCTACTTATCATCATATCCCCAACCCAAGGTGGGAGAGAATAGCCAATAAAGAATCCTAGGAGGAGGTAGCACTTGTTTCGAAGGAAATTGATAAAGAAGAGGCTGCAAAATTGCAACAAACTCAGAAAAGAGGGCTAGATAGCATGGATATTGATTATGAACCTCAAAGTAAAAGACCCAGAGTTGAAGAATCATCAGAGCTGGAATTGGTAGGACAAGGGAGTGAAGTACAAGAGGTAACTTCAGAATAAATAGGGGCTAAGAATCAACATGAGGCTGATAAACAAGCTACCTCAATTACCTATGTCCACTACCCATCTACAGAATTTGTGATTCCACAACAGTTGTAAAGTGCTCCATCACTATCATGCCCTCCCATAGTTAAAACATATCATAAGCATACGTACTGGGAGGTCAAGGAGAATAATGCATATCTAATTATGAAAATAAATAAGCCAAGTTATGATCCACTAAGGAAAAGGTTGATGATAGTAGCAGATCACCAGAGGGATTCAATGAGAATGATAGTCCTGAGGCCTATGACTCCTCATCTAGCTTCCATAAAATATTGGAGAGTAGAGGAATATGAGGTACACTTCTCACATTTTCATAAGCTTGATAAAGTGGAATTCTTCCAACAAACCCGCGACATGATTTGTAAGGAGGTAGTACAATCATTCCACACATAAAAGAAGTTAAGGGGAATAATACATAAATGGGATCAAATGCTCAGCGAAGAAAGGTTAGAAGTGAGATCCAAGCAGATCAAGATAGTAGAGTTGGAGAGTAAAATAGTTTCTATTGGTGAAAATCCAACAGATATATCACATGTCCAAAACCTACTAGAAGATAAAGATAATGAGACTGCTATCCTAAATAAAAAGTGAAACATTCCCATAGTGGAGCTTGTTCAAACACTTGAGCTCCCTCAGGTGGAGAAAGAAAAAGAGAGCTTTTATAATAATATGATTTCTTATAAATCCCGTGTAGAAGAAAGAGTGAAACAACTAAATGAGCTAAAAATCCAGGTAGCAGAACTAAATTTGAGGGTCACCTCAATAAAAAATACACCTGTTCAAAGGGAAGCATCACCAAGTGTTGAGGAAGTCGATCAACATCCTAAGAAATATCCCTGGGCTGTGGTAAGTATTGAAAATGAAAATGATCAAACAACTGAACAATCCCAGGAGCAAAATATGGAGTAAGATAAAATAGGGGAAGAGAAAGGTACTCTAGAAGCAGAAAAATGCACACTTGAAGAGGAAGTGTTAGAGGAAGACAGTAGGATTCTAGAGCTGGAGGTAGTTATTGTTGGCAAGGATGGAAAAATTGAAGAATTGGGCAAGGAAATAGGGGAGATGAAGAGTCAGATTGCCACCTACAAAATGAATGTGTAGGGAGAGCAACTTTTAAGAAGAGCCATGAAATATTTGTGGGAGAAAATATCAATACAAGTTTTGAACAGGTCGGACTATTGTGAGCTTATCCAGGAGGAGTTCGAAATGTATGAGACCTGTATGAGAAGTAAATGATGTTAAAAGGAAATTAGGAGACATGCGTTAAAAGGAAAATGAAATAATTAAATTTCTAAATAGTATAACTAAAACACAATTGGAGACATTGCGGATTGAAAGCATAACTCAGCTGGTAAATATCTGCAATTTAATGATTGCTAAAGAGACCCTAAGAGCAAGAATAGAGGAAAAATCCAAGTTGTTGGCTATAGATGTTGCAAAATTTAAAATTTTGTTTAATGAAAGAACAACATTAGGTCTTCCACACCCTTCGGATGGACATGGAGATATGTTGAATAAAGAATACTACATAGAGAACATGCCACAAAAAAAATAAGAGCTCCCTCAAGGAGAGCCATTGGAGGGAGTTATTGAAGGAGACAAAGTGGTGGAAAGATTGAGGCCTGAGTTTGAAATCTAGATGTATCTTAAAAATACTTTAAGGAGACTCAATCCCATCCCTTATGAAAGAGTGACCAATGCTGAGATTTCCTTGGAGAGTCTGAGATCTCACCATCATCCAATATGAAACCAATGGAAATTTATTTTCAAGTATCAAAAGGTGGCATTACCTCCTACTACCCTTTCATCCAGTCAGCAAGCAGGACATTAGTCACAACAACATAATCAACCACATGGACAGGCCTTTATGCCTCCATAAGGAAAATCAACTGTACAGATGATGCACAAATTCATGGGACAGTCAAGCACGTATCCAAGTGGACAAGGACCTCCTGCTCAGGCATATCCATGTGGATAAATAAGGGGATGAAGACCTTCTCTTCAAGCATATCAAACGGGAAGAGGAAGAAACAGATAGAGCTTGCTATTTAATTTTCAATCAGAAGCATTTTATGTAACCTTTAATGTTTTGTGTAACTGAAATTAAAAGTTTTGAAAGAGACAGGCCTCTTTGGCATTTGTTTTTCTGTTATTTTAAAACAAAATATTTTGTAATAATTTCTATAAATAGAAGACTCGCACTGTAGCAATAGGATGGAAAAATTAGAGGGTCTCTATTTTTCTAAGTTGAGCTATCATGTATGAACACATTTTGAATATTAATATCTTGAAGATGTTCCAGTCCAGTTTTCTCTGTAATGTGTAGTTCTTATGTTTTTCATACCTGCTCTGTTCATGTTATGCTTATTCCACCCTAGATATTTGACAAGCATGTTCTTATATGTCTTTGTCATTGCCTTGGATGTATGGGAATATTAGTTTAGTGTCAAAAAATTCATATTTATATGACTTCTGATGTATACTGGAAACATTTTCTAGTTAAGTTTAGCTGAAGGTTTCTGCTACTCTTCTATGTGAATATTTTGTTGCTCAAAATATACATAACGACCTATATAAGCTTTCATTTCTGTCAAAATATTGAATTATTTGAAAGATAAGCTTAGCACGTTATTCTCCATTAAATATTTGAAGAAATTTATCTTCAGGCACTTCTTTGAATTGTATTTCTTCCATCTGCTTCATCTACTCTCCATTTAAAATTCTTTACATTGAAATAGATCCACAAAATTCCTTTAGAAGTTGTTTTTATAGTTAGATTTGTGTTGTAAGCCCTGTTTTATATGGAAGATGATAAAGAAACATTTAAATGATTAAATTATAAAGATTGAGCTCTAAGATCTTTAAAATTTTGAGCTTCTTCATGCCATGGCATCGTTTTATCTCATCCTCGAACATCTTAGGGGGATATCATTCTATCTCAGCCTAGATCATGTCAGGGGGATAACACCCATTATGATATTTTTTCATATTGTCAGGTATTTTTTATGTTTCTAAAATTTCCTCTATATAGGTTCTTGGGTTATTTGGGTTAGACATTGCTAATTAAAAGCTATAGAGTGGAACAATGCAAATTTTTTCATTTTTTTTAGAAATTGGATTACAATGCTTTTAACATACAATGAAGTTTTCATCTATTATTACATTTTCAAATGAAAGAAACGATTTATTTTAACATGTTAGCATTGAAAGGTTCAGTATATCCTATCCCTTCAAAGTGAAAGAGGACCCTATGCTGATTTATCAAATTTATAGGTGCCCAAGAGAATCAAGGAGATATGGCAGGTGATCGAGTGCTGAAAACAAGGAGCTAAAAGGAAAGGCGCCCCAGCATGGAAGCAAAGGAGAGCATAGGACCACTGGAAGAACCAAGATACTGAACAAAAAAAGGGCTACAAGAGGCATGGACGTTTTTAATTCTATCAACTCTTAGAAGGGAAAACAAAGAGTAGAGTCAGTACCACCGCCCGGTAGACAAATAAAACCGAATCTGGCAGTCGAGTAAGCACCATCCCTCGATATACAAAGACATCTGCAACCTTTAACCCCGTGGGTAATTTTTCTTGTTTCCTTTTACTATTTACATCTGCACAAAAAGTTTTTTTTACCTGCCTGGTATTTTTGGTTGTTTCCTTTCTATGTTTACATCTGCATAAAATATTTTTTTTCCTACCTAGGAATTTCTCATGTTTCCTTTTACTATTTACACATGTATAAAATGTTTTTACACCGTAGGCATTTTTTAAGGGGGTGGTCCCTACAGAGCCTTCAGTGTTTGTCAAGCTCCAATCAAGGGCCACCCCCTATCCACTATGTTTACAGCTTTTGCATTTACAACTTTTATGTTTATGTTATTTATTCTATACTTCACAAATTGGATTTGCTTCTTTTGTACTTGGATATTTCATTTATCAAATTGGGACCTCCCTCTGTAACTCACTAAGTCGGGGAGGAGGCACGTGCACCTTTCCTTCCTTAGGCTAACCCCAACAGATCTACACTGTACAGGGAAAATAAAAAACTCAATAATCCCTGCAAAACATCAAATCTGGGTTCAGAAGTTTAAGAATTTATTCTAAATCCTTGTCCACAATCATTTGGTTTTGCACTCATATTTGTATTTTCACCATCGATTCACTCCTCACACTCACAATTCAAATACAAAAACATTGATGCTACCTCCATTCCTTCCATTCATTTCGTAGGAAACACCCTACCTACGTTTTACTTCCTCCCGCTCGTCTTCGCCTATTGATGCTGCCTGCCTGGGGTTCCATACCAACCAACAATGAAAACTATGGCTTTGTTATGTCATGTTCCCAAATTTTTCCTAAGGTTCAAGTTCCTCTTTCTCCTCTTTCTCTATATTTCTCTATGATGATGCTATCACTGCTGCTCTTAGAATAGCCGCTCTGATGTACATGGTCCATTATGATATTTTGAGTCAATAATAAAGCTCCAAGTTTGCTCCAATATCCCTCTCTTCTATATCATGTTCCAATAGCTAGTAAAATTGCCATTAGGCTTAATTGTGTTAATTTTTTAGCATTAATTCAATATACTCTATGATCTTTACTGAGAGAATAACATGTACAGTATATCAATGCATATCAATCATAACAAGCATATCAATCATCACAAGATGCAAACATAAGAGACAATAGACACACATAGTTTCCGTGGGGAAAACCCTAAGGTGAAAAACCCCACAACTTCCTCAGAGATAGATAGAGCAATGATACAACCAAAGTACAACCCAAGTACATAGATATAGTCTCCTCCTAGCAATTGATCCTCCTCCTCACATGTGCGCCACTTTCTGAGTGATGGATAAGTGAGTAATGAAGTGATCAAAATAGAGATCAGGAGATCTCTATTTATACTTGTCATGATTGCCCAATAAACTTATGGGGCTGACATATCTAGCTTATTACAAAAACCCATAGTTAACGTAATCAAGGCCGACCCCACACATGGTAGTCTAATAGCCCATCGGCAAGTTACGACACTTGCGACACTTGTCAATACAAATGACAACACTTCCTTATAGAGGAATAACACATCTCTATAGGAGTGCAATATACATAGATGAAATACATTCTGAAGTTACAATATACATCAACACTCCCTCTTAACTTGGAAGGTATTTATCGACATAGATCTTCTAGCACAAGTCTTCTTCTTTAGATCATCACTAGCGAATCATCATCCTCGAATCATCGTCATCATCACTGCTACTACTATCTCAGTCAATCTCTGAATCTACTTGTCATAGGAAGTTCTACAGAGCCAATCCTTTTTCATACTGGGTGTAGGCCCACCACCTGCAGGTCTTCATCATCACTGGCCATACTGTGGAATCCTTAGGACTTATTACGTGCATCACAAAACCTCGAAAGAGCATCCCAGGATGTTATGGGTACACAACTTCGACTTATAGGATCTCCCAGGATCTTTTACATGTGACAGTCACAAAACCTTAAAAGGGTGTCTTGCCAAGCAAGAACCCTGAAGAGCATCTGAGGCATTTTTCATCCTGTCTAGATCTCCAGGTCTGATTACATGTGACTCCTACAACAAAACCTTAAAAGGGTGTCTTGCCAAGCAAGAACCCTTAAGAGCATCTAAGGCCTTTTTCATCCTGTCTAGATCTCCAGGTCTAATTACATGTGGTCATGGCAATGCCTCGAAAGAGCATCTGAGGCCTTTTTCATCCTGTCCAGATCTCCCAGGTCTACTTACATGCCATAGGACAATTCCTTAAAAGAGCATCTAAGGCCTTTTTCATCCAGTCCAGATCTCCCAGGTCTACTTACATGTCCTCCCGGAGCAATGGCTCGAAAGAGCATCCGAGGCCTTTTTCATCCTGTCCATATCTCCCAGGTCTTCTTGCATGCTCATATGCACAACCTGTCCACGACCACAGAGTATCAACCTGATACTCACCATACATCATCCCGATGTACACATGATCATCCTGATCATCAACACTGCAACATCCCGTTGCATGTCATCTAGAGCAACATCCTGAAGCTCGTCATCCATGATCATCCTGATCATACAATGCATCCACCTAATGCATACACAGTATCTACATGATACATATCATCATACATGATCTACCTAATCATACAATGTATCCACCTGATACATATAAAAATACATGATCCACCTGATCATACAATGTATCCACCTGATACATCTACAGATTCATACACATGATCCAATTGATCATATCCAACATCCAACATGATGCATACATACATATACATATAAATGATCCAATTGATCATATCCAGCATCCAACATGATGCGTACATACATATACATATAAATGATCCAACTGATCATATCCAGCATCCAACATGATGCATATACATATAAATGATCCAACTGATCATATCCAAGCATCCAACATGATGCATATACAGAGCAGTAACTGGAGCATCGTCCTGATGCTCATCATCCAGCGCTTATATCCACATCCATGGGAAGGAGCCTCCTCTCACTATGGTTGGAATGGCTCTAGCAAATGTCTCCATCACTTCTTCCTTTAAGTGTCGTCAATCTGAAGAACACCAAGCCTCTCTCTGAAGTACTCGAAATTCACTCTGGCTAGTGGTTTCGTCAGCACATCTGCAACCTGCTCATCCATCGCAACATACAGGAGCTTCATTGCTCCTCTCTGCACCATATCCCCGATATAGTGATATTTGATCTCAATGTGTTTCGACCTATCGTGGAACACCGGGTTCTCAGACAGTTTCACACAACTCTAGTTATCATAGAAGATACCAATAGCCTCCAATGGTATATCAAATAACTTAGATAGTAGCTTCCTTAGCCATACTACCTCACAACTAGCCAAACATGCTGCAACATACTCTGCTTCGGCTATACTCAGTGCTACACAGGAGTGCTTCCTGCTAAACCAGGAGATCAGACTTGATCCCATACTGAAGCAGCACCCAGATGTGCTCTTCCTATCTGCAGCACTGCCTACCCAGTCCGAATCAACATAACCCTGCAGGTTAAACTTTTGATTTGCATCATACATGAGCCCATAGTCAATCGTACCCTACAGGTACCTCAGAATATGCTTTACAGCAACCATGTGAACACCTTTGGGATCCATTAGGAACTGGCTCAATGTCTTCACCGCAAAGAAAATATTTGGCCTCGTGTTCATCAGGTACATCAAGGACCTAATCATTGGACGATACACAGTAACACCAACCGGATCAGATGAAGCATAACACATAAGCTTCAGGTTTGATGCCATAGGTGTGCCCATGTCCTTGCAGTCCATCATCCCGAACCTCTTCAGAATATCTACTGCATACTTCCCTTGTCCAAGGAAGATCCCATCTACACTCTGCCATACCTCCATGCCTAGAAAATAGTGCATCATCCCCAAGTCCTTCATCTCAAACTCGGCAGCAAGCTTCCTCTTCGTATCAGCAATCAAACTATCATTACCTGTAATAAACAGGTCATCTACGTACAGGAGTAGTATCATAGGATTGCCTTCCTCAACCTTGTAGTAAAGGTTGGAATCCGCTTTACTCTTGGTACAGCCCAAACTGGATAGAAAACTGTCCATCCTACCATACCAAGTCCTAGGAGCTTGCTTCAAGCCATACAAGGCTTTCTTCAATCTACACTCATATGACTTCCTGTCATGTGTCTCAAGACCAAGTGGCTGCTCCACATACACTTCCTCCTCGACTACACCATTCAAGAAAGAAGTCTTGACATCCATATGGTGTATCTTCCATTTCATCACTGCAGCCAGAGCAAGTACTAATCTGATCGAAGTGTACCTGGCTACAGAAGCTTCATAGTCAATTCCTTCTTTATGGGAGAAGCCACTAGCTACAAATCTCGCTTTGTATTTCTCTATGCTGCCATCTATAGCATGCTTGATATTGTAGATCCATTTGGAAGTCACAATAGACTTCCCTTCGGGTCTTTGGACTACATCCTAAACATCATTTTTCATTATTGATTGGTATTCCTCGACCATGGAATCCTTCCATTCTTTCTTTTCCGCTGCCTCTTCATAACTCGAAGGTTCTTTGTTTATGATATCACAGAGTAAAGAAACATAGTTGGTATGTGATCTAGTTCTCTTCTTTGCTCTGTGTTCTTCTTCTGGAATGACATACCTTTATGCATCTTGAATGAGCTCTCTAGCCCATGCAGGTTTCCTCTTGTGGGAGTCCTTCTCACGAGCTGGATCTACAGGTTCTTGCGGATATTCAATTTCACGATCAATATCTGGAATTGCTTCAGTCATAGTAGTGTCTTGAAATCTGGTTTCCTTTGGTTCTTCATGATCTTCAACATGTGTCTTCCTTGATTTGATGAATGCTGAGTTTTCATCAAATGTTACATCCCTGCTGACATCAATCTTCTTGAACCATGGAAAGTATATTGTGTAAGCCTTCGAGGTTTCACTGTAACCCACAAAGATACCCTTCTTTCCTGAAGGATCTAGCTTTGTCCTCTTTTCCTTTGGAACATGTGTATATACCGGACAACCAAATATCCAGAGATGGCTGACTTCAGGTCTCTTACTAGAGAAGACCTCTTCTCGTGTCTTGTTGTCCAATATTTTGTGGGGTGTTCTGTTCTGCACATATGCAGCTGTCCTAGGTGCTTCTGCCCATAGATGCATGGGTAGATCCTAGTCATGCAGCATTGCCCATGCTGCTTCCATGATTGTTCTATTCTTCCTTTCTGCAACTCCATTCTGTTGTGGATTGTAGGGAGCATTCAACTCCCTCTTAATCCCCGAATCACTGCATAACATCTTGAAATATCCTATAGTGAATTCTCCACCATTGTCAGATCTGAATGTCTTGATCTTCTTATCGGTTTGATTCTCCATCAACGTTTTGAATTCCTTGAATTTATCAAACACTTCATCCTTGCCTTTCAAGAAGTAAACCCAATTCTTTCTAGAGAAATCATCAATGAAAGAGACATAGTAAACATACCCACTCAGAGAACTAGATGACATCGGACCGCATACATTAGAGTGGATGATTTCCAAGATTCCTTTTGCCTTGCTTTCACTACTTGGAAATGCCTTCTTTATGTTCTTTCCTTTTGCACATCCTTTGCAAATACCTTCATGCTTGGTCTTGATTTCAGGAAGACCCTCTACATCTTTGCTTGGAATTGGGAGTGCTCTATAGTGCACATGAACAAGCCTTCTATGCCAAAGTTCACTTGGATCCATGGATTCATGTACCATGGCATGTTCAGGTTGTCCCTTCAATTTATACAATCCTCCCTCTTGCTCTCCAATCACCATTGCATCATCAATAGTTTTACCTTTTGGCCACATTAGGACTTGGCCATCTACAAATGCAACCCTCATGCCCTTTGCATCTAATGCAGATATGGAGAGTAGGTTCTTCTTGAGCTCACGTACAAATAACACATCTTTCATCTTCAAATACTTTCTAGAGTCTAGGTTGTAGGAGGCTTACCCACTTCCTTTGATAGGGTATTGATAATCATCCCCAAGTTTCACCTTATGGGGTGATTCATGTTCAGATAAATTTACAAAAGATTCTTTAAACCTAGTCATGTGTTTAGAAGCCCCATTGTCAATTAACCAATCATTACAACCATGAGAAATAGTACCTGTGAGAGCAGAGATTAGAACATACTCTTCTTCGCTTGATGAGTCATCATCATCACTTTCTGTTCTAGCCTTCTTCTTGGGAGGTTCGTCATCCTCAACAGAATGAGCATGATATCTCTTCTTGTTTCCCTTCTTCTTGCTGTTGTTGGAACCCTTTTTGTTGTTGAGACAATCTATAGCAAAGTGCCCCTTCTCATTACAGGTGAAGCATCTTAGATCCTTCGTACCCTTTTGGTGATGGTGGTGAGAAGGTCTTCTGTTATGAGATGGTTCCTTCTTGAACTTACCTTTCTTGGTATGTGCTGTGAGAGCTTGATCTTCATTTCCCATCTTTTCTTCTTAGGCCATGAGCCTAACTTCTTCTTGAGAACATTCTTCCCGTAGTTTGTTGAAGGAGATCAACTTCCTTCTTGCACAAATTCCTTGAATAAAGGAATCCCATGACTTGGGTAGGCCATTCAGAGTGGCCATGATAACTTCACCATTCTCCACCATTTCATCCACCGCTTCTAGTTGTTCCTTGATCTGAGAGACCCTATAAAAATAAGATTGAATGGTTTCTCCATTCTGAAACTTTACCCCTTTCAATTGGTTCCGCAGGGTCATCTTCCGATTTATGTTCTTCCCTTCAAATAGCTTGGTTAGGGAATCAAACATCTCTTTGGGTGTCTTTAGAGATGACACATGTGGGATGAGATGGTCCTTGATGGAATCAGCAATGATCCTCTTTTCCTTGACCAAGTTCTTCTTGTGGAGGGCTTTAGCCTCTTCTTTCTCTGGAACAGGGACCTCTTCCCTTATGTAAGAGTCCAACTCATTTTCTTCCAGGATTAACCCAATCCTATACTTCCATGCTCGGAAGTTATCAGCCCCTTCAAGCTTATACTCAAGCTTGGTGTGGTGAGACATCTTAAAGAGTACGTCAAATGGAAATAGAAAATATTTAGGTCTTACCACTTGATTTGTTGAAAACTGGATTTGGTCCTCGATTAGGGTTTGTCAACCCTAAAAATTCAAAATGTGAATTTCAACTTTCTGAAAGGATAGAAAGATGTGCCTTTATGAGCTGATCAGCCTGGTGTATTCAGAATTTGATATCTACAAAGCTTCACCCTTCAGAACTACCTTTTAGTCTTCCCGGGTTCACTAGGGAGGACCCTGAATTAGGGTTTGAGTTTCTCGGAGCTTCACCCAACCAAAAATCTCGATCCAAAGCTCTAAAATTTGAGTTTTGCAAGGCGCTTCTAGCTATGTCTTCAGATTTCAGAAATTCCTAGTTTTGTGGAAACCCCAATTTTTAGGATCAAACCTGAACGTGCTCAGAACTGAATTTTGATTAGACAAATAGATTCTCCTTGATGAGTAGAGTCAATCTACCTTACTGCTTTTCCAAAATCTGTGGAGAGAAACCCAATAAATAAGAAACCCTAGTTTTCACCACTGCACAATGTCTTCTTCTCAGGGAAGCTCTGGTACCATGTTAATTTTTTAGCATTAATTCAATATACTCTAGGATCGTTACTGAGAGAATAACATGTATTGTATATCAATGCATATCAATCATAGCAAGCATATCAATAATCACAAGATGCAAACATAAGAGACAATAGACACACAGAGTTTCCATGGGGAAAACCGTAAGGTGAAAAACCCCACAACTTCCTCAGAGATAGATAGAGCAATGATACAACCAAACTACAACCCAAGTACACAGAGATAGTCTCCTCATAGAAGTTGATCCTCCTCCTCGCATGTGCGCCACTTTCCGAGTGATGGATAAGTGAGTAATGAAGTGATCAAAATAGAGATCGAGAGATCTCTATTTATACTTGTCCTGACTACCCAATAAACTTATGGGGCCGACTTGTCTAGCTTAGTACAATAACCCATGGTTAACTTAATCAGGGCCAACCCCACACATGGTAGTCTAATAACCCATCGGCAAGTTACGACACTTGCGACACTTGTTAATACAAATGACGACACTTCCTTATAGAGGAATAACACATCTCTATAGGAGTACAATATACATAGATGAAATACATTCCGACGTTATAATATACATCAACAACTTGGCTGTCAATTTTTCCTTCAAAAGTATGATTAATGCATGTTTCTTTTAATCTACATGTTTTTGGACATATATACAGAGTTGGTACAGAAACTTGTGACCCTTAGCTTCCCTTTATGTTTCCCAGAAAACTAGTTAATGTCTACAATTTGCATATCTTCCTTTAGGTGATCCTAATTCAACTTCTGTGAGTTCCCAATATTGTTAGTGGCACCCCATTGAACACCAGGAGCAGAGGAATTTCCACATAATTCCTAGGTTCAGCACCTTGCAACCATTTTCTTAGCCAATGGAGGCTTCCCAGGCGTGATGCACTCCCGAATGTGTCAATGGTGAATGTGCTAGGAAATCCACCTCTTCCCCAATGGTAAAACATGAAGGAATGTTGAACCTTGCATCTCTGTACATTTATGCAGACCACCTACAACCTTGTGTTGCATAGTTTTTAATGGTTGTAGGGTGATTCCACAAATTTGCTACTTATGAGTTGTCTTATCAAATTCAATCATATCTCATGAGCTTTTCTAGATTTGGGAGATGAGAGGAGGACCATAATATATTGACAATTCCAGTGGAAGAGGATTCAAACTTCGATTTTATTTCTATAAGTGATCTTCAACTGAGTCTGACAATGCTCAAATGCATTGAAATCATCTTGAATATGGTTCAAGCCTTCGGAAAAGAGCTTATGAGATTGTCTTAATTCTTCATTTTCATAAATGGCCAAAGTTTTGAATTCTTCTTTAATGGATTTGCAGAACTGTGAACCTATGGGTTGAGCTTTCAAAAGCTCCAACTATTCTTTTATATATTTAAGCTCCTCGGACTAATGACAGAGCTTGTATTATTGTTCTTTCTTTTGATCCAAGAGCAGCTAGCACTGTCTCTAATGATCTGCAATTTGTTTCTCAATTTTTTTTTCAATTCACTGATTTCTTTTAAGAAATAAACCTTCAAAACCCCCTTTTCTTGCTCTAAATATTTGCACCTATCCTTTTCTTGATATAGCATTTAATTTAAAGTTGAGTTAGTATCATAATTATCCCCAACAAAAGCTCCCATAGTTGTTGCTGTCTCAATGGCTTCTTTTCTAAAATCAGATGTGTCTTGTTTCCCAATGATCTGGTTTTCCATAGGCCCAATATTGATTTCTCCCTCCCTTGGCCTTTTAGTTCCTCTTCTGATGACTTCTTTATGTTTTCTAGTGAAATAATAATTTCCAAGGGAAACTACAGTATCCTCTCCAAAATATGTTGATTCTTGAGAAAAAGATGACATGAGAGCACTTGGCTTAGGAAGAGGGAGTGGTAGGATTACTAAAGTAGGAGGGACTTGTGACGATCTCTGTCAATATCTCTGGAAAACCTGAATTTGTTATAATTTCAAGTTGCTGAGGAAGACTTAAATGATTAAAGACAATGGTGGTAGGAACATAGGACAATGCATCAGATGATTGGATATCAATGGATGTTTGGCCTGACTGATTTTGTACAGTTGACATAGCTGAAGAGATGAGCAAAGAATCAGTTACATTCATGGTATCCTGGTGGGGTAAAGTATGTGGGAAAGGATCTTGCCGTGTATGTACAATTGTACTGGGAGTAGACAGAGAGTGTGAAACTTGAGTGGATAAAACCTGGGTACTTGGTGGGGGAATATCATCAACTATAGTAGAAACCACAGAGGAAAGGAATAGGAAATCTTGTCAGATCTGAGTGGAATGGAATGTGTCCTCAGGTGAATCTTGGTCTAGGTTGATGATAATGGGAGTTTTTTTATCCATTGTGGTGATTGTTGCAATGGAGGTAGACTGTAATTTATCAACCTTTACATGCACAATAGGGTGAAAACTAGTGGAAATGGAGAAAACTGAATGGGAAGAAACATAGGATTTACCTTTGAGTGCCTCGGCCCTCTATCCCAAAATGTTCCATTTCTATGATTTGTGATGGGGATGATCTGCAATGATAATTTTTTTTCCCTTGTTACCTGGTGTTGTAGTAGTATGTTCCTTTGACTTAGAAGAGCCTGCATCAACCTCCATGGAATTCCTCAAGGATTTATCCCGAGTCTGGAATGTTTGATTCCTTTCCATATCTATTCTGTTTTTCTGCTAGATCTAAGCCTCATGGAGCAAATTCCTTATATTTGGGTCATTAATTCTTATCAGCACTTCCTCAAAATTGTTGGCCCTCATATAAATGGATTGATCAAGATGGTTTTCATGCACATAAGGGATTTTTAAATGAACCTGTGTGAAATGATCCGCAACGATCCCTTTGGGGTCATGCATCAGTTTCACTCCTTTTCCCAGTTCGAGTTCATTTAGTTTGTTTGATAAAAGAAGAGCACGAGCATAGTTTTAAATTACAAACTGACCAAATTATGTACAAATGAAACCTTGTCCAGGCATTCCTTTTCACAGTGGTGCATTTTCCATATATCCCATCAGCTGTTGTCTGATGGGAAACCTCTTGTAAGACCATTGTATCGGTAACAAATCTGGGCAACATATGAATAGAAACCCCCCTAATTTTGATATATGTAAAGAATTCCTTAATGTATCAATCTCCCACAGATGATACTAAGTGCTTGGAATCTTCTGAAATACATGGGCCACTGGTTTTTTAAATGACAAAATATAACACTGAAGAAGTTATCATAGATGCCATAAATGTGAGCCTTATAATTTCCTTCCTACAGAATAGAGCAATATATATGAACTGGGGGTAGTTGATTCATCCACTGCCAATTCATAGATGGGAATGTAAATGATGAGCACATTATATCAAACATATAAGCCGATAGATAAAATTCTGGATTCTTTGTGGGAGTATCCTTCACATCATGCATGATGGAATCCTTCATGGTAACATAAACAATTTGTTCCCAATTGAAAACATCCCCAATGGTGACAACATGATGCATCAATGGAGTCCATTCCAGTTTAAAAATACAGCAATTGGCTAACCCATACAATCTACATAACATGTGAGAAATTAGTTTATAGGGTTGTCTGAGGAAATAGACTCAAGATATTGATTATTGTGTTTGCCAACAAAGTTGTTGGGGTCAATAAACCAGTTTTTGATCAACACTTCTTTTGCATAGAGGGTTGTTTATGAGCACAAACTGATTAGGTATGGAACTCCCAAAGATAAGGGAGAATCATCCTGATCGAAGGATGTCAAGTGACTCCACTCAAGAGTTACCCTAGTCCCCATTAGTTTGGGATAGCTAACCTCAACGGATATTAGGCATATGTTGAAAATATGTGAGTGAAAATACAATTTGTCCCTCGAGAGAGAAAAAGCTAAATAAAATTGTTAGTTCTAAATAAGACAAATTAGTTAATATAAGAAAGAAAACAAGTAAGACAAACTAGCTAGTCCAACTAATAAGAGGTTAAGAATAGATAAATATCTTCAGAACAATTGCACTAATAATTCTGGTGTTTATCAATCTGACAAATGAAAATTTGATCAGGTCAATAAGCAATTACTTTAGAAAAACAAAGATAATCACAATTAATCAGTTTTTTCAAAGTTAATATAACTATAATTATTTTAATTAAGTTGATATTCCAATTAATAAATTAACTGAAAAAGACTAAAGTTAAATTTCTAGTTACAGAGTATTAATAAGAACATGAGAATAGAGAAAAATATTTCCCGTGGCATTGTCCTGCACATGAATAATAAATGAAAAACCACATTAATTCATATGTCGGTAGATCTGTAACTTAAGAAAAATAACCAATGAAAGAAAAAGAAATAAGGAACCAAATAATCATCAAGAAAACTTGATCAACTAATTACCGACAGAAGGCATGATAAAAGAAACTAACTGTATTTATCATAGTCTACAAAATATTACAAAATCCTTGGTACAACAGAATGCTCTTGTCTCTTCTTTTTGGCGAATCCCCCTTATTACATAAGATTTCTTCTTCTTAAATAATAATTACAAATTGTTAAAGAATATATTTTCCCATGAAATAAGGGATCATATAGAGATTCATGCTAAGATTGAGCTAGGGAAGCCCTCCACTTGGAAAATACATCTAACAAATCATCAATATCATGGTATTTTGCATGTTCCAATTGTAGCTGAGCTTTACATAGAAAATCCTCAACCTCCTTTATCCTGACTTTGCTCCAATATTGTAAAAATGCATTAACCTTCAATCCCAAAGAAGTCGGAAACTCGATCAATTATTTCATGTCTTTGAGATGAATTTGTCTCAGCTGCTCGATATGTTCCATGGATTGTGCATGCCTTTTCTCCACCTCAGCAATCATGAGTTTTTTTGGTAATGCATCGGCTAATTGATCCATGATAAGAAACTTAAGTTGCTCTAGTAAATCATCTGAAGCAAAACATTGTATTCTACAGGCCTTTTGTCCTTCATCAATTGTGGATTCAACCACTTCACAATTTTTTTCCCAAGATTGAATAGAAATGCGAATCCTTCTAATTTTGACATTATCAAAATTTGGGATTCCTTCTGGTTTTTCTTTAATAAACCTCTGCCAATCTAGAACTTCATATGCATTAGAAGCAGCTTTCCTATTCTAAATATGATCATACAGGATGTTTGATTGATGCTCTAATGCACTAAAATCATGCCGGATCTAGTTTAGGCTTTCAAACAACTCAACAAGAAGTTTGTTATAATCACCATTGATTCTAAATGCAAATTCTTTGAATTATTATTCTGTTAAATTAGAAAATGAAAAACTACCAGTTTGAACTTGAACCGGTTGAAGCTGTTGCTTCACAGTCTACAATTCTTTGGAATACCTGTTAGCTTCTTCATTAACCATTTGCACTTGTTTATTTAAATATTCATTCTCCTGCTTCAAATCCTTCATTTGAGAATCATATTGAGCTTGCATTTCCTGCAACTGAGTTTGGTATTGGTGTTCCAAATCATTTTTCTCCTTTTGCAAATCCTGTATCTTGGCTTCTTTGTCATCAATTTCCTTATTGAGTGAGGTAACTGTGTCAAAGTTAACCCCAACAAAGGCTCCCATGGCAGCTGATGTATCCACAACTTCTCTCTTGATATATGTGGATGCCTTTTTCCAAATAATTTGGTTAGGAAAAGTGCCTTGAACAACTATTCCTTCCCTGGATCTTTTAGATCCTATCTTAACAACTGCTTTCTCAGTCCTGCTCCAAAAATAATCATCAAGAGACACAACTGCATCTTCCTTGAAATCTTCCACAACCTCAGTAATGGAAGAAGGTGGGTCGGGGATAGTGACTAAGGGCACTAATTGAGAAGTAACTGGATTGGGAATGGGGACAACCAATTGACTGGATTGGGTGGAAACTAATGAAATTTGTATAACTAAAGAAGAAAATGTAGATATCATTGGTTGAGTAATGGTGATGATAGGAAGGTATATGGTTTTTGTTTCACTAGTACTCAATAGAATCTCAACTGGGATGGTTTATTGAGTTGGCTGAATGGTTGTAGAAATAGCATAAGTAGGCAACTCTTGTGTAGAAATGTTGGTCTAGGAAATGATGAAGGTGGTTAAAGTAAGATCACTAGTAAGAGGGAAGGAATAAGTGGATGAAGGTAAGGGTATGGTAGAGGTAAGAAATTATTCATCCAAGTCACTTTCATCACCTTGAGACCGATCTATCTGTAAAATGGATTTTTCCTTCTTCTGTCTATTAAAAAAAGGTTATGTGGTTGTAGTTGGGATCGAGGAAGATGAGGTGATCATGGTCAATGTCTTGTTTCTCATATATTCTACAGCCTTGATCAATGCATTCAAATTATCAATAGGTTGAGATGCCTGAGGTACTTTAACCACCTTCTTACCTTTTTGATCTTCTTGTGAATGGGTGAGAAGTAGTGGTGCCTTGGATTTATGTGCTTTAGAAACTTGAGCTTCTATCTCAATGGATTCCTTCAAATCTCTTTCTTCATCAGATAACTTTAGTTTTCTATCCTGTAAAACCTTAAGTTTAAATTCTTGCTGAAACTAGTGAAGGAAGCCTTTCTTATCTGAAGTTGCTGTCCCATTCAATACATCCTGAAAGGAGTTGGATCCTTAATAAATATAATGATTTGGTTATGTTTAATGACTATAATTACTCTTTAAATGAGCCTATGAAAAATGGCTTACCAAAAATGACTTAGGGTCATGCATTGTTTTGAGCAGAACGACATGTGTAGAACTTCAAAGTTGTAATTCTCTTCCCGAGTAGAATGACATGTGTATAAATTTGTATCACTAGGGGTCCGAGGGAGAGGGGAAACTTTGGCCAAGCTTTCCTTTTTGATGCACTGCACTGATGATAAATTCCTTCTATCACAGTTTGGTAGGAAATTTCCTCAATGACCATCCTGTCAGGTACTATCCTGGGAAGTAAATGCACTGATCTTCCACCACAAATTCTGATATAGGAGAAACACTCTACCACATACCAATATACCATGGTGGAAATCAAATATTTACCCTGTAGTGAAAACCTCGGCGTGTCCCCTTCGAAGATCATATATTGGATAGAGTCAAAGAACTGGTCACAAATATCATATATGGAGGGAACATAATTGTACTCCCACAATGCTGAACAATAAATATGCATAGGTGGTCCTTTCTTTGTCCATTTCCAACCCATGGTGTGGAAAGAAAAAGATGAGCAGAAAAAATCCATAACATACCCTAAAATATAGAATACGGGTTTTCTTGAGGCAGGTTCTTTCTTGTGCTTTTCAATGGTATCCCTCAACACTATCGACAACATCTGAGCCCAATTAAAAGACTATCCAGTAGTGAGTATGTGGTACGTTGCGAGTTCCCATTCTGATTTAAAGAAGGTACAATTGGTTAACCCATAAATCCTACATAACATGGATGCCAACAAGGAAAATGGTTCCCTAAACCAAGAAACTGGGTAGTGCCTATTGGGTTTAGTAACAAACATGGCAGGGTTTTCCATCCACGATTTTAACATTTCCTCGAAATCAAACTGACTTTCAAAGGAAGATAGGAATTGTTTCAAGAAAAGTTGTTGAGGGGTTTTCAGAGCATACATTCTTGCGAATACCTTAGCTAGGAAGGAATTTAATGAAGTATGGTTGACATCGTCAAAGGAGAAGTTAGCTGGGTTATCATTATCAACAATCCACTTTACAACATCTGTATAAGAAATAAAAGGTGGTCTTGCTGCAATAACATGGAGTTGATATTTGCTAATGTTTTGGTATGCTTCTAAATCTTGTTGAATTTATGATAAATCATCATTATAAAAAATCGAGTAAATTCAGGACCAGTCTAGGTAATAAGTGTTGGAAACCCTCTCTTCAGTATTGGAAAACACATCTGCATTTGGGTCTTTGATTCTGAACTCATTTAAATTTGGATCTAGTGTTTCTTGACATAGTTGTAGGTGGTTGAATTTTCTACTTAAAGAGAGGAAAATATGATTCAAATGACTAGAAAAATCCTTAATTTAATTATGAATTATGTAACTCTTGGGAGGGAGAAAAATATTACCCGTAATAACAATGCAAGGAAGTTAAAGTCACTGCCAAATTTTGCATAGGTAAAGCAAATACAGACAGGTAAAAATCAGACTATAAAAATAGTAAAAGAAAAACCACTTCAAAGGATTTAAATTCGAAAAAATAGGCTTAAGGTGAAATTAAAACAAAAGCGTCGATTTGATGAAATTGGAAGGTCAGGATTAAAATGGATGTTTGGTAAATCACATGAGATAAAAGGACTTATTATAAGTTAGAGTTAGAAATCGGGGTTAGGATTTGAAAAGTATTAACTTAAGTTCCCAATTTTTGACTTCCGTAGTCGGAGTCGGAGATTGGGGCTTAGATTTAAAAGTTATTGATTAAGGTTCTCGATGTCCGACTTCCGCAATCGGAGTCGGAGATTGGGGCTTAAATTTGAAAGTTATTAATTGAATTTCTTGACTTCTGAATTCGGTAGTCCGAGTCGAAAGTCAGGAAACTAAATAAAATGATAGCAAGATGCCCGATTTTTCCTCACAAAATAAATGGTCGGAAAGTCGAGATGATAAAGGAGGGATTGAAAAGAGATCAAAATAAAGACAAAATTTAACTACATCGTTATGGAATTTGACTCTAATCAAATAAAATAACTTAACAACAACTCTAACAATAAAAAAACTTAGGAAAATAAGTCATATGACTTATTAAAATCAAAATTATAGGGGTTCCCATTTTATTAACAAAATGGGATCTATTGTGTACAAGCAACAACGACCTCAAATGCTTTCATGAATTCTTGGTTGAGCAATATCGGTGGAGTATTCAATGAGTACATCCTAGAGAAAGTGTCAGGATTGTAGGAAGAATACACCAGCTGGTTGGCATCTTTGAACATCGAAGTCTAGATATCGACAAACTCGATCATCAATTTTACTAATCTGTGTAGGGTAGAACCGCAAGCTGAGCTACAATGGTGTGCAGATGAGATTTACTGATGTTCTAGTATAAAGGTGCTTCAGAAATCATCGACGTCGGAACATTGGCAGAAAAATACGTGATTGCATGTGGGTCGGTGCTTGTACATCAGGAGAAAAATAAAATAAAAAGATTACTTTCCTGACTTCCGACTTCCGCAGTAAATAGTAGGGATCAGGACATTGGCTAAGTTATAAGATATTAAAAATATTTGTCCCGAATTCTAACTTCTGATAGGAAGGGTCAGCCGACCCCTCATTTATGAGAAAAAAAAAGAATGAACAATCGACCCTTCCTATATTGTAGGATTAGTAGGAATAGTAAACACTAGAAGGATCGAGCACCCCTTCTTATATCCTCAAAATATCAAGAATATCATGGAGAGAAAGGATCAGATTCCCATTCATTTAGTAGAGAATTGTGAACACCTATATCCAACAATTCACCTCTATCCAGAATGGTGAAAAAAAGAATCTTTGATCAACCCTTCTTGAAGTATAGAACTATTATGAAAAGAATACTGGGCAGAAGAAGGGTCGGTCTCCCATTCATTTATGAGAGAACTGTAAAAATATTCAACCTACGAAGGTTAGGCCGTCAATTCATGTATATCCAGAATGGTAAACATTGGAAGAATACTGAGCACAAGAGGTGTTGGAGGACCCTTCATTTATGAGATAAATGTCAAAATATTCAATATATGAAAGTTAGGCTGACAATTCATCTATATCGGGAATGGTGAACAAAAGAATGAACGGTCGACCATTCCTGTATTGTAGGATTAGTAGAAATAGTAAACACTAGAGGGATCGGGAACCCCTTTTTATATCCTCCCAATATCAAGAATATCATGAAGAGAAAGAATCGGTCGCCCCTTCATTTAGTAGAGAATTGTAAAACTATCGAAGCTACGAATAGTCATCCAATAATTCACCTATATCCAGAATGGTGAACACAAGAAGGAATGATTGAACCTTGTTGTACTATAGAACTATTATGAAAAGAATACTGAGCACATTAAGGGTCATTTGCCACTTCGGTTATGAGATAAATGTAAAAATATTCAACCTACGAAGACCAGGCCAACAATTCATGTATATCTGGAAGAGTGAACACTGGAAGAATATTAAACACAAGAAGGGTCGGCTGACCCTTCATTTCTGAGAGAAATGTAAAAATATTTAATCTATGAAGGATAGACCAATAATTCATCTATATCCAGTATGGTGAACACAAGAATGAACAGTCAACCCTTGTATTGTGGGATTAGTAGGAATAGTAAACACAAGAAGGATCGGGCGCCCTTTCTTCTATCCTCCAAATATCAATAATATCATGGAGTGAAAGGAATGGCCACCCATTCGTTTAGTAGACTTAATTGTAAAACTGTCGAAGCGATGACTAGTCATCTAGCAATTCATCTATATCCACAATGGTGAAAACAAGAAGGAAAGATTGATCCTTCTTGTATTATAGAACTATTATGAAAATAATACTAAGCACTAGAAGGGTCGATCTCCCCTTCTAGTTTCTAAGTGATTGCATTTTATTTTTCAAAATTTTGAACATTCTTAGTTTCATTTATCTCTTCACATTGTTGCATGTCAGTGCTTGAATTTTTAATTGTAGGAGTCATTGTCAATTCCAACTGTAATTGAACATCCTACGAATTAGAGGGGCAAATATAAGCCATTTGTAGGAGCACTCAATATTGCTAGACAACAAAACTTTCTTGTTGTGAAAAATCAAGAGATAAAGAAAAAAATTGAATTGGAATTTAAATTTTTGAATGTGATGATGTATTTAGATTTACTAAAACTAGTAGGTTGGCAATGATAATTAGAAAACTTTGAATAAATGTCGAAGAAAGGGAAATTGCATTTCAATATTTTTCACTAGTAGAATGCTACCAACCAAATAGGTACCAAAATAAAGGTCTCCTTTTTTGTATATAGAGTAAATTCTATAATACAAACCCCTTGTTCCTCCTTGATATCAATCTATTTTGAATGTATAAAGCCTTTATCTTATCACCATATTTAGGAGAACCCCACAAATGTAACGCTCAAAGATCACCATGTGGAATTGGTGTTTGCAAAGCTTGCTAAACAAGCTTACCATTTGGCATCATAAAGACCTTCCATTTGCAAGAAATTTGATTATTGTTGGTCATATTCTTCAAGCATTTCATGTTCATTTTAAGTTTCTTGTTGGTTTTCCAACATGACTCAATTTTGTTGACTTTAGTATATTTCGCTAGATTATATATAGTCCGAGTATGTTGGAGATCAATGTTTTCCCTTGGTGCTGTAGGATGTGGGCACAGTGACCAAGGATTGAGGGAGGGGGCGGGAATTTGCTTGATTGTGCCAGTCAAGGAAATATTTTGTTCATTAAGTGGGTGGTGCAATTCTCGAGGGTTCAACTCCTTGTCAAGGTCCAATTTCAGCATCGAATGCTTTTATTGTAGCATTTAGATAGATTTTGGTGGAATTTCAAACTATTTGATATCATCTCATCTCTTCATATATTTAAGGTGTTTCCCCCCCTCATCTTTTAGAACAGTTGGGTTACCTTGAAGGAAATTGTTGGTTTTTTTTATTAGTAGTGGGAGGGAAATAGGGTTGGTCGAGATTTATCTTTCCATCCCATTTGGAGTTGGAAAAATCAAGATTCGTGTGTGGCAAAGTTGACCCATTTTTTTTTCTTGTAGATTGAATAGGAATGGCATATTTCTCTTGGGTGATTTGTGAGATTCAATCTCTAGTTCTTGAATCAAGTACTGTGCTCTCCCTTAAGAGTATGGTCTCCTTATTTTTTATCATCCATCTATTATGGAGCTATGAGGGCTTATCCTAGAAGCTGAGTTGTATAAATTGAACATTTGTATGCCTAAGCCTTTTTAGAGAGATTGGAGTTTTTGTTTTTTTACTTAGTTCAATAAATTATATGACTGTAGTGGCCTATATCATGTACTTCATCAAAGGCATATATTATCCCCATTCCTAAATGCTCGTTGGATGTCTAGGGATCTAGAGGATAGATGGATTCATTGAATGTTTGGTCATATCAACTTTCTTTGAATTTGAAAACTTTCAGTGATTTATGAAGGGGTTCCATCTAAAGCAAGGTTGTCAAAGAGAGTTATTTCTAATGGTTGATGTCCTATTTTTCAATGGTCCAAGATAGTGAAGCATATCCTTTGGGAGTGTAAGTATGCAAAGTAGTGTTGGATATTTCTTAAGTATCAATGCTTAAGGATGTTTAAGCTTAATATTCGCCAATGATCTGGTTATCTCATTGACTTCTTCCTCTTCTATATTATTAGATTAAGCTTGCCATGAGTTTATAGTGAAGTGGGCTTTATTGACAAATGATAACTTCTATTTGGATTGAAAAATAGATAATATCATATTGATATACATCTCTACCTTTTTTCTATATTTATATGCTAGCACAACGACTTAAGTCGTGGCTGGTAACGTTGATAAGCAAGTTAAATTGGTCTGCAAAATTAACTCAAGTTCACAAAGTATAACAAAACCTAATGTCCATCGAATATTTTTCATATTTCTTGTAATCTTTGTATGTTTGTGTAGTAAACTTGCATCATAAAGTTAAACGAGAAAACTCAATCAAAAGAAAAAATACAAAGGAAAATCTAATAACCACATCCAACTCCGCTTGGACTCGTTCCATTGTCTATGGATTACTAATCAGTTTTGGCATTGTGCATTCCATTGTGGTTGCGCTAGTGTGAATTCCTACAACGAAAATTTCTTGCAACAAACAAACATGGTATTAAACATAAAATTAAAAGGACCTTCTCTACATCTATTCGCCTTTGGCCTTTGCAAATGCATAATGCTAGAACAACTATTTTCATAGATCAATTCAGGATTTGTTTCTAGTGGTTGCAAATCCATTAGGATTTTTAGCAGCTATTGCAAATTTGTTTCCATTACTTTAATCATTCATTGTTATTTAATTAATGATGACTAACATGAATCTTTTTGGATTTTTGGGATTCTAAAGATCTACTTCTATCCCGAAAAGTGGAGAAAATAACATCTAACAAACATGATATATTGTATGAATCTTACATTAACTTTACAATCATAACTTTAACTAAACATTAAAACTTTAAAAGATCTATTAGTAACTCTAATATGAAATATTAATGCAATTGTATTAATATACACCGAGAATGTTTCAAAAACATACTAAACCATTAACATTGTATTAATAACTTTAATAAAAAAAACAATAATATTGAGGATTTTAGGTTTCTGTGGTTTGCCTGGAGAACACGGAGATGCTCGCAGTTGAGGATCACTACTACAAAAGAAGGGTGAGAGAGGCCTTGGAAATCATAAAGCACCCAAAAAAACCTGAATAGAGACGGGGGTCTTGAAATAAGCGAGAGATGGCTACCCCTAATCAACAAGGAAGGTAATGGTTAGAACCAAGTATGTTCTATGTTCTGCAAGCACCTTTTTTCTCATCAATTTCATTTGCCTAACCTTCATCTTGACTTCATTGATAAAGGTATTATGATCATGAACGTACCTTGTTTTCCTATTATAAAGATTATTACTTTGAGTAAATCTGAATAAGAAATTATTAATAATTATGCCAAAATTTATTCCTTTAATGCTAATAAATGAATGATATTATTTTATTAAACAATAATTTTATTAAACAATAATAAATGAATTTTGACTTTGGAATTATTATCCTTAAATGTTATTATCACCATATGATTATTATTTCATCACCTTATGATTATCTTTTTTACCAAGTTTGATTAATTTAATTCTTTTGAAAACTTTTGGACCAAATTTTATGCTTAATAATGATCACTTCTAAGGGCTTATTTATAATGATTAACTATTAAAAAATTAGCCATAACATTCATGGATAGATAATCTCAAATTATTAATAATTTTTTGAAATTATGAATTATGAATTATTAATAATATTTTAACAAAATTTATTCTTTGAATGCTAGCAAAATATTGATTAAGGTGACCCGTCTGCCATCGCACTACACCTTTTTCTTACCCTGTTGAGTGTTTTAGGAATAAACGCTAATCTCTGCGTTTTTGGCTTCACTTTCCTCCTATGCGAATGGGGATGTGACTCAAGCGAGATCCAACCAGTGCTCTTCCAATGAACTTTCAAGCTCTTGGATCGTGGAGGAGTGATAAAATGTGGAGAAGCAATTCAAATACACGCAACCCATTATTTGTGTAATATCTACGTGGAAATCCATGACCTCTTGAGTAACTGATACATTCTGTGCATGTAGAGTTTGAGCTTTGTGGAAGATTGGAATCTACCACATTCGATTGGAGTGCATCATTGCCACGAATGGGAAGAAAACTACTGTAAATTGTTGATACCACCAGCAGGTTCTTGGAGGTGACTCAATATGAAGGGTAAATTATTCTGCATGAGTTTCCAACACCCTAGTTGTGTGTAGAGGCACTGTGATTCTTGAGGTTTCATTTTTTATAAAGTTTGGAAAGACAAAGAATAGAGCAAAAACAAAAAGGCATATTGATTGCCTTCTCATTATTAAACACACATATATATAGTTTCACATAACACCAAAACAAGTGGCTAATACTATGGGCCAGTGTATACTATGGGTTGACTAATGACCTAGTCAACAACTAACTCAACTAACTTAGGACCATTGATTCAACTAACTAACCAACTTATGACCATTGAGATTACAACTCTTAACAAACCCCCTTAATCTCAAGTGGGATGGTGTGGTTAGCACTATCAATGCCTAAATGTTGTGCACGCTGGTCTATGTCTCGGCTAGGCATAGATTTCATTCCAATAAACTTAAGCTTTACTTTCTTCCTTGATGTGTACTTGGACTGCTTCTGCTTTGTCTTCTTGAACTTGATGCTAAGTAGGTGTTCTTCAGCATCTTCTTTGTTTTCTGCAATGTTATTGTTTTTCATTGGTGCTGGAATATAGTGCAAGTCTTCTTCTTCTTCTGTTTCAACATATTGTATGTTGCTGTCCATTTTACTTGCACACTCAAAATTGTTGTGAGAGCATTCACATCTTCCTCTTCTCTTGTTTCACTGAGTTTCACATCTTCTTGGTGAGCATTCACTTCTTCGTGTTCCTCATCTCCGTGTTCTTCATCTTCTTCATCTTTTCTTTCAATGGCAGCTACATCACAATTAACTGTTGCATCTTGTGCACAATGTGCATTCTTCATTGTTTTCTCAAAAACTGTGGGCTTACAGGGAAACAAAGCATACTCATACTGCTCATCAATAATGCGAGTCTGCTCATATAGCTCCCTCAGACTTTTGGTTTTATGGTTCTTTGATGAACTCTCTGCTGGTGCAACTTGGATGATGCTATCAACTGTCTCTTTTTCTGAGATACTATCACTCACGTCACTAGGGACTTCAACATTGATAGGTTTGTTTTCACTGTCTTCAGGAAACAGAGCTAGATCAACAAGCTTTGTTGAGGTTACTTGATCATTGGCTGCATCATAAACACAGTCTTCTTAGCTATCTTCCACTTCACTGTGGGGTTCCTGGTGCTTTGTCTTGCTTGCCAAGTCAACTGGTTCCTCTTCACTAAACTCTGCTTCATCTTCTTCACGTTCCTCTTCAGAGAACTTTGCTTCATCTTCTTCAGGTTCCTCTTCACTAAACTTTGCTCCATTTTC
Organism: Larix kaempferi; assembly: GCA_027924585.1. Taxonomy (NCBI): domain Eukaryota; kingdom Viridiplantae; phylum Streptophyta; class Pinopsida; order Pinales; family Pinaceae; genus Larix; species Larix kaempferi. Next base: position 59,751,289 of record BSBM01000753.1, read on the forward strand.
TTCTATTTCAGGTTCTTCTTCACTGAACTCTGCTTTTAATATATCCCAAGCTTCTTTGGGAGTAGAAGCTTCTGAATGTAATGAAAGATGGAATAATCTATAACATTTTGTATGATACTTAAGGCAACAACTTGCCTTCTTTCCTTTTGATACTTTGTCAAATTCTCAAATACAACTAGATCTATAGGATCATTCTAAGCTACACAATACCACAGATCTTGTGACCTTAACAGATCTCTAATTTTTAATGACCATAAATCATAATTGTCTCCATCAAATGTTTGCCATGAACCTATTGAAGTTAACAGATTTCTTACCTCTTCTTCTTCTTCTCGTAGCTCTTTTACCACCATCTTTGATCTTCTTGGTTTTCTTCAAGATCAGTGGTCCTTCAGTCTTTAGATCTGCTCCGCCCTTTTCGACATAGGTTCTTCTTGGATCGATCTCTGCAAGACTCGATCTGCTTCAATCAAAGCTGGAACGTTGTCCAATATTTTGGCTCAGCGTCAGCAATATTTCTCTTTAAAAACTAGATGTTCTTCGAGATATGTTCGTTCAACATTGGATCTGAGATTGACTTCATGTTCAGGCTTACCATGGAGTATGACAACTGTTAAACTGCTCGTCATAGTCTACTAATTGACACAGTGCGTTGATGGGGTACGACAGACAAAATCCTATAAGTCCAAGGCTAGCCGTCGCAATTTTCCTTCTAGCAAGCTTGCGATGGTCGTAGCAGGTTGTCCTCAGCCAAGGTGCGACAACGTTGCAGTTTCTCTTCAACCAGGGTGAGACGTCGTAGCTTTCCTTTAGGCAAGGTGCGACATTCTGGAGTTTTTTCCACAAAAAAAAAAAAAATTGTTGTGGCCCAAGTGTTCTGTTTCCGTCCCGTGCTGCAACTTCCAGCCTAGTGTGTGTGCTCTCCAACTTCTGAAAAGGCTTACCCAAAAAGCAAGATCAAAGGATCAGGCCGTCACCTCTGATACCATGATCAGAGCTGATCTACACGTGTGTGCTTTCCACTATGTGAAAAAACTTACCCAACAACAACATGTATTGATCAGGCCATACGCTCTGATACCATGATAAAGTTTGCATAGACATAGAATATAGCAGAAACAGAAAATGGCATATTGATTTCCTTCTCATTATTAAACACACATATATATTGTTTCACATAACACCAAAACCACTGGCTAATACTATGGGCCAGTGTATACTATGGGTCAACTAATGACCTAGTCAAGAACTAACTCAACTAACTTAAGACCATTGACTCAACTAACTAACCAACTTAGGACCATTGAGATTACAAATATTAACAATTTTACCATAGTTGACGTGCACCTATGTATTGCATATTCACCATGATCTCAATTTCACTTTATTCTATGCATGCGTTATTCATCTTCTCATTGCCTACAATAAAAATGAAGCACCCCATCCATGATAGCCACACCATTGAGCATACTATCCATTAGAATACCTTCCTTCCCACTTCCATGTGCTTTATAGCTCATCATTCAAGAACAACGTTCATCCTTGCTCTAGCTCATTCTTGAAACGAGTTGTTTGGACATTGCATATTGCTTCAACAACACTTCATTTCCCTTAGTACCACCATCCATGACATGAGTCTTGGCGTATTCCCATTATGGTGAAGTTAATGTTTTTTTTCTCGCCTTTTTAATGTATTCTCTGTCGCTTGACTTGGTTTAACATGCATGGGCATTCAGACTTGTGGAAGACTTGTGCTTGTGAGATTTGAGATTGAGAGCGTGCTATATCTTCACTGTGACAGAAAACTTAATACACTGGGCCAAAGTCGTCCCAATCAATGATTGTACTTCTAAGAGCTATGGAGAGATAAGAAGAGAACAGTTTCACTATCTGGAGCTGCTTTGAGAAGACTGTGTAGCATCCCATTTCTTCCTACAGATCATTGTTTGAAGACGGGTAGAAGCTACGACCAAAAGCGAATAAGTGTACACGATTGCATGTCTTCACTCGAAGACTGGGCACACTTAAGATGTTAGGGGTTTTGCTTTGTCAGTTGTTAATGCTTCAAATCAAAGTAGCTCGCACACAAAAGAACAACGTGGGATAACTAGCACTCAAATTGCCTCGCTTTTCTTGCTATTTGTTTCCTAGATCTGGTTATAAAAACCAACAGAATCGTAGTTCCACCATATTTACTGCGGAGCTATGCCATGGAACTATGTGCCCCTAGGAGTTCTAGTCCAATTTAAGATGACCCAGACTATAAAAATTCCAAAAAATAACAAGAAGGGGTGGAACTGTGCGGGGAGGGGGCGATTTGAGTGCCAGTTATCACACTCCCAAAAGAATGTCCTGTCTTTGCCTCCGTTGATCTCTTGGTCTTTGCACAAAACTGCTAAGTGGTTGGTTTAAAATAACGGATATTCTAGAGAGTGGAAGTGGATGTTGTAGACTGTGTATCCTAAAGACTGTGGACCCTGCGTTGATACATTTCAAGGAGCTAGGATAATGATGTTTCTACGTACGCTACTGGTTAATGTGTTGAGCCATTGATTTGGAAGCTGCGTGGAGCAAACCAGAAAGAGTTGCTACGTCAAGACTAGGAGTTGCGAATAGAGTGGTTTGATCTCTGGAGTGATTTATGCATTGAAGTTGACTGTATATGACACTATTAAAAAGAAGACAAAAGTTGTGACTGTTGAATGTTGGTCTATTGAACTTTGTCGGCTAAATATCGTGGAGTTAAGGAAGAGAAGTGAAAATCATTTAAAGAGGAGCTGCGTTACTTCTCTCCTCCCTTGAATTGGTTGGTGCAGATCGTATTATTGGTGCAGAACTATTCATTAAGTGGAATCCAAAACCAATTGTTTGTGTTAGAAACAGGTTAATTACTCCACCGCTGTGTGGATGGCCACCGAATAATAAAAAAGGCAACACCGCTCAGATTTTTGAAAAGCCAGAAATTAAAAACTAAATCAGATTTTTTGACCGTTCAATTCCTTGAAGAGTGCTTCACCGTCAAACCGACTTAAACATTAAGGTTGAAGCGACATCTGTTGCAACATATCAAATTCTGAAGGGCCAACACAGTTTTCATTCTGTCAGCCCGCAACAGCCTGTAACAGAGCATTTATTTCTGTAGTGATAATTTTGTTACAAAGTTTTAATTGCATTTAATGTATGATTACCCTGAAGCACTATAAATACTTTCCATTGTATTTGTGATTGATATACAGAGTGAATGGAGTTTATGTTAAACCCATAATTTTTCCTATGTGTTTTTGTTACACTCAATTATTTGAGTTTGAAAACTCGTATTCATTTCTGAAGTTAGTTTGTTGTAGCAGCTTAAGAGATTAATGTTATTTTGAGAGTCAATTATATTTAATTGTTATTAGACAAGTTTATGAACGCAGGGGTCATCATAACGTAGCTGTAATAGTCAGCTACAACAGTCCTGTAGATGATTGTTAGTTGAAACAATCAACTGCAACACAACTGAAACAATCTTGTAGGTGAAATTTTTGAGTCTGGTATTTCGTGTGTGTTGCTGGAAGTAAGAGCAACACCCCCCTGCCTTCCCATAGTGGTATCAGAGCCTGGTTAAGTTATCTTTCTCATTTTTTTACTTTTTTAGTGTGATTTGGAATTCAATTTGAGATGGCTACTAATAGCAGTGTACTGCAGCCACAAATTCCTGTGTTGACTGAAATAAATTATGACACATGGTTTATTAAGATGAGAACTATCCTGCGTGCTCAGGATCTTTGGGAGTTTGTGACGATTGGCTATCCACAACCAGCTGATCAAGCCGCTGGATTGGATCTGTCAAGGTGTGACCAAGGTAAAGAATGTTAAGTTGCAGAGTTTGAGAAGGGACTTTGAGGATCTGAAGATGAAGGATAGTGAGACTGTTGATAATTTTATGAATCAAGTTATGAATATTGTAAACCAACTGAGATAGTATGGTGAAGACCTCTCAGATCAACGTGTGATAGAGAAACTGCTGAGATGTTTTCCAAAGAAGTATGAAGCAGTGATTATTCCCATTGAAGACTTTAAAGAACTCAGTCAGATGCACATTGATGAGATGATTGGTTCTTTGAATGCTCATGAATCAAGAATGAACAAGTATGATGACACTCCATTAGAAAATGCTTTTAAATGTCAGTTACATGTTACTAGAGGCAGAGGCAGAGGAAGAGGAGGTCGAACTGCTGATCATAGTGACAGCATAAATGATTTAGAATCTGAAGAGAAGTTACAGCAGAATACTCCTAGCATAAGGGGGAGTAGCAGCAAAATGTGACAGCCAAGAAATCGAAGGTATGATAGATCTAAAGTTAAATGTTTCTATTGCAAGAAATTTGGGCATTTTGCTAACAAGTGTTGGAAGAAGCAAGAAGATTCTAGTAAGTTGTCTAAACACATTACAGAGGAGGCTGAAAATGAAGAGAAACCTCTGTTTTTGACTTGTAATGTCACTCAGGAAAGTTCAAAGGATCTATGGTTCTTGGACAACGCATGCAACAATCACATGACTCGAAATAAGGAGTTATTTCTAAATCTAGATACAAGCATTCATTCTGAAGTGAAGTTGGGTAATGACAGTAAGGTAAAAGTTAATGGTAAAGGTGTGATTGTTGTATATGCCAAGAATGGTAAAAGAAGAACAATTCATGATGTTTATTATATTCCTAGTTTAACATGTAATTTATTGAGTGTGGGACAGTTGTTAGAGAAGAAGTACAGAGTGTTCTTTAAGAACAAGGTATGTACTATTTATGACAAATATCCAAGTAAGCAGTTGATAGCTAGAGTAGAGATGACAAAGAACAAAATGTTTCCATTGATTATGAAGAATGATTTGACTAAATCTTTGAATGCTTATAAAACTAAGAGTTTAGATCAATCATGCTTATGTCATTTGAGGTATGGCCATTTACATTTTGGTGGCTTAGATTTGCTACAAAAGAAGCATATGGTAAAAGGGTTGCCCAGTATTTAGAAACCAACAAGCTCATGTGAGAGCTGCATATTGGGAAAGCATCATAGAGAGAAATTCATCTCTGGAATCTCATATAGAGGAAAAACACCATTGGAGCTGGTACACACAGATTTGTGTGGACCAATGCAAACACCCTCTTTGACTCGTAATGTTTATTTTATGACATTCACTGATGATTTGAGTTGAAAAACTTGGGTGTATTTGCTGAAATGAAAATCTCAAGCTTTTGATGTGTTTAAAATTTTTAAATCTATGGTTGAAAAGGAGAGTGATAGGTTTATTAAAGTCTTGAGATCAGATAGAGGAGGTGAGTATATGCTAAGTGATTTTGTGGAATTTTGTAAATATCATGGAATTAAAAGACAATTTACTGCTCGCTACACTCCACAACAAAATAGAGTAGCAGAAAGAAAGAATCGAACCATTATGAACATGGCTCAAAGTATGATGAAGGAGAAGCATCTTTCAGATGAATATTGGGGAGACACTGTTCTTTGCGAAGCATACATTCTGAATAGAATCCCAACTAAGAGGATGAAGGATCGAGTTCCACAACAAGCATGGAATGGTAAGTGTAGCAGCATATCTCATTTAATAATTTTTGGTTGTGTAGCTTATGTACATGTACCTGAAGAGATGAGGAGAAAGTTAGATGACAGAAGTCAGAAATGTATTTTTGTTGGATATAGTGAAGAATCTAAAGCATATAGACTCTATAATCCCATCACCAAGAAGTATGTCATCAGCAGAGATGTAGTGTTTAAGGAAGAAGAAGCATGGGATGGCAGCATAGATAAGTTGGTTGCAGATGATTGTCACATATCCCAGTTCTAAACATTTTATGTTATGAGAAAAACATTATGTTTTATTTTATTGTAAAGTTTTATGACTATTGACCAAGTGGGGTCAATGATGACCATAATTAATCACTTTGAATATTTTATTATTAATAAATAAAAGAGGAGACAAATATCCAAAGGAGGCTATTGAATGAGTGTTCACTGACCCACTAGGAGCAATGTACTGGGGTGAGATCAAATTGACACTTGGCAGCATCCTCAACTAAATTCTAGCTATTGCAAGAGGCAACTTCCCTAATTTTATGGTCATGTTCCCCAGAAAGTGGAACTGAGCAGGTGGCTCATTAACTAAGAAACTGACCAAAGACCTAGGCATGCTTTATCTACCATCGAATTCAGCAAGAGGATGTTCATCTTTTACCTTGTGATAATTTTTGAAAAAGAATGACAAGAGAGCACAAGAGATTCGATGAGGGGGAGGCTAGAAGTGATTGAGTGAATTAATACTGCATTTTGAACTAGTGCAGCCACATTGCTGAGTTCAATATTGCTAAAGGCATAAGTATTACTGTTAAGTACTACTGCTGAGTTGCAGAGGAATTTATTCCATTCTCCACATAACATCTTCGTCCTGGTGATTTAGTGAACAGGCTCGGGGGTCCTAAGGCAAGTGATTTGGCTATCTTCAGGAGAAGGTTGGGTGGAAGGGGCTCTTTTGGTTATTTGTCTCTTCTATAGTTATCAGGTTTTAACTGTGTTATCTTATTTACTTTATGTCCAAATACATTACTGAAGAAATGAATGTAATTATGTTATTAGTTTTCTATTAAATCTTAGATATCTTTTGACTGTTAATAAATATTTTATTTCTACAATATTATCTACTCTGAAAATCCATTTATTTGCTAGGTTAAAATGCTAAATGGATAGTTAATTTCAAGTTTAATAATAAATGATAGAATAGAAATGCTTCTCTGTATTTTTCCACACATCGAAGTGTCGTACTCTAGTACAGAGAAGTCAAGTTATGAATATATTAGTATGATTGAAAATATCTCAGATAGACAGCTTGAAAACTAATTTTGATTTACTTTCAGGTTCATTTATTTCAAAGGAATGTATACTATCAAAACTATATTAATGTATCGTTGTCTATTTATAAAATCTTAAAATTAGTAACCTTCTTGATGTAGTAACATCGTATTTATCTAGTAAACATAATTTTTAAATAGTAAGCACTGTACATAACATCGCATCCCATATTACAGAAGTATCAACCCTTGAATCAATTTCATACTCATAACAAAACCTAAGCTAAAACATAGCATTATCCTTTCATAAGTATCTATAATCAAAATAACCTTTAATGTTTGTAGAATCCTTCTTAAAAACCAAACCTCTAAATATTATAAATAATATATATTTATATATCGTGAAACCCTAGCAGTATCAAAATCCATGTTACACGAAGCTTATTTATAAATAAACCTTTTCGACAAACTGTAAAGCTTCTCTATACAGAGTCTTCTATCCAATTAGTAGGGTAATCGTATTTATAATTTTAATCAAACAATAAAAATCTTTTAACTTTCTATTTGTGTTTATTCATAAAAAAAACTCTTATACAAAGAACCCTTAAAAATCAAATATTCAAGCTGAATTGTAATACGATCAGGAGAAGTATTCTTTTCACATTGTGTCTCAACTAGTAAAATATACATTGAATACAGTTCCATTTTTCCAACACAGTAGTAAATACAGTACAGGCTGAGCCATTCGAAAGGCATTTCCCAGGTTTAAAAGAGGTTTACTCTTATAAGAATGAAATACTTAAACTCTAAAAGAAACAATACAAGACCAAGGTTTGAGACCGTAAAGGCTCACCCTTAGTCATTACATATATAAAATTTACAAATAAATAGTACAGGTATCCTATAACACAAAGGTGTAGGGTTCGAGTTTCGATTCACCCTTAAAAACTTAAACTATCAAGATTCCGAATACGTTTTTAAGGTTGGTGTTCAAAAACCCGTAATACCTAAAAGACTAAATCATCAGCATTTTAATATTTAGGATAGGGTTTCAACCCTGCATCTCGTTCATTTTGGAATGACTTACTACCATCAAATAATACAAACGGTAATTACCAATAGATTTAAAGAAGACAGGCAAAGCCCTAAGCACATATAACTTGCCTCATAATATATTCAATTAATAAAATAACAAAATACTGAGGGCATCTCTCCGATTTTTGTATTTCAAACCATACTTTATCTGTGGAAAATCACTTATATTTATCCATAAGAATTTATACACAAACAATAACGAAGGGAAGCATTGAGAAACCAACGTGAGCTCAAAGGCTCGAGGGTTAAACCCTCTCAGTCCTAACATTTTCCTTACGGCTTACAAAAGTGTGCATAAGCCCAACAGTAAAGACCAGAACATTATGAAAAGCAAGTGCAAACTATAACTTGTAGAAGGAACTCATACTGGCAGCAATGCCTTCTGATTTTCACCACCTTTTCACTACACATAGTTACAACATGGGTTTCCAAAGGAACCACCGAGGCTTACCCGTAGTTCTATGCATCATAGCCATAACCACGAGCGTATTTATCTCCCAAGGAAGCTTCAACATGAGGCAACCTATCCCTCTTTAACCAAAACAACAAACGGTTTTGAGTTAGCATCTTAATGAAGTAAGTTTCTACAACAAGGGTTTACAAACTGAAAACTTGTGACAGTATGTTTTTTACCTTCATCACACTCAGAGATTTAACACCGAACTCTTGCATTCAAACCTCGTGATGACAAGTTCACCATCCAACCCCGTAGCAGGATAATACCAACCCTAGTTCAAATAGCATGCATGTGCTCGGTTGCAGGTTACAAGTCTCACCATTGAAATTCGAAAGGAGCTTGCAACACTCGATTTTACAAAACCCTAGTTTCCCGTGGGCTTGTCGGTCTCTCCTACTACATTTGGTTCCAAATGAGTGTTCTTTGATAAGCCTAGATGAAGTCAATCAGAACATAGCTCGGGTTTAACGCAAAACCCAAGGACCATCAGGTGATGATAGGACATGGGGCTACCAACAAGCATTTCCACCGAGAACTCAAGAAATAACATTAATTATCATAGCTACTAAGCTTGGTACTCCTACCAACGCATAGTTCCACTTCGACACATTTTCATAGTTGCACTATGCACATAACATAGGGTATACACATCTGCATATAGTTTAAGGCTTATAGCAGTTAGCATATAGGAATATAGTTTATAATACCTAGGTTATGGTTCATATCTTATAGCCTATATTACATGGCCAAGTCATGTACAATGTTTTGCACATTACAAGTTAGCAAAACCATGGTCGTGTCCTTACCATGATAAACATATAGGTATAAAAAAACTATAGTTTGATATCAAAGCTTTGACATTTATACAAATAAAACATTACAGTATAAATATGATATTGGAATGTGAATCTAAATTCCATGAGAATCCTAGTGAATACATAGGACAATATTAAGCTATGTAGAATATATGTAGCTCGTAAATACATATAAATATAACATCATAATATATAAAGTCTATATTTTAGTGATCATAGCTAGGATAGGTCTTACCCTTGCACAAACTAAAAGTCCCTACACATTGGTACTGAACATCGAAGACTAATTAAAGTACAGTAAAATGAAATTGACATACATTGTTTGAGCTTCAGTTTGGAATCTCAATCTTACCTGTGATCTGTAACAGAAGTTTAAGAGCGTTAGCTATAACTAGCTAAGTAAGCCTCGGGGTACCCTTAGGACCCCTTCATTACAAAGGAAAAAAAACAGTTAGTCACCATAGTCAAATTATAACATATGCACGAATGAATTAAATGACGATGTGCACTTTGAACAAGAAATAATTCAAGTTTCCAGACATTGACATTTCATGTAAACATTGTAATAATGATACCCTTAGACAAATGAATGACGATCACATATTGATGTTACAGCATTAAAATAACTAGCATGATTTTCCATACATTAATATGTATTAACAACAATTACAACCAATTGAGTAATCATTGCTTATAAGCGACGTAACCCATTCATTCACCGATGACCATTTAAGTAGTTGTCGTCATAGAAATCAATTAGTCTATGGATAAATAAATTAGGTTAACATTAATGATAATTCCATATAAAAAAAAACAAGCATTTAATGCTACTTAGAAAATTTTAATTTTTTGTGAAATTTGGGGATGTTATATGCTGTATCAGAGTGCAAGTTCAAATACTACGCTTGAAGTGGCTCACTCGTGCAGATAAAAATTCAAAACAGAATTTAAATTTCTGACTTTTAATTTTTGTTTCTATTCAGCACTTTATAAGTTTAGTCTACAGATATGGAAGGACCAGCAGAGTCAATTGACGATAGCTCCCATAATAATGAACAAGGACACATTAATGTAGAAAATTTATTTGTTGAATTGAACGATAATTCATCTGAGTTACTAAGGACAATGAAAGACTTAAAAATAGAAATAAAAACTGTTGAGGAGAAGGAACGAATTCTAAAAGCTCAAGAGGAGCTGAATCAAATTCTGTTGGATAAATTCCATAATATTGATAATGATAAGAGAATGGAAAATAACTCAGAAACTGGCACTATGTCATACCAACGTAAGGTTAAAAAGTTAAAACTCACTAATTATGACAGCAATTCTTCTTTTGAATGTTATGAAAAAGCACAAGTATTTCAGTGATAGCAGTGAAAGTGACTGCTACGCTGAAAGGAAGAAGTACAAGCCTTACGAAGAAATTTCTGGCGAATTTAAGAAAAGCAAACCACCAACTTTTAATGGAGAAACAGAAAAGAGTGAAGAAGCCGAAGCATGGTTGTCCGGTATCAATAAGTATTCTCAAATCTACAACTACTCAAGTCATTTAAAAGCTAAGATGGGAATTTATAATTTGACTGGAAAAGTAGGCATCTGGTGGCAAGATTTAAAAAGAGAAAAATGTAAACTGGAGTAATTTTAAGAAGTATTTTAAAAGAAAGTTTCTGTTGGAACAGTATTATGAGGAACGAGCTAAAGAGTTTTATGAATTAAAGTTAGGTTCCATGGATATGAAGGAATTAAGCAGCAAGTTTTTAAATCTGTTAAGGTATGTACCATACATTACTGAAGAAAAACCTAAGGTACAGAGTTTTCTGAGCTGTTTACCCTCTCATATAAAGGACATAATTGCATATGATGATCCCAGAACTCTTAAAGAGGCCATGAGGAAATAAAATATCTGTTATGAACAGAACAAGAAAAGGGAAGGTCTACCAAGCCGAAAAGTAAAGAATCCTAATAATTTTGAACAAAGGAAAAAGCATTTTTCTTTTAATCGCAACTTTGGAAATAGTAATTCACGTAATTACTCTAAAAAAAAATTTCAAGGGAATAATTCAAGAAGTAATGAACAACCAAAATTTACAGCTGTAAGAAACAGAGATCCACCTAAAAATTCTGTTAAAAACAATGAACAGAAAGAACTTGTTAAATGTTGGGACTGTCAGGGACCTCACTATGCATCAAACTACCCACTCAGAAAGAGGACCATCAACAACATACATACGGTACAGGAGGAAGCGACTGTTGGTGACTTAGCAAGGGAGATGCCCAAGATTAATGCAGCTTTGGAAAACAGACAAGCCGATCATCAAAATTCAATGGTTGAAGTGGAAGGTATGCTGAAAAATAAACCCATTTCTATTTTAATTGATCCAGGAGCAAGTCCTAGCTATGTGTCACTTGAATTAGTGAAATCTTGCAATCTGAAAATAGACAAATTTGATAAATCATGGCTGGTCCAATTAGCTACTAGAACTAAAATAAAGGTGACTGATTATGTAAAAGAGTGTGAATTGTTGATGAATCAATTTAGGACTCATGTTAAGCTGAATGTGTTACCTTTAGGTTCTTACGATGTTCTGATTGGAATGGATTGGTTAGAAAAACATAGAGTAGTATTAAATGGTTTTGAAAAGACTTTTACTTGTTTAAATGATAAATGTGAAACTGTAATAGTAAAAGGAATTCCTAGAAAGACATTTGTTAGACAAATTTATGCTTTGCAAATAAAAAGGGTTGTTCGTAAAGTGTGTAAGTTGTTTACTGTAAATGTAATTAATGACGAACAATCAACTAAGGAAGATAAGTTAAAGTTGGAAGACATACCCATTCTAAAGGAATTTTCTGATGTATTCCCGAAAGAAATTCCAGGACTACCTCCGAAAAGAGAACTAGATTTCACCATTGAGTTAGTACCGGGAGCGGTAGCAAACTCAAAGGCTCTTTACAGAATGAACATTCTCGAACTTAATGAACTTAAATCACAGATTAAGGAATTGATTGATAAAAATTATATAGGGCCAAGCGTGTCTCCGTGGGGAGTACCTATCATTTTTGTTAAAAAGAAGGATAGAACTATGCATTTATGCATAGATTACCGTCAGTTAAACAAAATTACCATAAAGAACAAATATCCCTTGCCCCGCATTGATGATCTATTTGATCAACTGCATGGTGCAGCGATATTTTCTAAGATAGAATTGAGGTCAGGGTACCATCAAGTCTGAATTAAAGATGAGGACATCTGCAAGACTGCCTTTAGAAATCATTATGGAAACTATGAGTTCGTGGTTATGCCTTTTGGGCTAACCAAAGCCCCAACAGTTTTCATGTGTCTTATGAATAATGTTTTACATCAGTACTTAGATAAGTTTGTAATTATTTTCATTGATGACATATTAATTTATTCTAAGACTAAAGAGTAAAACGATGAACACTTAAAGATAATTTTAGAAGTGCCAAGAGAAGACCAACTTTATGCTAAGTTCAACAAATTTGATTTCTTTAAAGATAAAATACAGTACCTAGGGCATGTGATATTTAAGGATGGAATCCCAGTAGACCCTGACAAGATAAAAAGAATTAATTAATGGTCTTCCCCTAGAGACGTAACTGGTGTGCGATCTTTTATGGGAATTACAGGATACTATCGTAAATTTATAGAAGAATTATCTCGAACAGCGAATCCTATAACATCTTTACAAAAGAAAGGTAAGAAATTTATTTGGGATAAAAAATGTGAAGAAAGTTTTAAGAAATTAAAAGAACTGTTAACAACCGCACCAATTCTAAAAATTGCAAACCCACACAAGGATTTCATCGTGTGCACTGATGCATGCAATGATGGACTGGCGGGGTCTTAACACAAGAAGGTCATGTGATTGCATATGAGTCTAGGAAGTTAAAGATTCATGATAAGGACTATGCAAATTACAACTTAGAGTTGGCTACCGTGATACATGCGTTAAAAATGTGGCACCATCACTTAATCAGAAGAAAATTTACATTAATGACAGATAATAAAGGTTTAAAATATTTGTTGGATCAACCAAATCTGAACGCAAGGCAAGCTAGGTGGCTAGCTTTCCTTAGCGAATATGATTTTGAGATTCAACACATTAAAGGAAAAGAGAATAAATTTGCTGATGCATTAAACAGAAATGCAAGATTACACTGTGTGGTAGTAATCAACACTTACAAAACCGATTTAGAAAATCAGATTAAAGGAATCAAAATGGATGAAAAATATCAAAAATTACATGAAAAGATTGCTCGAAATAATTTTGAAAATTTAATAACAGATTTCAGAATTGATGAAGGAGATTAATGTTGTATAAGAACAGACTTTATGTGCCTAATGTTGCTGAAATTAAGTTGTTGATTTTGAAATAATTACATAAAAGTCCATACTCAGGGCATCCTAGTTACCAAACGATGATAACAATGCTGAGGAAGGATTACTTTTGGCCATGTATGAAAAATGAGGTAGCTGAATATATTGCTAGGTGTATGGACTATTAGCAAATAAAGGCTGAACATCAACACCTAGCTGAATTGTTGCATCCACTTCCCGTTCCAGATTGGAGGTGGGAAATAATTAGTATTGATTTTATAACTGGTTTACCTAAAAATAAAAAACAGAATGATTCCATAATGGTAGTTGTGGATAAGCTTAGTAAAGCATCCCATTTCATACCTTTTAAAACAACTTACAAGGCTGCTAACATTGCTGAAATTTTTATGAAACAATTTTTTCGTCTGCATGGGATTCCAAAAGTTATAATTTCTGAACAAGACTCAAAGTTTACAGGAAATTTTTGGAAGTCTTTATTTAAAAGTTTATATACTACTTTAAATTTCAGTACAACATTCCACCCACAAACAGATGGGCAGAAAGAAAGAGTCAATCAGATTCTTGAAGATTTTTGGTAGTTGGTTTGATGAGTTCAGATCATAGCATCGTGGATGCTGCGCAAGGCCAAAGGTACCATAGAAGGAGGAAATCAGTGGGCAAGGTGACAAGTAATTTTTGCAAGTTTGGGTCATTTTGACCACGTCATGTGTATTTTGGGTCATTTAGACCGCACTATGGGGATTTCTGGCTTATTTGACCGCATTAAGTGGGATTTTGGGTTAGTTTTTGTAGACATTTGTTAAGAAGCAGTTAGGCGGTGTTAAATTTTTAGAATTTACTTCAATCTGATCTAGGATCTTAACTGAGAGAAGAACATGTACAGCAAATCTACAGCATATCAATCATGGACACAATAATGCAAGCACACAAGAGACACAGAGTTTACTTGGGGAAAACCATAAAGGTGAAAAACCCCAATAACTTCCTTAGAGATAGATAGAGCAATGATACAACCAGAATACAAGAGATAGTCTTCTCCTAGAAGCAGAGCCTCATCCTCATAAGTGCGCCACTTTCCGAATGAGAGAAGTGTGTGAATGAATGATCAAATATAGATCTCCCGATCTCTATTTATACTTGTTTTGTCCTGCCCAATAAACTAATGGGGCCTACATGTCTAGCTTAACCCATGGTTAACTTAATCCGGGATGATCCCACACTTGGTGGTCTAATAACCCTTTGACCCACATGGCCGACCCCCAATAGGGTGGTCTAATAACCCTTCGACTTACATGACTTATACAGGGCCAACCCCAACAAGGTGGTCTAATGAGCCATCAAGTATAAGTTACAACACTTACAATATAAATGATAACACTTCTGTATAGAGGAATAATAACATCTCTATAGGAGTACAAAATACATATATGAAATACATGGGTGAAATACATTCCGAAGTTACATATACATCAACACTCCCTCTTAACTAGGAAGGTATTTCTCGACACAAATATGCTAGCACAAGTCTTCTTCTCTGGATCATCATCAGCGAATCATCATCCTCGAATCATCGTCATCGTCACTGCTGCTTCTATCTCAATCAATCTCTAAATCTACTCGTCATAGGAAGTTCTACAGAGCTAGTCCTTTTTCATACTGGATATAGGCCCACCACCTATAGGTCTTCATCATCACTGGCCATACTGTGGAATCCTCAGGACTTATTACGTGAGTCAACAAAACCTCGAAAGAGCATCCCAGGACTGATTACGAGCACAAAGATCAACCTATCGGATCTCCCAGGACCTTTTACATGCTACTGCACAACCTGTCCATGGCCACAGAGTATCACGAAGCACAACTTAGATGCACACACACAACACTTACACTCACCGGCATGGGAGGACCAACCTACCACCATCCGTGAAAGGCTCACAACACTTACATCAACGACCATGGGAGAACACATCTACAACCATGTCAGAAAGGCTCTACACTTACATCAATGCACATGGGAGAACACATCTACCACCATGTCGGAAAGGCTTTGCACTTACATCAATGCACATGGGAGAACACATCTACCACCATGTCGGAAAGGCACTGTGTATCTGTGTCTTCAAAACTCATCACACATAATCCAACTGATTATGTAATGTATCCACCTGATACATATGACCATACTGATCATCATCATAGCATCATCCTGATGCATGTCATCTAGAGTATCGTCCTCATACTCATCATTGCATCGTCGTGATGCATATCTAGAGCAACATCCTGAAGCTCGTCATCCATGATCATCCTGATCATACAATGCATCTACATAATGAATACCAAGTATCTACCTGATACATATCATCATACATGATCCGCCTGATCATATAATGTATCCTCCTGATACATACACAGATACATGATCCACACAATGTATCCACCTGATATATATATCAACACACATGATCTACCTGATACATATACAGATACATGGTCCAAGCATACAACATGATGCATATACAAATACATATAAATGATCCAACTGATCATATCCAGCATCCAACATGATGCGTACATATATATACATATGAATGATCCAACTGATCATATCCAGCATCATCCTGATGCATATACAGAGCAGTAACTGGAGCATCATCCTAATGCTCATCATCCATCACTTACATCCACAGCCATGTGAAGGATCCTCCTTCCAACATGCTTGGAATGGCTTCTGCAAATGTGTCCATCAGTTCTTTCTTGAAGTGTCAACAATTTGAAGAACACCAAGCCTCTCTCTGAAGTACTCGAACTTCACTCTGGCTAGTGGTTTTGTTAGCACATCTGCAATCTGCTCGTCCATCGCAACATACAGGAGCTTCACTGCTCCTCTCTGCACCATATCGATGATATAGTGATATTTGATCTCAATGTGTTTCGACCTATCATGAAACACTGGGTTCTCAGACAACTTCATACAACTCTGGTTATCACAGAAGATACCAGTAGCTTCCGAATCCATACTACCTCACAACTAGCCGAACAAGCTGCAACATACTCTACTTCGGCTGTACTCAGTGCTACGCATGACTGCTTCCTGCTAAAACAAGAGATAACACCTGATCCCATAATGAAGCAGCACCCAGATGTGCTCTTCCTATTTGCAGCACTGCCTGCCCAATCTGAATCAACATAACCCTGCAGGTTAAACTTTTGATTCGCATCATACTTGAGCTCATAATCAACTATACCCTTTAGGTACCTCAGAATATGCTTTACATCAACCAGGTGAACACTCCTTGGATTCATCAAGAACTGGCTCAATGTGTTCACTGCAAAGAAAATATCTGGTCTCGTGTTCGTCAGGTACATCAAGGACCCAATCATATGACGATACATAGAGACATCAACCGACTCAGATGAAGCATCACATAGAAGCTTCAAGTTCGATGCCATAGGTGTGGCCATGGCCTTGCAATCCATCATCTCGAACCTCTTCGGGATATCTACTGCATACTTCCCTTGTCCAAGGAAGATCCCATCTGCACTCTGCCATACCTCCATTCCTAGGAAATAATGCATCATCCCCAAGTCCTTCATATCGAACTCGGCAGCAAGCTTCCTCTTAGTATCGGCAATCAATCTGTCATCTCCTGTTACAAATAGGTCATCCACATACAGGAGTAGAATCACAGGATTCCCTTCCTCAACTTTGTAGTAAAGGATGGAATCCGCTTTACTCTTGGTAAAGCCCAAACTGGATACCAAGTTTTGCACATATATGATTCCCTGTCATGTGTCTCAGAACCAAGTGGTTGCTCCACATACACTTTTTCTTCAACTACACCATTCAAGAAAGTTGTCTTGAAATCCATCTGGTGTATCTTCCACTTCATCAGTGCAGCCAAAGCAAGTACTGATCTAATGGAAGTGTATCTGGCTATAAGAGAAAAAGTCTCTATGCTACCACCTGCAACATGCTTGATCTTGTAGATCCTCTTAGAAGTCACTATAGACTCCCCTTCAGGTCTTGGGATGGCATCCCAAACATCTTCATGATCGACTGGTACTCCTCGATCATGGAAATCTTCCCAGATCCTGGGAACTTCAATATCTTCAATATTTTCAAGAGATAACTTTGTTGCCGAACAAATGTTGTAGTCCTTCTTTTGTAGGTGATGGTATACGATCTTTCCTACACAACAAGTTAAATTGCATGATTAAAAAACAACTCATAGTTTTCAGAACAAATTCTTACACATTAAGAAATATGACATACAGTCATGCAATTATCTTAGCCAATGCTTCAATACAACATTTATCCATATCCCGTAACTTTCTAGATGCCTTCCAATTCTACCATAACATTGTTAAGAGTGTGCACAACTCCCAACATGTCAGCAAAGAGGTTTCATTCTAGATAAGTAGCAATGGAATGTTGTACAGTGCCATAGGCCACTTACCCATCAAATGCATATTAGTAGTATACTGTTCATTAATGCAATCATTCTAATATGCACACTATATATCCTAAGTCTAGGAACATAACCCTATACATCATTGAACAATTTCATTTAAACAAATTTGTAAGAAATGGTAATTAAAATACTTATCTTTTTTTGTTTGTTGGGTGGACTCCCTCTGAGTCTTTGCTTCCTTGCAGGAGCTGCTGAAGTAGCTTCTTCTACACCTTTCTGTTGTGGAATGCAGAAGGATGGTCAACTCCCTCTGGATATATGCATCCTTGCAGAAAATACTGGAGTGAGCTCCCTCTTGATCTTTGCTTCCTGGATTACATGTCCTTGAACCTATATTCATCCTAGGTCCCTATGCATACTTATTAGTATCATGATTGTGTTATCCTTGTAATCTCAATACTATCAAAACACAATAATCTTAAGCATTTATAGTCATGATCATTTCAAACATAAATAATAAGAATTAGTATTCAAGGTTTCAGGGAAGTCTTCTTTTACTCATGCATATTCTTATTTGATCATAGGACTCTTCTGGTTAGTTAAATCATCAATCAAGGTAAGAGATATAATATGCATAAAACCTGTGATTACTCAAACCTATACCTTCATGATTGTTCTGGTTAGTCATATCATCAATTATGGTAAGAAACATAATATGCATACAACCATGACTATTCAAACCTATGACTTCATGAATAATCATTATCAACAACACAACAGTATAAGATCCTAACACAAGGTAGGATTCTAGCTTGATATAGGAAAAACATACCTGGATTAGCATGCTAGCTAGTTATGTCTAACATACCCGCATAATGTCTTCTAGGTCTCTTCAATGACTTGTGCTAGTAACTTGCATGTATCATAAGTTATCCATTGTAGGACCAAGTTATACATACCTCGTAAGTAGATCTTCATGACAATGGATGAATCTTTGTCCTCATGTCATCATGATCATATGTTATTGAACCAGAACATGATTTGTCTTTCTTGGTGTACCTTTCATGTTAGTAGACAACATAAACCTCATACAACACCATAATGCATTAGTACAATCATAAGTGTCAACACCCTAATCAATGAATATCTTCTATCGTGCATTCATAATTTTATTAAGGTGATACGACAAGTCTAGATTTAATCAAGATTGTACTAACCGTAATAATATGAAGACAAATAAACCATAAACTTAATAATGAACAAATCTTGAAACATACCTGGATAAGTCACACCTGCCGATATTGCTTGTAATCTTCTTATGTAAGGCCTTAGCCTCATCTCCCTCTAAAACAGGAACTTCTTCACTTATGCAGGTGACCAATCTATCTTCTTCTAGGATTAACCCAATCCACTTGATTTGCAAGAACTCGATCTAGAGCTGGATTAGGGTTTTTCAGAGAAACCCAAAAATTTCAAACTTTGAATTTAAAACTTCCGAAAGGATAGAAATATGTGTCTTGATGAGCTGATCAAGCTGGTATGTTCAGAATTTAAAAACTGCAAAGTTTCACTCAATTTTTCCTTTGAAACTTCCGGATTCACTGGACGTGACCCCGACCCAGGGTTTGATGAAGCCCACTCTTCTTCCCAATCAAAAGGTTTGATCCAAAGCTCTAAGATTCTATTTTTCTGAGGAGCTTCCAGCCGTGGTCACAGATTTCAAAAATTCCCATTTTTGCAGAAGCCCTAATTTTCCAGTTTTTCGATCAAAGTCCCGAACTAGGGTCTGATCAAGCCCGGTCTTCTTCCCAACCAAAAATTATGATCCTGGTCTCTAAATTTATATTTTGATGAGTAGCATTCATCCGTAGTCTTCGATTACAAAAATTCCAACTTTCTCCGAAACCCTAGATTCCGGAAGCCATGAATGAAGGTGCTAAAAAATAATTCTGTTATAACAGAAATATGTACCTGATTGTTTCTGGTGTAACTCCTAACTTGTCGATCCACAGGGTCTGAAAACGTTTCTTGAGATATCTCGACCTGTCATCTTTCTATCCCGATATGTATGATCTCAATTGGATTCACTGAGAGAGAGTTATGCCAAGTGTCGCAGTGTGACCTGTTTATGGGATAAAACAGGAGAGCCAACTTGTACAGCATGCCACGTGTCACTGGTTCAACTTCAGCCACTGAAAATGTTTCATGAGATTTTACTGTCTGTGTAATACCTATCACTTTTTACTAAATTTCATTTGGAGCTTCCTAGCCCAAGTTATGAACCTTTTTCTGAGGTCACCTATTTCCGACTTAGATCTGGAAGAGGCAGAAACCCTATATTGAACAGATCATAAATCACAAAGTACAATGCATTAGAAGTTGTCCTTTGGACACAAGATACATGAGGATCTGATATTCGCCCTGTAACATTTTCAGCTCCGAAACCTTCGCCAAAATGGATTTATGGCGAAAGTGCTACGATGACTGGTTTTTGCTATATCAAGCCCTAGCATCGCAAGTGCAACAAGTGTCATACATGCCATATCATGCCTTCTTTCAGGCTAGCTCTGATACCATGTTAAATTTTCAGAATTTACTTCAATTTGATCTAGGATCTTAACTGACAAAACAATATGTATAGCAAATCTACAGCATATCAATCATGGACACAATAATGCAAGCACACAAGAGACACAGAGTTTACTTGGGGAAAACCATAAAGGTGAAAAACCCCAATAACTTCCTTAGAGATAGATAGAGCAATGATACAACCAAAATACAAGAGATAGTCTTCTCCTAGCAGCAGAGCCTCCTTGTCATAAGTGCGCCACTTTCTGAATGAGAGAAGTGTATGAATGAATGATCAAATAGAGATCTCCCGATCTATATTTATACGTGTTCTGTCCTGCCCAATAAACTAATGGGGCCTACATGTCTAGCTTAACCCATGGTTAACTTAATCCGGGCCGACCCCACACTTGGTGGTCTAATAACCCTTTGACCCACATGGCCAACCTCCAATAGGGTGGTCTAATAACCCTTCGACCCACATGACTTATACAGGGCCGACCCCAACAAGGTGGTCTAATAACCCATCAAGTATAAGTTACGACACTTACAATATAAATGACGACACTTCCGTATAGAGGAATAATATCTCTATAGGAGTAAAAAATACATATATGAAATACATGGGTGAAATACATTCCGAAGTTACATATACGTCAACAAGCAGTTCCCTAAGTGGACCACAAATGTAAAGGCGCAAGCCTATAAGTAGATGTAGGTTTGTAAGTGTTGAATAATCATCTTTTTTTGAGAGCTTAAGAGGAGAACATCTAGAGATATTGATTTGAAGACTGAGTTGAATATCTTGTTGTATCTGGGTTTTTTGCGGAGATAAATATGATGTGACAGATTTTTTTAGCAGAATCCCTATGTCTTTTTTGTTTATCTGTTCTAAATGCATCTTGCGATATGAATGTATGAATGATGCGATGTTTCCTTGCTTTAATTAATGCTTTACTATTATATCTATTGCAATAATAATAAAATCTGTTGAATGATGTCGCGATTAAGATTAATGCATGAGTTGAATGCTTAGATCTATTTCTGAATGATGTAATAAGTTAATTAATTGATGCACAACATCCTCTCTCATTCGGCGGAAACATGGTTCCGTAAACTCTCCCTTGATTATCTCGGGTGATACCACATCTGCTCCACAGGTGTTCTTGGAAAAGGTTAAACCTGTCTGGGCTGGTGCTCACGGTTATCACAGTGGCTTGGGTGTCGACAGTGTGAGGAACCCCTATCGACTGGGTCTATGTCAACAAATGGTTCCGTTGTCGGGACCTAGTGCAAAGTGAAAGGAGGATATGTTGTGGCATCTAACAAGACCGGAGATCCAAGATTGGTTCGACCTAAAGCTGCGAGAGTTCGCTGAAAAAGAAACTAACAACCTTGGGTTGTCGACATATTGGTGGGTGGCGAAGTATATTCACGATATGAATATTTTTTCTGTGAGTTCCCAATCATCCTGTATGAGTGGTTAGAAAAATTGACCTTCCAGAAGAGGAACTTCCAAGGTAGTGAGTCGACAGCCTGGACCCGAGAACTGATCCAGGAGCTGCAGGAAGTCGACAACAAAGCATCGCAGGCTATTGAGGTTTGGGTCGACAGTATACTAGAAGGCTACATCACTGAGTTTGCGGTTGATACAATAAATTATTATAGTGAAGCAGAATGGGAAGTTTTCAATGGGACAAGGGGTAGGTTTCTGTTGTCACTACAGTTGTCCATTAAAATGCTCATTTGCGAAAAGGGTATACTAAAGATGCATCTAGACTAGTAAGAACCCTGGTGGTCGGAGGCCATGGATACCTTGATGGTTGGGGGGTGGTACATGGAATGATAAGGGGTAGATGGGTGCAGGTCATGATGAGACTGTGAAGGAAGCCGAGGAAGAGTGTGGTCCTACAAGGGGAGGAGCAAGGTTTCGACAGGAAAAGAGGCAGAGGACATGAGAAGGTCCTGCTGCGATTGAAATGCAAGGCCGTGAAGGAAGACAACATGGGAAGAAGCAACCTCATAGTGACGACAATGACAACCAGGCTACGACAAGGATAGAGGCAGGACCAAACCCCAATAGCAACATACCCACACCTCCACTCACTATATCTCAACCAGTAATAAATATGACTTTGACACCCCTGTGTTCATCAAGTCAACAGAATTTAATTGCTAGTAGCTCAGCGACTATAGGAAGGAATCCCAGGATGGTGGGCGAAGATGAAAAGTTACCGCTGCTCCACGAAAATAGAATAGATAACCCTGAGCAATACTAGTTTTTATGTGAAGTAGTATGGACTATGAAGCAAATTACTGATGATAATGCCAAGAAAGGACAATTTGCAACAACTATTTAGGGTTGTGCATGAGACTGGTTCATGAAATTTGTGCAGGTTCCTGTAGGTGCTCCAGAAAACATGTTGGATGAAGTTCGCAGAGGGTTGATTGTAGAGTTCCGAAAACCCAAATTTGAAGTGCATTATATTATAGAACTAAAAGAGATTAAGCAGTATCCCATTGAAACTGTGTGGGATTTTGACCAACAATTCAAAGCATTGATGGCGAGGGTCAGCTTCGACATGAGTAATGTCCAACACAAAGAATGGTTCATTGCGGCATTGCTCCCTCACATTCGACTATCGTTGATGCAACAAAACATTACAACACCAAGTGAAGCCCTGGAAATTGTGATGCGGTTAGAAGCTTCACCGATTGGTGAGAATGGAGCTGGTATGTCGTAGATTTAGACGCAGCTGGCCAACTTGACAATACAGCTGCAAGACCTTAAGAAGGGTAAGGAACAACGACAAGAAGCATGGTGTACGCGATGCCGTGGAGAGGGGCGTACTAAGGATAATTTCCCAAAATTCTGCAATTATTTAGTTTCAGGAGCACCGAATCCATTGAGAGGTGGTGGTATGATGTGGTGTCACATCTGTCAGGTATATGGGCATCGACATGAGGAGTGTCAATACATGAATAAGATGATCAAAAAACCGATGAATCTGTATTGTACCTTGTGCAAGTCCGTGGGACGTGAAGACAAGGACTGTCGGGCATATGGGTTACTTCATGAGCAAATGTACGATGCATTCTATGTGAAGGACGACCAGTGTGCCGTACAACAACCGCAACCGCAGCCATAGGTAGCCCAGCCGCTACCTCAACCACAGGTGCAGTTTGTACCGCAACATAAACCACAACATTTTATGCCGCAATATGCTCCAATGCAAATGGCTCCACAGCAGCCACAGTATGTTCAGCAGCCACGGTATGTGTAGCCCGGATAGTGTGTGCAACTGCAACCGAATCCCATGCAACAACAGTTCAATCAACCGCAATACCAATAGCAAGGGGGATTCTGCAGAGGACGTCGAGGAGGTTTTGGTCGCGGAGGAGGAAGAGGGGGTCGAGGACCTGTCTAGTGTTATAATTTCGGAGTGTTGGGACACTACCAGCGAGATTGTTGACAATTGCAGACGCAGTGTACGTTTTGTTTTGTTACCGATCACACTGTGGAAAATTGTCCGTAGTTGATTGCGCGATGGAAAGTGGGAAATGTTCATCAATTACAGAACCATAATCAAGTGCAGTAACCGCCGCAGAACCAGAACCAACGTCTGAATCAGAATGCCAACTAGAACGTGAACCAACCTAGGAATCCTCCACTGAACTGGACTCAGGGTGCAACTATTGCGGTAATTTCTACGGAGCCGAGGGTACAAGATGTTGCTATTGCAGTTATTACTCGAGGAGATGTGAATACAGGCGAAGATGGTTCGCATCCTATGATCCGGTTAGTTGGGAAAAAGACAGTACAGTTCGATAACGATGCCGAGCATGATACATTCTTCCAAGCACAACATGTGATGGGAAAAAATCCTAGTAAGGTAGTTATTTGTGATATGCCTCCTATTTTTTATTCAACGTCGAAAGTAGGACCGTCGTGTCAGTATAGCACACTGCAGCACTTCTTGCAAAGTTGTTTACTGCTAGCAAGAGACCTTGATGCTCTGGCTGAGATCAAGAATTTGTTGTGTCAACAGACTGAGGGACAAAAGGAATCCATGGTGAAGTCCCTGCAGCATAAGAAGACGGGCAAAGAAATGCGAATGAATGTCCAGATCAGGGATTACGAGGCCGATTCAGTTATTGTGGAGCTTTGCTGGGATGTCAACATCCTGGCCAAGCAAGCCTGGTAGAAAAGGAGGAGCGCAACGTTGAGCTTGTCCCCTGTACAGCTGCGACTAGCTAATCAGGCCAAGATGACACCGATTGGGAGAGTTCTGTGCCTTGTCGTCGATATTAAGGGAATGAAGACATATGCAGATTTTGATGTCATTGAGGTTGTTGAAGGTGGAAGCTCCTATCCCACGTTGTTGGGGTTTGGATGGGCTAGTGACAGTGGAGCAATAATCAACCTTAAGAAGCGGATGATGACTATTGAAAACCGCGACCTCAGAGTCATAGCTCCGTTGGATATGGCTGAAGGACACAGGTATATTGAACCCGTAAAGGACAAAGTTCCCAGCAGATGGGACCATGCATACAATATTTAAGAGGATTATATTCATTCGACTACTGACGGTGAGCTTGGGTGGCGCAGCTCTAGCTCTGCGTCTTCCAACTCCAACGATGCTTTAGAAAATTGGCAAAATCACTTGCATGAGGTGTCACTCCGCAAGTGTGGGTTGATCACACAGTCATTATGCCGTGTTGCGACTGAAACTGTTGCACTGCCAATAAATGAAGGGCTTCCCAGCTTGTCTTATTTTCTCGTGGCGTTAGAGGAAAAGGTCTCGGAACCATAGCGATTGGTGGCATTGGAGGAAGCACTGAAGGCTGCTCCAGCATGTTGGTGGGAGACACATAAGAAGTCAGTTGTTGGGTGGTCGCAGTGTCGGTGATTGATGACGGTTCGCTTTGGTGACAACAAAGTTTACCACACAAGGAAATACAATGGAAGAAATTACCCTAGCAGTCATTTGATGGAATGTCAGATGTTGTGGACATCACCACCAAAGGATGAGTGGGTCCATGCCTTTTTCCATACGCTGGACGAGATGCCGCGATCATGGTATACTACAGCCGAATTGCAAGGGGAAATTACCACTTGGTTAGAGTTGACAGTTTGCTTTACTCATACTTTCAGCTTTGAGGATGCCAACCCGGATGTCCATAATGCTTTATAGCTCATCCGCGACGTGGTTCTGAAGGTCGTTCCGGTGGCATATCCTACGGATCTTCATATGCACTGTAAGATGCAGTCAATGATGGAATGTTATAAAATCACTGGCGAACTAGAGGATGGTGATGATCCACGGAATGCCAATATTCTGGAATCAGAAGGCAGTCATGATGTTGTAGCTCCTGATGCACAAACTGATCCGATCAGTTAGCTGTTGAAGCTCCGGAAGGTCAACATTGGGACAGAGGAAAGTCCAAAGTTTGAAAATGTTGGAGACTATTGGGATGACGAGATGATGGGGAAGGCTATAGACTTATTGCATGAATTCCAAGACTTATTCCCCACGAAGTTTTCTGAGATGAAGGGAATCTTGGGGGATTTTGGGGAGATGAAGATCCTATTGAAACCAGATGCAAAACCAATAAGGAAGCGACCATATCGATTGAATCTACGCCATAAGGAGAGGGTCAAAGTAGAACTTAACCACATGTTGGATGCTGGCATTATTGAACGGGTTGAGGAATCCGACTGGATTAGTCCTATGGTGGTGCAGGACAAGAAGATAGGTGAAGTGCTTATTTGTGTTGACTTACGGAAGCTAAATGACGCATGTCTGTATGATCCATTTTCGAACCCGTTCATTGATGAGGTACTGGACAGCGTGGGTGGCCAAGAAATGTATTCTTTCACGGATGGGTTCTCTGGCTATCACCAGATCAGAATCGCGAAGGAAGACTGCCACAAGACAACCTTTGTGACAGAATGGGGTTGTTTTCAGTACATGGTGATGCCGTTTGGATTGAAGAATGCACCAGCGATATTCTCTCGGGTCGTTGTTGCTACTTTCTGGGATTTCATTCAGAAGTTTTTGCAGGTGTACATGGATGATTGGACAGTATATGGATTAATCAGGGATCATCTAAAAAATCTACGACTGATGTTGGAGCGCTGTCGACAACATCAGATATCGCTAAACTTGAAGAAGTGCATATTCTATGCAACATTTGGGATATTACTAGGTCACATTGTTTGCAAACAAGGATTGTTGGTCGACCCATCAAAGATTGTGCTCATTCTGAGCTTAACACCATCGACTAATGTCAAGTAGTTGAGAGTGACGTTGGGACACATAGGGTATTATCGCAAGTTCATCCGAGTTTATGCAGCGATTATGGCCCCTATGGAGAAGCTATTGAAGAAAGATGCGGTATTTCAATGGAGCCCTGAATGTCAAGTTAGTCTCGAGACACTGAAGGCTAATATGGCTTCAGAGCCCATACTGGTATTTTCGGACTAGATCAAGGAATTCCATGTCCATGTCGATGCATCATCGATCGTGCTGGGAGTAGTGCTCGCGCAGCCTGGGGAAGGGGATTTGGATCACCCAATTGCTTGTGTGAATCCAAATTTGTCGTCTGAAGAGAGGAACTATACAACCACTGAGAGGGAAGGTTTGGCGATGGTATACCCATTGCAGAAGTTTCAACACTACTTATTGGTTGGTCACTTCAATATGTTCACAGATCATTCTGCATTGAAATATCTGGTCAATAAGCCTGTGTTGGGGGGGAGGATATGTCGTTGGCTACTTCTTTTTCATGAGTTTGATTTTGAAGTGATTGTGAAGCCACGACATTTGAACGTAGGGCCAGATCATCTATCGCGGATTGAGACAGGAGAGGAACCAACCAATATTGAAGACAGGTTTCCCGATGCACAACTGTTTAAGGTTGAAGTAGCTAATGAATACTATGAAGAAATCATTCATTTTCTGGTGACAGGAACCACACCGGAGGGACTCACCATGAGTCAAAAGAAGCAACTCATGGTCAAGTCTACGGATTTTCAGCTGATTGCAGGGCAGTTGTACAAACTGGGATCATATGAGATCTTGAGGTGCTGCATTTTTCCTCATGAGCAAGGGCATATATTGTCGGAAGCACATGCAGGAGTGGCTGGTGGGAACTATGGCGGTCGTGCGACTGCCAGAAAGGTGCTTTGCACAAGGCTTTTGTGGCCCACGCTTCACAATGATGCGACAGATTATGCACGGAACTGTGATGTCTGTCAAAGAACTGGGAAACCCTCTAGGAGGTATGAGATGCCATTGAAGCCTCAAGTGCCACTACAACCATTTGGTAAATGGGGAGTGGATTTTGTGGGCCCTATCAACCCACTTGGGAAGAGCACTAGTGCAAGATACATCATCACAGCGACAAACTATTTGACATGATGGGTGGAGGCTGCACTAGTCATAAATTGCACCGCTGCAACAACAACACATTTCTTGTTTGACAACATTGTCACTAGGTTTGGCTATCCAAAGGTATTGATGAGTGATCAGGGCAGCCATTTCATCAATCGCACTGTCAGCGCATTGACAACAGAGCTGTGGATGCAGCATAAGAAGAGCACACCATATCATCCGCAGGCAAATGGGGTAGTGGAATCTTTCAACAAGGTCTTGGAGCATGCATTGAACAAGGTTTACAATGTGAACCGCGACGACTGGGATTTGAAGATTCCAGCAGTTTTATGGGCATATCGCACCACTTGTAAAAGGTTGACGGGACAGAAACCATTCAAGTTGGTGTCCGGGAAAGAAGTGATTATGCCTACGGAGTACATTTTTCTGAGTCTACGCACAGCGGCAGCGACAGGCATGGATGATGAAGTGGCATTAGGAGAAATTTTGGCGTATCTAGTGCAGCTTGAGGAAGACCGCTTTATCGAAGGTTTCCACCAGAGCGTGGAGAAGGATCGACAGAAGGCTTGGCATGATTGCTATATCAAGGACAAACAGTTTCAGCAGGGCGACTTAGTGCTATTGCACGATAGCAAGTTTATGAAGCATCCAGGAAAATTGCAGATACATTAGCTTGGTCCATATCACATCAGTTGCATAACTTCAGGAGGAGCAATATAGCTGTAGTAGTTAGATGGAGCGATGCTCCCAAAATTGGTGAATGGTAGTAGGTTGAATCCCTATAGGATGGGCTCAGAAAAGCGCGATGCCTAAGTCACATCAGGAAAAAAAAGAAAGTGCAGGATGCTCGGTGGCAGGATGGCGCACAAGAAGGAAAATGATGCGTAGGTTGCAGAACCTGTATCGCAATTTAGGAAATGGGTCACGACAGTGGCAGGGTCGCGACCAAGTCATATCAACAATCATTTTGAATCATGAGCAACTGGGACTTTTTTCGTTTTGGCAGGCATGATCGTTAGCTGGCCCAGATTGGTGCCGATGTAAGGCATGTTTGGCACATGGAACACACCGTGGCAGCATCACCGGTGGAACTAGGGGTGATGGTTTGCATGCTTTGGCATGAATGGCAGTTGGAAAAAGTATGGTTTCCACTCCGCACGTCAAAAGTCTGGTATATACACGCAGGGAACAACGGAATGGTATGATTGGCACCTTACAGGAATGGGTTTTGTAAATGATTGTCGAGGAAGACATTCGGACACGGGTGAT
Source organism: Larix kaempferi (assembly GCA_027924585.1). NCBI lineage: Eukaryota > Viridiplantae > Streptophyta > Pinopsida > Pinales > Pinaceae > Larix > Larix kaempferi. The sequence continues at coordinate 59,780,501 of BSBM01000753.1, forward strand.
GCATAAATATAGGAACCAGAGGATAACCGAGCAAAGAGGTATTTGCATATGAGAGGTACTCATGCTGCGAGAGGGTCAGGAATATAGATAAGTTAGGAATTCCAAGGAGACTATGGAAATGATCCATTTCATTTTGTGTGGTAGCACACCAGGTGCGCTAAGGGCCTGAACGACGAGTGTGCATGAGCACCCGGAGCAATAAGGGCCGCAAACACTCGGGTGTTACAGAGATGAAGTCTCATCCGAGATGTTTAGGAAGGTGGTGGTAGTTCGAAGCTTCGTGGTCCCTCTAACCACAGAGATGACGGGGGTGGTAGCCCCCTGGTCCCGATCGTACATGATCACTAGCGTGAAACAGATGTTCTAGAGCACTTGGCCTATTTCGCCCCTTGGTGTTGTTCTTCAACCTCTCCTCAGTCTGCACCAGGTTCCCAGAGACTGGAGGATGAGTTTGAGAGGTACATGATAGCAAGCCAGAGGATGACCATTTTCAGGTGAGAAGTACATGACAAGGAGCCGACGATCATTGTAGCAGCGAGAGCTGTATGCAACATCGAGATCCAGACAAAAAGAACAGTTGCAGAGACATAGTGCAGCCATAAATGAGTCTGAGTACACCATGTCCAATTGACGTCACTCGAGCGCGAGCCACAATATTGTGATGGGGGCCTATTGGCAGGTGGTTTGATGAGTTAGCATCACAACATCGCAGATGCTGCGCAAGGCCAAAGGTACTGTGGAAGGAGGAAAGCAATGCGCAAGGCGACAAGTACTTTTTGCAATTTTGGGTCATTTCGACTGCGTCATGTGTATTTTGGGTCATTTAGACCACACCATGTGGATTTTTGGGTCATTTGACCGCATTAAGTGGCTTTTTGGGTTAGTTTTTGTAGAATTTTGTTAAGAAACAGTTAGGCAGTTGCCTAAGTGGACCACAAATGCAAAGGTGCAAGCCTATAAGTAGATGTAGGTTTGTAAGTGTTGAATAATCATGTTTTTGGACAGCTTAAGAGGAGAACATGTAGAGATCTTGATATGAAGACTGAGTTGAATATATTGTTGTATCTAGGCTTTTGCGAAGATAAATATTATGTGATAGAGTTTTTGAGCAGAATCCTTGTGTCTTTTTTGTTTATCTTTGGTAAATGCATCTTGCGATATGAATATATGAATGATGCGATGTTTCCTTGCTGCAATTAATGCTTTACTGTTGTATCTATTGCAATAATGGTTCTGTCAATGATAATATCTGTTGAATGATGTCACGATTACGATTAATGCCCGAGTTGAATGCTTAGATCTATTTCTGAATGATGCAATAAGTTAATCAATTGATGCACAACATCCTCCCTCATTCGGCAGAAACATGGTTCCGTCAACTCTCTCTTGAATATCTCGGGTGAGATCTCATCTGTTCCGCAGGTGTTGCTGGATAGGGTAAAACCTATCTAGGCCGGTGCTCAGGGAGATCGCAGTGGCTTGGGTATCGACAACGTGAGGAACCCCTGTTGAATGGGTTTGTGTCAACAAATGGTTTCGTTGTGTCAAAAAAGATATGCTATTAATGTATGTTAGAGAACATCCAGGTAAATGGGAGGAATATTTGCATCTTGTTGATGTTGCTTATAATAATCATTACCAAGCTTCAGCAACACTCAATCAATTTGAAATTTTATATGGAAGAAAATGTAATACTCCTATTTCATGGAGTAATCCGGTTGGTAGGTTAATGTTAGGACCTGAGTTATTAAAAGAAATGGAACTAACTGTGAAGCAGGTTCAAGGAAATTTGAAAATTGCACAAGATAAGGAAATTTGAAAATTGCACAAGATAGACAGAAAAGTCATGCAGATCTCAAAAGAACTCAAAAAGAGTTTTAGGTTGGTGAACATGTTTTCCTCAAGGTAAAACCCAAAAAGAGCTCCTTAAAGTTAGGAAGCCGTGCTAAACTAGAACCAAGGTATTGTGGAACTTTTGAAATACTGTCCAGGGTAGGATCAGTGGAATATCAGTTGCCCTTGCCACCAAATATTAAAGTACATAATGTATTTCACATCTCTCTTTTGAAAAACTATGTGCATGATGCTACTCATGTGATTAATTGGAATGATGTACAAGTGGAACCAGAAGGATATTTTCTGGTGGAACTGGATTGTATCCTTGAAAAGATGGAAATTTGCTTCGTAATCGTACTATTGGATAGGTAAAGGTGCAATGGAAGCACCTTAGCCCAGACGAAGCAACCTGGGAATTGGAAAGTAATATGTGGGTGGAATATCCAATGTTGTTCTAGGAAAAAGTAGAGAATGATGAATAAAGTAACATCGAGGACGATGTTGAATGTAAGAGGGGGTGTTTGTCACATTCCCAAGTTCTAAACATTTTATGTTATGAGAAAAACATTATGTTTTATTTTATTGTAAAGTTTTATGACTATTGACCAAGTGGGGTCAAGGATGACTGTAATTAATTACTTTGAATATTTTATTATTAATAAATAAAATATGAGACAAATATCCATAGGAGGCTGTTGAATGAGTGTTCACTGACCCACTAGGATGAATAAACAAGGGTGAGAGAAAACTGACACTTGGTAGCATCCTCAACTCACTTCTAGCTAGTGCAGGAGGAAACTTCCCTAATTTTATGGTCATGTTCCCCAAGAAAGTGGAACTGAGCAGGTGGCTCATTCATTAAGAAACTGACCAAAGACCTAGGCATGCTTTATCTACCATCAAATTCAGCAGGAGGTTGCTCATATTTTGCCTTGTGATAATTTATAAAAAAGAATGACAAGAGAGCACAAGAGATTCGATGAGGGGAAGGCTAGAAGTGATTGAGTGAAGTAAGACTGGATTCTGAACTAGTGCAGCCACATTGCTGAGTTCAATATTGTTAAAGGAAGAAGTATTACTGTTAAGTACTACTGCTGAGTTGCAGAGGAATTTATTCCATTCTCCACACAACATCTTCGTCCTGGTGGTTTAGTGAACAGGATCGGGGGTCCTAAGGCAAGTGATTTGGTTGTCTTCAGGAGAAGGTTGGGTGGAACGGGCTCCTTTGGCTATTTGTCTCTTCTACAATTATCAGGTTTTAATTGTGTTATCTTATTTACTTTCTGTCCAAATACATTACTGAAGAAATGAATGTAATTTTATGTTATCAATTTTCTATGAAATCTTAGATATCTTTTGACTGTTAATAAATGTTTTATTTCTACAATATTATATACTCTGAAAATCTATTTATTTGCTAGGTTAAAATGCTAAATGGATAGTTAAATTTCAATTTTAATAATAAATGATAGAATAGAAATGCTTCTTTGTATTTTTCCACACACCGAACTGCCGTACTCTAGTACAGAGAAGTCAAGTTATGAATATATTAGTATGATTGAAAATATCTCTGATAGATAGCTTGAAAACTGATTTCGATTTACTTTCAGCTTCATTTATTTCAAAGGAATGTATACTGTCAGAACTATATTAATGTATCTCAGTCTATTTATAAAAGCTTAAAATTAGTAACTTTCTTGATGTATTAACATAGTATTTATCTAGTAAACAGAATTTTTAAATAGTAAGCATTGTACATAGCATCACATCCCATATTACAGAAGTATCAACCCTTGAATCAATTTCATACTCATAACAAAACCTAAGCTAAAACATAGCATTATCCTTTCATACGTATCTATAATCAAAATAACTTTTAATGTTTGTAGAATCCGTCTCAAAAACCAAACCTCTAAATATTATAAACAATATATATTTATATATCGTGAAACCCTAGCAGTATCAAAATCCATGTTACATGAAGCTTATTTATAAATAAACATTTTCGACAAACTGTAAAGCTTCTCTATACAGAGTCTTCTGTCCATTTAGTAGGGTAACCGTATTTACACTTTTAATCAAAAAATAGAAATCTTATACCTTTCTACTTGCGTTTATTCATAAACAAACTCTTATATAGAGATCCCTTAATAATCAAATATTCAGGATGAACTGTAATACGATTATGAGAAGTATTCTTTTCACATTGTGTCTCAACTAATAAAATATACATTCAATATAGTTCCATTTTTCCAACACAATAGTAAATACAGTACGGGCCGAGCCATTCGAAAGGCATTTCCCGAGTTTAAAAGAGGTTTACTCTTATAAGAATGTGATACTTAAACTCTAAAAGAAATAATAAAAGACCAGGGTTTGAGACCGTAAACGCTCAGCCTATTAGTCATTACATCTATAAAATTTACAAATGAATAGTACAGGTATCCTATAATACAAAGGTGTAGGGTTTGAGTTTCGACTCACCCTTAAAAACTTAAACTATAAAGATTTATCCGAATGTGTTTTAAGGTTGGGGTTTAAAAACCCGTAATACCTAAAAGACTAAATCATCAACATTATAATATTTAGGATAGGGTTTCAACCCTACGTCCCGTTCATTTTGGAATGACATACTACCATCAAACAATACAAATTGTAATTACCAACAGATTTAAAGAAGACAGGAAAAGCCCTAAGCACATATAACTTGCATCATAATATATTCAATTAATAAAATAACAAAATACTGAGAGCATCTCTCCGATTTTTGTATTTCAAACCATACTTGATCTCTGGAAAATCACTTATATTTATCCATAAAAAATTATACACAAACACTAACGAAGGGAAGCGTTGAGAAACCAATGTGAGCTCAAAGGCTCGAGGGTTAAACCCTCTTAGTCTTAACATTTTCCTTATGGCTTACAAACGTGTGCATAAGCCCAACATTAAAGACCGGAACATTATCAAAAGCAAGTGCGAACTATAAATTGTCGAAGGAACTCATACTGGCAGCAATGCCTTTTGATTTTCACCACCTTTTCACTACACAGAGTTACAACATGGGTTGCCAAAGGAACCACCGAGGCTTACCCGTAGTTCTACGCCTCATATCCGTAACCACAAGCATATTTATCTCCCAAGGAAGCTTCGATAGGAGGCAACCTGTCCCTCTTTAACCAAAACAACAAACGGTTTTGAGTTAGCATCTTCATGCAGTAAGTTTCTACAGCAAGGGTTTAAAAGCTGAAAAACTTGTGACAATATATTTTTTACCTTCATCACACACAGAGCTTTAACGCCGAACTCCTGCATTCAAACCTCGTGATGAAAAGTTCACCATCGAACCCCCGTAGCAGGATAATACCAACCCTGGTTCAAATAGCACGCATGTGCTCAGTTGCAGGTTACAAGTCCGACCATCGAAACCCGAAAGGAGCTTGCAACAACCGGTTTTACAAAACCCTAGTTTCCCGTGGGCCTGTCGTCCTCCCCTACCACCTTCGGTGCCAAATGAGTGTTCTTTCTTAAGCCTCGATGAATTCAATCAGAACATAGCTAGGGTTTAATGCAAAACCCAAGGACCATCATGTGATGATAGGACATGGGGCTGCCAACAAGCATTTCCACCGATAACTCAACAAATAACATTAAATATCACAGCTAATAAGCTTGGTACTCCTGCCAACGCATAATTCCACTTCGACACATTTTCATAGTTGCATTATGCACATAGCATATGGTATACACATCTGCATATAGTTTAAGGCTTATAGCAGTTAGCATATAGGAATATAGTGTATAATACCTAGGTTATGGTTCATATCTTATAGCCTATATTACATGGTTAAGTCATGTACAATGTTTTGCACATTACAAGTTAGCAAAACCATGGTCGTGTCCTTGCCATGATAAACATATAGGTATAAAAAAACTATAGTTTTATATCAAAGCTTTGACATTTATACAAATAAAACATTATGGTATAAATATGATATTGGAATGTGAAGCTAAACTCCATGAGAATCCTAGTGAATACATAGGACAATATTAAGCTATGTATAATGTATGCAGATTGCAAATACATATATAACTATAACATCGTAATGTATAAAGTCAGTATTTTAGTGATCATAGCTAGGATAGGTCTTACCTTTGCACAAACTAAAAGTCTGTACACATCGGTATTGAACATCGAAGACTAATTAAAGTACAGTAAAGTCAAATTGACATTCATTTTTCGAGCTTCAGTTTGGAATATCAATCTTACCTGTGATCTGTAACATAAGTTTAAGAGCGTTAGCTATAACTAGCTAAGTAAGCCTCGGGGTACCCATAGGACCCCTTCATTACAAAGGAAAACAAACAGTTAGTCACCATAGTCAAATTATAACATATGCACGAACGAATTAAATGACGATGTGCACTTTGAACAAGAAATCATTCAAGTTTTCAGACATAGACGTATCATGTCAACATTGTAATAATTATACACTTAGACAAACGAATGATGATCACATATTGATGTACCAACATTAAAATAACTAGAATGATTTTCCATACAGTAATATGTATTAATAGCAATTACGACCAATTGAGTAATCATTGCTTATAAGTGGCGTAACCCATTCATTCACTGACGACCATTTAAGTAGTTGCCGTCATAGAAATCAATTAGTCTATGGATAAATAAATTAGGTTAACATTAAGGATACTTTCGTATAACAAAAGCAAGCATTTAATGCTACTTAGAAAAATTTATTTTTTTGTGAATTTTGGGGATGTTACAAGGACGTTGTTACATCTCATGCAGAAGATGAAGAAGATGAGCATGGCATACATGGAGGAAAGTTAACTCCACATTCACCTACACCAGCAGTAAGAACACCTACCTGAACTCCCAGAACTCAAGAACATGGTGAACCATCAAGTGTTGATGGATGGCAGGAAACAGGATCAGAGGTAAGTAATGAATCAAATCCTACATTAGCTTCATTAAGAAATAGAGTTAGAGGTCAGAAGACTTGAAGCTTAAGAGAACTATATGAGGAAAATGAAGAAGTAGATCAAGTTTCAAATTTTGCATTGATAGCATGTGATCCTGTAAGTTTCGATGAAGTAGTTAAAAAGGATGCTTGGATAAAAGCAATGGATGAAGAAATTGATGCCATAGAAAGAAATAATACTTGGGATCTTGTAGGTCTGCCTGATAATAAAAATTGTATTGGTGTCAAATGGATTTATAAGACTAAGTTAAATGCTGATGGTGAAGTTGAAAAATACAAAGTGATACTTGTAGCTCAGGCATTTAGTCAACAACCTAGTATTGATTATAATGAGATGTTTGCACCTATAGCCAGACTTGATACAGTAAGGATGGTATGAGCTATTGCTGCTCATAATAAATGGTATTTATATCAAATGGATGTAATGTCTACTTTTTTGAATGGGTCTTTAGAAGAAGAAGTTTATGTGAGACAACCTCCTGGATATGAAATTGATGGATAGAATGACAAAGTTTATAGATTAAAGAAAGCATTGTATGGATTGAAGTAGGCACCTAGAGTATGGTACAACATGATTGATGAATATTTGAATAGTGAAGGATTCAGTAGAAGTCCAAGTGAGCCAACCTTGTATACAAAGGTAAACCAAGAACATAAAATATAGATTGTTTGCTTATATATTGATGATTTGATCTTCACTGGAGATCTTTCAGTAGATGAGTTTAAGAAAGCCATGAAAATAGAGTTTGAGATGACAGATTTAGGAATGATGAAATATTTTCTTGGTATTGAAGTAACTCAGTCTGAGGATGGTATTTTTATAAATCAAACTAAGTATGCAAATGATGTACTGAAAAGATTCAGAATGATGAATTGTAAGCTAGCTGTAACACCAATTGCAACTGGTACAAAACTCAGCAAGGAGGATGATGGGTCAAAAGTTCATCCAACGATGTATAAGAAACTAGTAGGAAGTCTCATGTACTTGACTACTACAAGACCTGATATAGTGTTTGTAGTAAGTATGATTTAGAGATTTATGGAGTCCCCAAAGAATACCCACTAGCAAGCAGGAAAGAGGATCCTAAGATATATTGTTGGAACAACAAATTTTGGTATCTAGTATACATCAAACTCAAATTTTAAGTTGATTGGATATACTGATAGTGATTTTGTAGGTTCTACATATGATAGAAAGAGTACATCAGGATATGTATTCAGTTTTGGATCGATATCAGTAGCATGGGCTTCAAAGAAGCAGCCCATAGTGACACTATCCTCTGCTGAGGCAGAGTATGTTGCAGCAAGAGTAGCTGCATGTCAAACGTTGTGGATGAGAAGAACTCTTTCTGAGTTGCAGCATGAACAAGATGAACCAACTCAGATTTTCTATGATAACAAATCAGCCATTGCACTATCAAGAAATCACGTCTTTCATAAAAGAAGTAAGCATTTTGATACAAGGTATCATTTCATTCGAGAATTGATAAACAAGAATGAAATCAGTATGGAATTTTGCAGATTTGAAAATCAATTTGCGGACCTATTTACAAAACCTCTGGGAAAAGAATTGTTTGAGTTTCATACAAAAAACATTTGGGTTTGTAAGCTGTAACATAATCTAGTGTTACAAAGTTTTGTTTTTTGAATGTAGTAATTAAGGGGGAGAATGTCAGAAACAGGTTAATTACTCCACTGCTGCGTGGATGGCCACCGAAATATCAAAAAAGGAAACACTGCTCAGATTTTTGAAAAGCCAGACATTAAAAACTAAATCAGATTTTTTGACCATTCAATTCCTTGAAGAGTGCTTCACCGTCAGACCAACTTAAAAATTAAGGTTGAAGCGACATTTGTTGCAGCATATCAAATTCTGAAGGGCCAACACAGTTTTCATTTTGTCATCCTGTAACAGCCTGTAATAGAGCATTTATTTTTGTAGTGATAATTTTGTTACAAAGGGTTAATGGAATTTAATGTATGATTACCCTAAAGCACTATAAATACTTTCCATTTTAATTGTGATTGATATATGGAGTGAATGAAGTTTATGTTAAACCTATAATTTTTCCTACGTGTTTCTGTTACACTCTGTTATTTGAGTTTGAAAACTCATATTCATTTTTGAAGTTAGTTTGATGTAGCAGCTTAAGAGATTAATGTTGTTTTGAGAGTTAATTATATTTAATTGTTATTAGACAAGCTTATGAACTTAGGGTTCATCATAACGTAGCTGTAACAATCAGCTGCAACTCAGCTACAACACTCTTGTAGATGACTGTTAGTTGAAACAGTCAACTGCAACATAGCTGCAACAATCCTGTAGGTGAAATTTCTGAGTTTGGTATCTCATGTGTGTTGCTGGAAGTAAGAGAAACACCCCCCCTGCCTTGCCACAGTTTGTACATTTAAACCATTGATTACTACTAATGGCTTACCTTCCACAACTGTTCATTTTCTTCAACTATTTGGTATACTAATCACTGGGGAAATGGGTGAGATCTAATATTCCAAGATCGAATTTATTATTACAAAGTGGTTTGCATATTCCATCGACCTATACATAGATCTCTCTCACGGTGACATGGAATCATGACCACGTTGTTATTGCTGCTTAAGTTCATCACTCATGCGTTGGTATTGTAACTTACCATTGCTAATGACTGTAACCTGTGAACATGTTTTTTTTTTACAAAATTGAATGAGATGGCGAGCTAAGCCGATGGATCACGATGTTGGAGGAGACTACTCAAATGTTTATGGTTATATTTGGAATTCCTCCTTCAACTTCCTTTTATGATTTTCATTGATGAAAAGTGTTCGATCATGAATGGGATGTAAAAAAGAACTGATGGAAATTCTTTTTGGTGTTATATTTTGCACCTCTCTTCCTTGATGATAATTGAAAGGACGCATTAATCTCTTTACCTATAGCAGTGTATTGTTTACACTAGAATGAATTCACATTTAGAATTGTAAAGTGCAAACTGTGTTATTATAAGTTTACTTGCAAATTGTTTTTGATTTGAATTTGCATTGTAAACATGTGCATTGTGAGCTAAGACTGACACCCTTCATATTTTGAGTTTTGTTTGTAGAAGGGAGGAGTTGCAAGAATTCATTTACTATTTGAGTGAGTCACATGCTTTCAATGGCTAGAATTAATGTATTATTGCCTTCTCATTTACATGAGAAGAAGCTATTATTGTATTGCACCCAGTCAATTGGTGGAAGCTATTATTTTCTTACATTTAATGATGATTTCAAGAAAAGCTAGAATTAGTCCAAGAGAAGCCGTAGCTTCGAAGAAATTTGAAAAAACAAATTCCAGAAATTTTCGTGCCCCTCTCTTGCATCTCTTTCATGAAGGCACGAAACTATTTTCGCGGCCTTAATATATCCCAAAGCGTGAATATTTCTCCATATTTTCACGCTTCAAGCTTTAGAAGACCAGTGAAAATTTCCCATGGTAGTCCTTTAGAGAGACGTAGAAATTATTCCATGAGTGTTTTTTTTTTCTTTCACGAGTTATTTTTTTATGAGTTACTTCAAGTAAGCATTTTTTTTAAAGTTTTTTATTATAAAAACTTTTCAAAAAGGTTGTGAAAAAAGGGTGGAATTTAAAAGAGAAGAAGAGATTTATTTTAAAAAAAATAAAAAATAAAAATGTAAGGAAGTGAAGAGGAGATATTATTAAAAAAAAAGGAAGGACACTGTTTTGAAAAAAGCCACTGAAAGACTCTGCAATGTCTATGGCTTCTAGAAGCAACAATAAGTCTCGTATTTCTCTTCATACAGGGAAAAAGGACTGTGATTTCTGGTCCACGAGGATGGTGGTTTATCTCAGATCGGAAGATGTGTGGGAATATGTCGTGAATGGCTATTCCGAACCAATAGTTGATGTAGCTTATCAAGCCCTATCAAACGGAGAAAAGGATATTCAGCGAATTCATAGGAAGAAGGACGCAAAGGAACTGCATCACATAATGAACGCTTTGGATAACAACGTATTTCCAAAGATATCTTCATTGAATGCCAAAGAACCTTGGTGACCTGTTATTAGGGAGTTGGTAAGGTACAAAAAGATAAACTCCAAAACCTAAGAAGAGATTTTGAATATCTGAAGATGAAAGAATCAGACTTAGTTGATTCTTTCATTACCCAAGTCATGGGGATTGTTAATCAACTGAATACGTATGGTGAAAAGATTGAAGATCAAAGGGTGGTTGAAAGGGTTCAGAGATCCCTACCCAACAAATTTGATTTGAAAGATGCAACAATTGAAGAAGCGAAGGATCTAAGTACTCTCTCTATAGACGAGTTGATCGGATTGCTACTATCATATGAATCTAGAATCAACAGAAAGGAAGAGTCCTCTCTCGAGAATGCTTTCAAAGCACAAGTCTCATTCTCAAAAGGTAGAGGTAGAGGCAGAGGCAGAGGCAGAGGAGGATCAAGAGGAAGAGGCATAGGTGGATGAAGTAATGGCAAGGAAGATCAAGATCATGGTCATAACCATGAAGGCGGGAACTATGAAAAAAAAGGTCAAATAAATCTAATGTTAAGTGTTATTATTGCAATAAATTTGGTCATTATGCTAATGAATGTAGAAAGAAAAAGTATGATAAGGAAAAATAGAATGCTAATGTGACTAATACCTTTGAGAATAAAGAAGATATGTTATTTCTTACATGTCATGCTACACACAAAATCCCAAAGGGACTTTGGATTTTAGATAGTGGCTGCAGTAACCATATGGCAGGTGATAGAGGTCTAATTGCAGACCTAGATGTATCAGTGAAGACAAAGGTCAAAGTCAGCACATATGAGGTAGTTCCAGTTCTTGGCAAAGGAGTGGTCAACATTCTGACCAAACAAGGCCAACAAAAGACAATCAGAGATGTATATTATGCTCCAGGATTGAAGCATAATCTACTTAGCATTGGGAAACTTAAGTATAATCTACTTACCATTCGGCAACTTACTGAAAAGAAATGCAAACTTTTCTTTGATGGATTAGATTGTGAAATCTATGGAAAATCCCCAAATAGACAGTTGATCATCAAAGTACAAGTGACTAGAAAGAGGATATATCCACTAGTCATGAATTGCAGCAGCAAGGTAAGCTCTTTTGCTCAAAAAGCCACATGCATGGATGATTGTTGACACAGTTATATCGATAGGGGTTCACTTCTCACTATCGTCAACAAACACCAACCCAACACCCTTAAGCATTGGCCCATAAAGGTTTTACCCTTTCCAACAACATCCGCGAAGCGAGTGAAGTCTCACCCGAGATGCTTAAGGGGGCTGCAGGAACCAAGTTTCCATAGTGGGGAAAGGACATGCATCTATTCTAACTCTATCGCATCAGAAACCAGAGATTTACTTTCGCATCATACAACTCTAGCATATGTTTGTCATTCACTCATTAACCATATATTCACCATTCGCATATTCAATACATAATAGACATTCGTGTTAACAAGGAAATACCAAAGACTACATCAATGAAACAGAAAACAACATAAAGCATTCACCATTTAACATAGACACAGACAAAAAGACAAATCCAAACATCTTCATGCATTAACTCATCAAAACCTGTGGTGTAATATTCGCAGAAACAGTTCAACACATCCTATCGCGGATCCATACAAAAGTGCCGAAAACAGAGAAATCATGCCAAAATCATAATCATCTGATGCCCTTAGGATTACATTCAAATTCTTATTTATAGCCAACGACGACGGTTACAAAATGGTCCAAATGACCCTTTCTAATAACCTAAACTAATATTGCACTTCCTTGTTCTCCCTGAATGACCCTTCCTTCCGCGGATGGTCCTTCTTTGCAGTTGTCGGCTTCCACACTTCATGTGGACTAATCCCGTGCCAATAGGCCCCCAACAGAAACTTGTGGCTCACCCTCGAGCCACCTTAGCTAGACACCTTTGGTACTGTTCTCATCCTTTGTGTGTTAAACTTCTGAGGCTGTTCTTTCTGTCTAGAGCTCGCTGTCATGTACTTCTCGAACTTATCCTCTAGTCTCTTGGTCATTGTCATGTACTTCTCAAACTCATCCTCCAGTCTCTTGGAACCTTCATCATCAATTCCTTTGCAGGTGTCTATTACTTTTTACCCCGGCCTACGACTGGACAAAAATTTCTCAACAACATCAACTTGTGGAATAGGCATAATGGTCCGGCACATCTGTTTCACACATTTGATCATCCTTCGTTGGTGTCAGTGTGCCTTTGCTCTTGTTACTTCCGCGGTCGGGGGGACCACTGCTCCATGAACACTCGAAACTCACTTAAACAATCTTGCGTAAGACCTCATCCTTGTTGTTCCTAATAACAGGTGCCTCTGCATCTGCTGGTTGTTTGTGAACACTTGTTGTTCTTGCCCTTAGCATGCCTTGGGTGCTTCTGCTGGAAATGAAATGTACCATTGCAACTATCTCACTTCCCTTTTCCATAACTTTCTTGCACTTACTCAGTCAACTTACCAACTCTCTTCATCCAACTAACTTACGCTCTTCATCTAACTCTCATTCCACTTACTGATTCTCTTCATTCCACTAAGTAGCTCTTTCTATCCCTTTAAGCTATATTTATGCTTGCACTTTGTAGCCTTGACGCCTACTTATCATTCATGAAATCTGTCCCGTAGGCATTAGATTCTTTTCTGGAAATGTGTCATCATTCATCTTCGCCATATTTTGGTGATGCTTATCCACATCAAGCATGCTCGTATTTGACTCCCATATTGTGCGAAGCATCGACAAGAGACCCGGCTGGCCATGTGTGCCACTTTTTGTCATAATTGCCTTTTTCTTTACTTCTTGTTTCTCAACTACTATGTGCTTGATCATGGCGATAGGATTTCAGCCGATTTCCATTTACTTGTTTTGGAAACAATGTCCCATCTAAACTTTGTAGCTGCACCACACCGCCATTAGTGACAAAATTTATGATGTAGGGACCTAACCAATGCATCTGTAATTTACCTGGGTGCTTTGCAAACTTACTATCGTATAACGAGACCATATCTCCACGGTGAAAGTGCTTTGGTTTAAGGTAGTGATCATGCCAAGCCTTCTGTCGATCCTTTTCGACCTTTTGATGAAATCCTACAATGAACTGATCCTCATTGAGCTGTATCAATTGTGCTAGTGGTTCTTCCAGTTCTCCGTCATCACTCATTCCTGTTGTTGCTGTGATGCGCAGACTGGGGACAATATACTCCATCAACATTACGGCCTCTTTCCTGTAAATGAGCTTGAACGGGGTTTGGCCAGTTAGTTGTTTGCAAGTTATGCGATATGCCCAGAGTATCGCGGGGATCTTCAAATCCAAAACATCATGATTGGTGTCGCATACCTTCGTGAGTGCATGCTCCAAAATTTTGTTGAATGCCTCAACTATCCCATTATCTTGTGGGTGATATGGGTTACTCTTCATGTGTTGAATCTGAAACTCTTCTGTCATCGCTGCGATCATCTGGTTAACAAAATGAGTTTCCTGGTCACTCATTAGTATATGTGGGCACCCAAACCTAGTGACCACATTGTCAAAGAGGAATATTGCTGCAGTCACAGCTGAGAAATCCTTTACCAGTGCAACTTCTTCCCATCGTGTCATGTAATCTGTTGCAGTAATTATGTAGTGTGACCCTGTTCTTTTTCCTGGTGGCTTGCTCAGTCCTACAAAGTCGAATGCCCATTTGTCGAAATCCTGTAGTGTTAATTGAGGTGCTAACGACATTTTGTCCCTTCATGAGGACTTTCCTATTCTCTGGCATACGTCTAAGCTTTTTTCATAGTCTGCAGCATCTCCATGCATGATTGGCCACCATAATCAATCTTGTAGTATCTTTCTAGCAGTGGCAAGTCCGCCATAATGTCCTCCTGCGATCCCCTCGTGCGCTTCTGCCAAGATACTTTCCTGTTCATGCGGAAGGACATATCATCGAACTATCTCATCAGGTCCCATATTATATAATTTCCCTGCAATCAGTTGGAAATCTGCAGCTCTGAAAACTAATTGTTTCTTCTGGTGAGTAGAATCCCTCCAGTGCCTTCCCTGTTGCCAAAAATTGAATAACTTGCTCATAATGGTCATCGACCATTTTGAACCTGAACAACTGAGCATCCGGAAATCCTTCGTCAATGCTCCTTGGCTCTTTGCCGGACTCTATGTGTGACAGGTGGTATGGTCCTGCATTTAGGTGCCCTGGCTTTACAATGATCTCAAAATCAAATTCCTGGAAGAGTGACAACCACGAGCAGATTTCTCCCCTCAACACAGTCTTGTTCACTAGGTATTTAAGTGTTGAGTGATCGGTGAACATTTTAAAGTGTCCCCCTAAGATTTAGCATTGAAACTTTTGTAAGGCGTAGACCATTGCCAAGCCTTCCCTTTCTGTGGTCATGTAATTCTTCTCCATAGTAGACAACTTCCTACTTGCGAATGCTATCGAGTGGTTGATTGCGCCTTCTCCTGGGTTGTCCAAGATGAATCCTAGTGCGCCTGTTGATGCATCGACGTGAACATGGAACTCCTTCTTCCAATTTGGAAATTCTAGTATGGGTGTTGCAACCATCTTTTCCTTCAATATATCCATACTCTTCTAGAACTCTTCATTTTATTCAAACTTGGTGGCATCTTTCTTCAACAACTTCTCCATCGGTGTCATGATTATTGCATATCCTATGATAAACTTCCTGTAGTACCATGTGTGTCCCAACATTTCTCTTAACTTCTTGACTGTTGTTGGCTGCGGTAGGTCGACAATAATTGTGATCTTTGCGAGATTGACTAGCATTCCTTCCCTGCAAAGTATGTGCCCCAACAATATCCCAAATGGAGTGCAAAAAATACACTTCTTTAGGTTCAACAAAATATGGTGTTGTCGACATATTTCCAACATCAACCTCAGGTTTGTGATATGATCTTTGACCAACCCATACAATGTCCAATCATCCATGTATACTGAAAGAAATTTATGGATGTAGTCCTTGAACACGACAACTACTAGTCTGGAAAAAATTGCTGGTATTCTTTAGGCCAAATGGCATCACCGTATATTGAAAGCATCCTCATTCAGTGACAAACGTTGTTTTGTGCCGATTATTGGTTATGGCATTTCAGTTATGGACATCTTCACTTTGGTGGTGTCAAGATGTTGCAGCAGAAAGGGATGGTAAAAGGATTACCCCCTATGAAGGAGCCAACAAACAGTTGTGAGTCTTGCATCATTGCAAAGCAACACAGGGATAGATTTCCTAAAGGTATGTCTCGAAGGGCACATGCACCTCTAGAACTTATTCATAGTGATCTGTGTGGTATAATGCAGACTCAGAAATTGGTGGAAGCTATTATTTTCTTACATTTATTGATTATTTCATTAGAAAAACATGGGTGTATTTCCTTCGTCAGAAGTCTCAAACTCTTGGCAAGTTCAAGGAATTTAAGGCTTTGGTTGAAAAACGGAGTGGTCATCAACTCAAATTATTGAGATCAGATGGAGGGGGAGAGTATGATTCAAAGGAATTTCATGATTACTGCAAATATCATGGAATCAAGAGGAAATTCACTACAAGAGATACACCTCAGCAGAATGATGTTGCATAACGCAAGAAAAAAACCATCATGAATATGGCAAGGAGCATGCTAAAAGGAAGAAACTTGTCCCATGAAATTTGGGGAGACGCAGTGGCTTGTGATATTCATGTGATGAACAGATCTCCCACCAAAATTGTGCAAAACAGAGTACTAGAGGAAGCATGGATTGGTATGGGTTGTAATATTTCTCATTTCATAATATTTGGTTGCGTTGCTTATGCTCATGTTCCTAAACAACTAAGAAAAAAGCTAGATGAAAGGAGTGAGAAATGTATATTTCTTGGATATGGTGAAGAATCTAAAGCCTACAAACTATATAACCCTATTACCAAAAATGTTATCTTGAGCAGAGATTTGTTGTTCAAGGAGGAAGAGTCATGGAATGAAACCATAGACAAGGTTGTGGGAGCTACAACACCCCAACCAGAAGATGAAGAAGAAGAAGAGTTGATTGGACAACAGGGTCTAGTAGCATCTTCACCAGTAGCAAATACTCCAACAAGGAAACCTAGAAACTCAGTTTGAGGTGAAGCATCAAAATAAATAGATAGATATACTACTAGTCCGCAATCAGGTAATGAATCTGATCACAGTAATAAAAAGACTAGAAGATTGGAAGATATTTATGATGAATTGGATGCAAATACAAAATATGCTTTTATTGCTAGTCAACCTGTGTGTTATGAAGAGCCAATAAAATAAGAGCATTGAGTAAAAGCTATGGATGAAGAGATAGATTCCATTGAGAGAAATGGTACATGGGATCTAGTTGACCTGCCAAAAAATAAGAAATCTATTGGTGTGAAGTGAGTCTATAAGACCAAACCCAATGAAAAAGGTGAGATTGATAGTTATAAGGAAATGTTAGTAGCAAAATGTTTCTCGCAATAACCAGGAATTGATTTCGGAGAAAATTTTGCACCAGTGACAAGATTGGACATAGTAAGAGCAATCCTAGCAATAGTAGCCCCAAAAAAATGGAAAGTGCATCAGATGGATGTCAAGTCGGCATTCCTGAATGGAATTCTTGAAGAATAAATTTATGTGGAGTAGCCACATTGATATGAAATCAAAGAACATGAAGAGAAATTTTACAAGTTGAAGAAATCTCTATATGGGCTCAAGCAAGCTCTGAGAGCTTGGTACAATAGAATTGATCGTTATCTGATCAAAAATGGTTTCAGTAGAAGCTCCAGCGAACCAACACTTTACACAAAGGTAAATCAACAAGGATAGATTTTGATAGTTTGTTTATATGTTGATGATATGATTTTTACAGGTGACCTATCACTAGATGAGTTCAAGGAAGCTATGAAGAAAAAGTTTGAGATGACACGCCTTGGATTAATGAAGATCTTTCTTGGATTAGAGGTAGAATAGTCAGAAAAGGTATATTTATCTCTCAAAGTAAATATGTTAATGAAGTACTTAAGTGATTCACAATGCTTAATTGCAAACCGACACCTACAATAGTGGCAACAGGTACAAAGTTAAGCAAAGAACATGATAGACCCAAATTAGATCCAACATTATTTAAGAGACTTGTAGGAAGTCTCATGTATCTAATAGCTACGAGACCATATATTATGTATGCTGTCATCTTGATTTCCAGGTTCATGGAGTCTCCCAAAGACTCGCATTGGGAAGTTGGAAAAAGGATCTTACGATATGTTGTAGGGACTTTAAGCAATGGAATTTTATACTCAAGCACTGAGTATGATTTTTTGACAAGTTTCACTCACAGTGATTTTGTAGGAAGTTTGGATGACAGGAAGAGAAATTCCAGTCATGTTTTTCATCTTGGATCAGGGGTGATTTCATGGGAATCCAAGAAGCATCCCATTGTGACACTTTCATCAGTAGAAGCAGAGTATGTAGCAACAACATCACCAGCATGTCAAGCAGTCTGGTTACACAGAGTTTTAGAAGGTCTTCAACAGAAACAAGGAGGACCAACAACAATCTATTGTGACAACAATTTAGAGATCACCCTATCCAAGAACCATGTTTTTCACTAGAAAAGAAAGCACATTGATACCAGATATCACTTCACAAGAGAACTTGTGAATAATCGTGAAGTTCATGTTGAGCATTGTAAATCGATTGATCAATTGGTTGACATATTCACAAAGCCATTAACTGAAGGTTGGAGGCACAAATAAACACAAAGATTATGCAGAATGAGCTATGAATCGTCAATCTTAATTGATAAACACAAGATCAACTAATGCACTTACAAACCAAATCTGAATGTGTATTTAAACACTTATAGAAAACCTAAAAATATAACCTAGCTTTTGCATGCATGCAAAGCATGTTGTTGCACGTTTTATTAACTGAACTTCTAAATAAGAACTAAAGAAAAAGATAAATCTAACAGAAGTAATTACTATTTCTAACACTCCCTCTTAATTACTACTATTGACTACTACAGCTTTTACAATGCCTAAATTATCTCTATGAGTTTCAAAATTTTCTTTTTTCAATGGCTTTGTGAATATGTTAGCCAATTGGTTAATCAATTTACAATTCTCAACATGAACTTCACCATTGTTCACACGTTTTCTTATGAAGTGATATCTGGTATCAATGTGCTTTCTTTTCTGGTGAAAAACATGGTTCTTGGATAAGGTGATCGCTGAATTGTTGTCACAATAGATTGTTGTTGGTCCTCCTTGTTTCTGTTGAAGACCTTCTAAAACTCTACGTATCGAGACTACTTAACATGTTGTTGATATTGTTGCTACATACTTCGCTTATGCTGATGAAAGTGTCCCAATGGGCTTCTTCTTGGATGCCCATGAAATCACCCCAGATGCAAGATGAAAAACATGACCAGAAGTGCTCTTCCTGTCGTCCAAACTTCCTGCAAAATCATTGTCAGTGAAACCTATCAAAACATCATACTCAGTGCTTGAGTATAAAGTTCCATAGCTTGAATTCCCTGCAATATATTGTAAGATCCTTTTGCTAACTTGCCAATGCGAGTCTTTGGGATACTCCATGAACCATGAAATCAAGATGAGATCATACATAATATCTAGTCTCGTAGCTATGAGATACATGAGACTTCCTACAAGTCTCTTAAATAGTGCTGGATCTACATTGGGACGGTCATCTTCTTTGCTCAACTTTGTACCTGTTTCCACTGGTGTAGGTGTCGGTTTGCAATTAAGCATTATGAATCACTTAAGTACTTCATTAGCATATTTACTTTGAGAGAGAAATATACATTTTTCTGACTGTTCTACCTCTAAGCCAAGAAAGAACTTCATTAATCCAAGGTCTATCATCTCGAACTCTTTATTCATAGCTTCCTTGAACTCATCTACTTACAGGTCACCTGTAAAAATCATATCATTAACATATAAACAAACTATCAAAATTTGTCCTTGTTGATACGACCATGATTAATTTTATGGAACAAGCTGCTTCTTTTTTATTCACATAAAAGTTCATAATTAAAATGGATCCCAAAGGTCTCTATTCAAACAATACTACATACTAAAACCTTATCCTAGCTCATGCTTTATGCCTTAAGCTTTATGCTTTATGCTGAACTTAGCTTTACTTATATTAATAAACTGACAAAAGCAGGAGTTAATTCATTTTTCTAACACTCCCCCTTAATTACGACCGCTAAACATATGATCTAATTACAGCTAAAACATACTCCCTCTAAGGAATTTCATCAAAAAAGAATACATGTCGGTCTATGTCTCAGCTAGGCTTACAAAACATATTCATCTTAAATTTATTTGCTGCAATGTGCAGATGCAGCTGGTTCTCATACTTTATGCTCCAACCTTTGGAGCTTTCAATGTAGTTTTATTCTTCTTTGTGCTCCAGACTTTAACTTTTGTCGAGGCTTACTGAAAAGTACAGACTCCTTCTCTTGAGTCCACATCCTTCCTTCCTTATGACCCCCTAAAAATATATAGAGTTTGCTTGGTGCTCCCTTGATGCAAGATATTCCTTCAATCTAACAATCTAAACTTTTTCTTTCAATTTCAAGGCTACGACCTTTTACTTTCATGCCAGAGTTTCCTTATTTTAAATCATTTTTCTAAAAACACTTTTTAAGAAAAACAATAATTTTTCAATAAAGTGGGTATGCATCCCCTCACCGTTTTCATGTGATCTCTACAATAATGTCCACTATACTTCTTTTAAAAAAATAATTTTCATCAAAATACTTTTACCATGAGGTGGACAATAAAAAAAAACCTTTTTACTTTTCACACAGTAAAATTCTCACGCTGAATAAATATTGCATGAACCAAAATACTTTTGCATGCGATTTAATACCTTCACACAGATTTTATGGATTACTCTTGTTTGTGTGCTCACATAATTCTTCAACACAGTAATCCACTCTTCTCTTCAACGGATTGCTACTTCATGTGCTTATCCTCATGCAACAATCTTCAACTAAGTTTTCATGCGGCATGCATGCCTGGGATTCCTTCTATTGCGATTTCTTCACATGGAAAGCTTCTCCAATGCTGCAGTCATATTCCTCTGCGGATTCTCTAGCAGCCATTTCACCTCTGGTGGATTGGGACAGATCCTGTAGCCGGTTGTCTAGTCTTCTTCTTTAATTGTGGTCTATCTTCTCTAGAACAGATCTACCGCACCTTCCTCAACACAAAACTCTGAGGATTGGAGTTTTGGGCATATCTTCACGCTTAAGATCTACGGATCTAAAATCATTCTCAGACTTGAACTGGATTTTTCTTCAATTTCTTGGATAAATTCTTTCACTTGATAGGTGAAATATCTTGGTTTGGATCGAACAATCTTTCTTCGTTATGGAAGAATCCTTCTTTGCTATGGAGGAGTACAACATGCCTGGATGTGCTCTTGGATCAATATGCTCTCCAAGAGACTTAATCAAGGTTTGATACCATGATGAATTTTATGGAACAAGTTGTTTGTTTTCTATTCTCATAAAATTTCATAATTACAATGGACCTGGAAGGTCTCTATTTAAACACTACTGCTCACTAAAACCTTAACCTATCTCATGCTTTATGCCTTAAGCTTTATGCTGAACTTAGCTTTACTTCTAATAATAAATTGACAAAAACAGGAGTTAATTACTTTTTGTAACACGCCTGACCTGGTTTAACATGCATGGTTAGTCAGACTTGTGGTTATGAGATTTTAGATTGAGAACATGCTATATCTTCACTGTGATAGAAAACTTAATAGAATGGTCCGAAGTCATTCCAATCAATGATTGTACTACCGAGAATCAATGATTGCACTACCAAGAATTGTGGAGAGATAAGAAGAGCACAATTTAGGGCCTATAAATCCTCCTCCATCAAATCGTGAGTCTCATGTTGTGACTAGCATGTGATAATTGAGAGCCACATCTAAGAATTTGGTTATGTTTCCTATCTGGAGTTGCGTTGTGATTAATGTGTAGCATTCCATTTCTTTCTAAGCGTCATTGTTTGAAGACGGGTAGCAGCTACGAACTAAAGTGAATAGGTGTACATGATTACATGTATTCACTCGAAGATTGGGCACACTTAAGAGGTTACGGGTTTTGCTTTATCAGTTTTTAATGCTTCAAATCAAAGTAGCTCGCACACAAAAGAATGTCCCATCTTTTCCTCCATTGATCTCTTGGTCTTTGCACAAAACTGCTAAGTGGGTGGTTTAAAATAACGAATATTATCCCACTATTTAAAGCCTTAAATGAATCATTTGATCATTTGTTTTTCATATTATTTATTGTGCCAAGCCAGTATGAGGGAGATTTTCTAACGTTGATGTAGCGTTACATCTAATAAATCGTAAAAATGAAGTGATACATCTATAGTGAAAAGTAATAATATGAGGGATATCTTGTAATGTAGATGTAGCGTTACATCTAATAAAACGTAAAGTGATAGTAAAAAGTGATAATATGGGGGAGATCTTGTAACGTAGATGTAGCGTTACATCTAATAAAAAGTAAAAAGTGAGAAAGTGAGAATATGAGGGATATCTTGTAACGTAGATGTAATGTTACATCTAATAATGTAGCGTTACATCTAATAAAATGTAATAAAACGTAAAAAGTAAAAATCAAAACTAATAAAATGTAATAAACAATAAAAACAAATTAATATTATGTCGGCCATTAAAAAAATACATCGATTGAAAAACACATTTGAAATCAATGGCTATTTAAACTAAAAAACAACATAAAACAATTATAAAAAATTGGACTTTGCGCAAAGAGAAGAGAAATCATAACAGCCAATAGGTAACTTTGAAATTTAATTTGACACTTTTTTTATCAATGATCCTCCCCTCCTCCGTAGACCTCCTCACCTCCTCCCTCTCGCCATCCTCCCACCTACACCCTCATCCTCCTACGCAAGCCTCCTTACCCCCTCCATCCCTCCTTCCATCCTTCAACCTGCACGCTCATTCGACGCCTGGATCATTCGCCTCCCACCTCTGATCCATCCTCCTGCCTCCTCGCCCCCTCCATCCCTCCCTCCATCCTCTCGCCTCCTCGCCCCCTCCATCCCTCCCTCCATCTTTCCACCTACACGCCTGGATCATTCGCCTCCTCACCCCATCCATCCCTCCATCCATTCGACGCCTGCAACATTCTCCTCCCGCTACCATCCCCCCCACCCCAACATCTATCCTCCTTCATACCTCGCTGCCATCCTCCCCTCCCAGCATCCATCCTCCTCCCATCCCACTGCTCGCTCCCCCATCCTCCCCTCCCTCCATCAGTGATCCTCCCTGGCGTCCATCCTCCTCCCCACCCTGCCTCCATCCACCCCTCCTACCATCCTCCCCTCCCAGTGTCCATCCTCCTCCCCTCCCCCCGCCGCCTCACGCCATCACCTACAACATTCACCTGCAACCTGCAATTTAGTTAGATTTAATACTATGAAATTTAATTTAATATATGCAATTTAATATTAAATTTAATTAACAATATCTCAATAAAATTTAATTAAATTTAATATTACATATGTTAGATTTAATATGGAATTAATTTAGATTTAATATATGCAATTTAATTAGGATATAGATTTAGATTAAGTTTTAAATTTAAATATAAAATATAAATATATTAAAGTTTATAAAGAATTTTTATACTATTTTTAATAAGAAGTAGTTGTGGTATAGTGGTAAGGGTGTGGAGATAATGGGCGTGAGATCCAAGGTTTAATCCTGCCAAAACACCTGTTTTTAAACTATATTGAATTTTACACTTGCATAGATTTCCGTGTATTATTTTTTAAAATTGCATAGATTTTAGTGTCAAACATTGATATCAATGTATTATTTTTTAAAATTGCATAGATTTCATTGTCAAGCATTGATCATGGGAGGAGATATTAATATTTAAAGATTAGTGTCAAACCTATTTTAAATCCTCAAATCTTTCTACATGAGTATGCTTGACACTACCATGATCTAAACTTATTAAATCAAAATCTCCCAACATAAATAATAATTAAATTTAAAATGTAAATTTTACTTAAAAACCAAGAATTAAAATTTTAACCATTCAAGTTCAACAACTCTTAAGTTATAATTTTTTTTTATTTCAGACACTATTTATATTTACAATGAAAGTTAATTTAGATTTAGTTTTGTTAGATTTAATATATGCAATTTAATTAGGATCTAGATTTAGATTTAGTTTTAAATTTAGTTTAATATATATATTTAGTTTTACTTTTAGATTTAGTTTTAAATTAAATATAAAATATAAATATATTAAAGTTTATAAAGGATTTTTATACTATTTTTAATAAGAAGTAGTTGTGGTATAGTGGTAAGGGTGTGGAGATAATGGGTGTGAGCTCCAAGGTTTAATCCTCCCAAAACACCTATTTTTAAACTATTTTGAATTTTACACTTGCATAGATTTCCGTGTATTATTTTGTAAAATTGCATAGATTTTAGTGTCAAACATTGATATCAATGTATTATTTTTTAAAATTGCATAGATTTCAGTGTCAAGCATTGATCATGGGAGGAGATATTAATATTTAAAGATTAGTGAGTTTTATACTTGCATAGATTTCAGTGTATTGGGTCTTTTTATTGCATATTTTTTAGTGTAAATGTTATTCTGTAGATGCATTGATTTCAATGTATGGACGCATAGATTTTAGTGACTGGGATTTTTTATTGCATATTTTTCAGTGTACATGTTATTTTATGGACGTATTGATTTTAGTGTATGGACGCATATATTTTAGTGACAACAAAAGAACAAGAAGAAGACTTGAAAAGAAAACAAAACGTTGATCGACAAAGAGTGTATCAAGAGAGAAAGTTGAAGGATTTGGAAGAACAAAGAAATCAAGTTGCAGAACAACAAATAAATCAAAATGTATGAAATGATGAAATGACAGCAAAAGAAGGAGAAGAACGAACAAAACAAAACGCAGATCAACAAAAAAAAAAAGTTATGCGAATTGACAGCAGAAGAATGAGAAGAACAAAGAAAACGAAACATTGATCGACAAAGAGTATATCGAGAGAAAAAGTTGAAGCAATTGGAAGAACAAAAAAATCAGTTTGCAGAACAACAAATAAATCAAAATGTACGAAATGACGAAATGACAGCAGAAGAAGGAGAAGAACAAACAAAACAAAACGCAGATCAACAAAAAGAGAATCGAAAAAAAAGGTTAGGTGAATTCTCCCTAGTTTCTAGTTTAACAATTTACTCAATCATTAATACTTATTACTTACATTATGATAATCCTCGTAAATGTATCTATGTTTTCAACTTAACCTATTCCTTATAGTGTTGATCAAACTCCAGTTTTGTGTCACCTCCCACAACTGAAACCAGCCTAGATCCAAATCCTAGGCTCTATCAAGCGTCGAGAGGGATCAAATCTCCCGAGGTGCAAACCTCTTCTCAGGTATTGCACTCAAAGAGCTTTTCGAGGAGAGGTTTGCACCTAGGGAGATTTGATCCCTCTTGGCACTTGATAGAGCCTAGTATTTGGATCTAGGCTGGTTACAATCAAATTCAACAATGAAGTACTAGCATTGTAGTCAAAATCTTTTGAATGAGACCTAAGATCTGCGCATAGGAGAAGTTGATTGAGATGGGCTGTGTATGTTTCTCCTTCCATCCATGGACTCTCCTTTCATGTGGATTTTGTAGAGTGTGTATCCTAAAGACTGTGGACCCTTCCTTGATACATTTCAAGGAGCTAGGATAGTGATGTTTCTACATGTATGCTACTGGTTAATGTGTTGAGCCATTTATTTGGAAGCTGCATGGAGCAAACTAGCAAGAGTTTCTACGTCAAGACTAGGAGCTGCGAATAGAGTGGTTTGATCTCTTGAGTGATTTATGCATTGAAGCGGATTGTATCTGAGACTATTAAAAATACGACAAAAGTTGTGATTGTTGAATGTTGGTCTATTGAAGTTTGTAGGCTAAATATCTTGGAGTTAACGAAGAGAAGTGAAAATCGTTTGAAGTGGAGTTGTGTTACTTAATTCCTCCGTTGAATTGGTTGGTGTAGATCGTATCACTGGTGTAGAACTATTAATCTCATTAAGTGGAACCCAAAACCAACGTTTTGTACATTTAAACCATTGATTAATACTAATGGTTTACCTTCCACAACCGTTCATTTTCGTCAACCATTTGGCATACTAATCACTGGGGTATTAGGACTGGAATTGTACCTAGTCCCTTTAGTATTTTTTAGTTTCTAAATTTTTCATTGCTTTACATTTTTCCTTGATTTCAAGTTATTTTTCATTCTTTATTTTTATTAGATGACCATGGTTTTATTATTTTATTTAATTTTTATTTTCATGTTATAATAGTTGGCTTAGTTAATACTTCATTTCTTTTTAAAGTTTTCAGACACTTATTAATACTTAGTCTAATTCCTATGTTGAAAATCTAATCTTATGTTGAGATTTTGCAAGAGTTTTCATATAAAAAGAATTCCTGCAGCATAGCTACTATGTTGTATATATAAAAGCGCTTCTGGAATCCGAAATGATGGAAGATCATGGTTTATTCATAGTAATTGTTGGCACCTTGTTATTATGATGATCGAATACCTCGAGGAATCAACTTTCTATATCATAACATCTGTTAAGTTCATGATGATTCATCAACAAAGAAGCTGAAGACAGGGGAGCCCACGTATTCTGAGATTTGTTAAAACTTTTTATTGTGTTCGTCTTCAAGAAACCAGTCGGAGATTAACTGCAAAAAACATGGGCAAGGGTGGAAAGTTATTCCGATTTGAGCCAACACATACCAGTTGGGAAACGAATTTTCCTAAGTGTGTAGCGTTATTCAAGGCGGTCGGGTGGTTTAATTTCTTTGAGAGAATTGCAGGTTTCAATGTAGATGTTACCCACGCATTTGCTCAGAATATGACCAATTTTAGTGTTAGCTTTAATACATTGAAGTTTGAATTGACAAAGGCGTTAATTGCCGAAGCTATTGGTGTGCCCATTGAAGGAGAATGTTGGTTTAAGAAAATTCCTTTTGAGTTTGATCCCAGCACGTTTCTGTTACGAGGATGTGAATCCCTTTATTAGAGCAATGGGGCTCATTTGAGCAACTTCAAACTAGAGTGGAAGGAGGTTATTGGGATCGTGCAAAGCTACCTCACCTGTGAGGGAAGGTTTGCATTAGTTTTTAAATACCACATTAAGTTTGTTCTTCATTTAAATCAACAATCCAAGATGAATTTGCCATTTTTTTTCTCAGAAGTATTCAAAAGATGTCGAATAGGGTTAAGGGTCATACTGATCATACAAACTAGTCATTGTTTCATCATGGTTTGGTCAAACTGATTGTTTTGACAGAGTTGCAAAAGAAGAATCGAAAATGGCAGGATTTTTTGTTTTGGTCAGGGTTTCAAACTGAGGAGGACTACCATGGAAAGAAACCTCTTCCCAGTAAGCAATCCAGTTTTGTTAAAAAATTCAAAAGAGATGTAGTTGAAGATGCAACAGAAGATGGTTTGCAAAAGGATGACCTATAGGAAGAATGTATGAAGCCTGATGCTGTAGAGCAGGAACACATGCTTGGAGAAAAGCATAAACATATTTCTGAGGATAATACAGTGGAATACATTGCTGTTACGAATAAGGAAGAGGCTACTAGTTCAAAGGAGGAAAAACACAGTTGTATTTTTCAAGAAGGAGAATTAGTATTAAATACTCTCGCTACTAATACCAAAGAAGAGATCTTTCATGTTCTTGATTTCAAAGCTGATGTTAAATCTTTGATTGAGCTCGAAAAACCTAAATGGAGACCTAAAACTAGAGCTATGAATAAACTTAGATTGAACATGAAGAGGATTTTGAACCCTAAGTTAGATAAGGAGAAGGTGACCATTATTCAAGATTCTTCAGGTGAAGAAGATGGAAATAACAAAGAAGAGTTAGAGTTACAGCAGGTACATATAAGCACAGGGGAGGATCATGTAATGATACCACAACCAATTGAAGAATGTAATGAAGTTGCAAAAGAGGAAATTGTTCCTAGTTCTGAACAAGGCATGAGTTCAAGGGCTTCATTTTCAAAAGCAGCAGCAAGAAATAAACATGAAGAAGACTTGATTTTCAAGAAATTGGACATTCCATTACAATTAGATCAGAATTCAACATTGCATGAAGGTCTTCAAATGGATTCAGAAATACAAAATCTCAAGAAAGCATTGCAGCAACATAAAACACAAGTCAGATTCCTGAGTGAATCAAATGAAAGACTCATGACAACAAATAAAATGCTGAGAGAGGATCTTGAGGATGTAAATTCTCTTTACCAAGAACTAATTTCAGTGGCTAACGAAGCTTTAAGAAGAAAAGGACATGCAAAGACACAAGCTAAAGAATTGACTAAGCAGATTGAAGATTTGAACAAGTCGAACAAGGTACTATCAAACAAGGTTCGAGGAATGGAGAAAGAGCAAGCTCATCATGTTAAAATATCCCATGCATTGGAGGGGATAACGATGCTAGCAGAAGTTGCTAACTAGTTCTAGTTGCCACCTAATTGCATAGATGTCCAATTATTGTTACATTTCATCTTGTTTATAGTTGTTAGAAGTTACTTTTGGTTAATTAGTCTTTAGTCATTCGAAAGTTAGTTTGTATAACTACTAAATGTAACTGTTGAACAGTTTCGAAACCTGACCTAAAGAAGTGGTTGAAGAAACTACTTCATTTTGTAATTATAAAAGAAAGAACAAGATACACTGTGGGGGTTGGTTTTTGTTCGGGAGAAGGGATATAGGATTAATGATGCTATTTGCACTTAGACATATATAGTAACTCTCATGTAAGTGTTTTTGAAGACTGAAGATTCATTTGAATATATTATATAAGACAATCTATTGACTCTTATTTCTAGCTTTATGTTTATGGTTTGTTTAACCACCTGATTGATAATTTCATTTCTGGATAAAAGTATTTATCTTATGAATGTTTATGAATTTGTGGACAGAATTGGATTTTTATTGAATGAATGCTTATGGTTTATATTTATGTTTATATCTTTATACTTCAGGTTTTCAAGATTTCTTTATGATTAGTAATTGCATATGTTTGATATTTAATTACCTCCCTTCTTGTGAATGATTCATTCAAACAAAAATTACAAAAACAAATTCATTTTCTTTTAGTTTTCTTGAGATTGTACTAGCTTGTACCCTTTGTAGTCTAGAGACAATTTCTATCACAAACATCTTTGGCGCCGCTGTAGGGGATGAAAGTGAAGCAAATATTCCTTGGGATAGTTTATGAATCTGATTTTGGAAGGTGAACATGATCAGACATTGTTACAGACTACATTTTCACCAGTATTGGTTCATAGTGGCTTTTAGGAAAACAAACACACATGGAAAACCTACATCACCATTACATCCAGAAGTCTCAGATGCAGAACAAATATTGAAAGAGGCTACGAAGAAACCAACTTCTTCTTCTTTTGGAAGATCTCAATCTTCTCCTTTATTTACTCTTGATCAGTCACAGCCAACATCCCCTTTTGCATATTCAGAACTTAAATCAGAGGAGAAAAATCAAGATTTGTCATGGCTTATTCCTAAAACTCAAGTTAATAGATTTCATATTTTCACTAATACATTGTCTACTCATAAGGTTAAGACTGAGTTTCCTAGTAAAATCCCCTTGGTTCAGTTTAAAGCTTGTAAACTTAATTTTCAATCAAGCCTGAGTAAAGTCAGTAAGCTTATTTCTTCACCGGGCGAAAGCATGTCCAAGATGGTAGGACAACCTCTTGATATGATGGACCATATGGTAGTTGCTAGATATGCTCCTTTAGTTGTTGCTCAACCCCTGAATTCTCTTCCTGCAGGAGACTATCAGAAGTATCTTCCTAGGTTTAATGGTCAGGGTGAAACTACTGCAGAGGAACATTGGAATGCATTTCTAAGTTATGCAGACAATCAGAATATTGAAGCTAAAGATGTGTGGATGAGGATGTTTGTACAGAGCTTGGATGGGGAGGTAAGTAAATGGTTCAGAGAGTTACCTGCTAATTCAATAACCCTAATAGAGGAACTACAATAAATGTTTATGAGACAGTGTGGGGGGACACAAAGTACCATACTTATTACATTATAGAATTTGCATCCTTAAAAAAAAAAGATGAAGCTGTAACATTTTTCTCAAAACATTTCAATAAGATGTATGGAAGGATCCTAGATGAAATTAAACCTTTTGAAACATCAGCCAAATTGACCTATGCCAATTCTTTTGATCATGAGTTCTCTTTGCATATTAGAGAAAGAAGGTCAGTAACTCTATTGAATATGCAGGAAGCTGCATTGGAGGTTGAATCTAACATTTTGGCTTTGAACAGGCTTAAAGAGCATTCAAATTATCAAGTGCATGACCAGAAGGGTAAGAATGAAATGACGCCATCAACTTCCACATCAAAGACATTAGAGAGTAAAATAGATGAAAGTGACTAAGTTGATTAAAACTTTATCTGCAGAAGTGAGTAAGATGAATTTGGAAAAGAATCCAAATAGACCTACACAGGAAGGAGAAAGAAATCCTAATCAGTTTAGGTTCCCATTTGTTCCCAGATTTCTGCCTAGAGAAAGGAGAAACAATGACATTCAAAGGGAAAGAAGGGAGAATGAAGACCAGAGAGTTCCTCCCCCATTTCAAAACAATTTGATAGATGAAGTAGAATAAGTTGAAGACTTATATTAAGAAGATTTGAATTAGAATTTAAATCACTTTGGAGACCTATCATTAGAAGGTTTCCTTACTGAGTATCATTATCAGAATTCTGAGATTTGTGGTCTAGCTGTTTATCAAGAAGAAAGTGATCTTGGCCCTAAAGTTTCAACTGGCATTTATCAATCAAAACCCAAGAAGTCTTATAACCCAAGATCTGGTCCAAAATAAATTGCTCTGATTCCCAAAAAGAAGATGGCTTTTCTTGCGAAACAGTTATCTAATCAAGCACTGGAAAAGAGACAAAACCATGGTGATCAGGCCAAATCTACAGAGATTGAAGAAATTAATAAAAATGTTCAGACCTTCAATTTTGAGAATGAAATTTGTAAGGTTAAGATTCATGTTCCATTAACTGAATTAATGAAGACACCTTGTTATAGGAATCCTTCTTTAAAAATATTGAGTTCACATGCTGACCAGTTTCCTTCAGATACTGTAAATCTCCAAGAAGAGCATCCTACTATTATTCTTGGCTCTGCATAATATGATATGCTTGAAAATAATTCAAACTTTCCTCCTACTTTTTACATTACCCTGACTGTCCATGATCAAATGATCCACAGCTACCTGTTAGATTATGGAGCTTCTCATAACTTGATGCCTAAAGCAGTAATGGAGGCCCTTGGTTTGAGTGTCACAAAGCCCTATCATGATATGTTTGCATTTGATTCCGGAGCAATAAAGTGCTTAGGAGTAATTAAGGATATTGTGGTAAGTCTTGCTCAGTTACCCATGAAGAGTGTGATCATGGATGTGGTGGTGGCCGACATTTCACCTAAGTTCAGTATGTTACTCTCAAGGTCTTGGGAGAAGAAAATAGGAGGCACTTTGTAGATGGATTTAGCATATGCAACCATTCCAGTATTCGTGGGAGAAAATAGAAGATTGTATAGGGAAGTGCATCTTGCTTTTATAGTGAGTGATGGTAAGAATCCAATGAATCATCCCATTTATGTTGTAAATGAGGATTTGGGGTCTTGTATGTTACATTTGAGCAATGAGGATACAACTGGCATACTGCGTGTGGACAAAGAAATACCAGTCAAACCTATTATTGAAGAATGAGATGAATGATGTAAAATGTACTTTGATGGATCATCATCCAAGGAAGGAGCAAGAGCTGGTATTGTTCTGATTTCTCCAGGAGGAGAGGTGATTTGTTTGATGTACAAATTGGAATTTTTGAATAGTAATAACACAGCTGAATACACAGCATTAATACTTGGACTAAGAGCTGCAAAGGATTTGGGAATTCAACAACTTAATGTTTTTGGACTCCGAACTAGTGGTCCAGCAGGTGAAGGACATTTATCAGGTAAAACGGGACTTGTTGAAAGTATATAGGAATGAGGTATGGGATATGATTGACAATTTCTTTGTAGCGTTCAATATTTCCTTCATTCCTAGGGATCAAAACCAACCAGCAGATTCACTGGATTTGGCAGCCACATGTTTCAAAATTTCAAAATAGACCCAATTAAAATATCCTATTGAAGTCAAATATAGACCTGTGGTACCAGATAATATTAGACAATGGAGATTTTTTGAAGATGATTTGGAAATCAAAAAATTCTTGGAATTGATTGGAGAGTTTTCTAATTCACTAATTGACCAAGATCAGGATGATGAAGTAGATAATACTGTTGCATATTCAAAAAATACAATTGTTGAGCATAAGATTATTGAGTTGAGGGGAAACTTCATTCCCAAGGGTCTTGTTCCCCTTGACATTTTTTTTTCTAAAGATGATACTATGTTAAATCCTACCATCCGATCTTCAGAAGAGAACATTATAAGTTGTAACATTGGTATAGAAGATCAGCCTAAGATGGTTAAAGTGTCTAAATCTCTCCCAGATGAAGAAAGGAACATGTATGTTAAATTGATGAAGGAGTTTGTTGATATATTTTCTTGGTCTTATGAGGACGTGAAAACCTATGATACCAGCATAATTCAACATAAGGTTCCTTTCAATCCAAATGTGAAACCTTTCAGACATAAACTGAGAAGAATTAACCCAGCTTTGCTTCCATTCATAGAAAAAGAAGTCAAAAAGTTATTAGATACAAAGATAATAGTTCCACTCAGATATTCATCATGGGTGGAAAATTCGGTTCCAGTGCGTAAGAAGAATGGAGAGATCAGGTTGTGTGTGTATTTTTGCAATTTGAATAGAGCTTCACTGAAGGATAATTATCCATTGCCCAAGATTGAGCAGATTCTGCAGAAAGTGGTAGGTGCCCACATAATTTAGATGGTTGATGGATTCTAGGGTTATAATAAAATTGTTGTGCATCTGGATGACAGGGAAAAAACATCCTTCACTACCCCTTGGGTAACATTTATGTATGACAAGATGCCATTTGGTTTGATGAATGCTGGTGCGACCTTTCAAAGAGCTATGGATATAGCTTTCGTTGGAGAAAATGAAAAAAATTGTAGTAATTTATCTGGATGATATCATTGTATTTTCTAAATCTAATGAGGAGCATCTAAAACATCTCAGACAAGCTTTCTTAAAATGTAGGAAATTTGAACTATCTTTAAATCCAAAGAAGTCACATTTTGTTGTTCATGAGGGTAAGCTTTTGGGACATCTAGTTTCAGCAGATGGGATTAGGATAGATCCTGAAAGAGTCAAAGCTATACTAAAAATCAGTATTCCAAGGAGTAAGAAAGATGTCCAGACATTCATTGGAAAAATAAATTTTTTGAGATGGTTTATCCCAAATTTTGTTGAAACTATAAAACAGATAACATCAATGTTGAGGAAAGACCAGGAGGTAAAATGGACAGCATAAGCTAGAGATTCATTTGAGAAGATCAAACAAGCCTTGACAGAAGCTCCAGTGCTGGTAAGCCCGTATTTTTCAAAATATTTCTTAACTTTCTCTTTTGCATCTGAAGACACTATAGCTGTTGTTTTATTACAAAAAATGTTGATGGATTAGAACAACCTATTGATTTCTTTAGTAAGACTCCAAGGGATTAAGAATTAAAATACAGTACAGTAGAGAAACAAGCTTATGCACTGGTTAAGTCTTTGAAGGTCTTCAGGATATATATTTTGCATTCAAAGATTATTGCTTAATTATGTACCTAATGCTGCCATTAAGGAAATTCTGACACAACCTGACAGTGAAGGAAAGAGGGGGAGATGGATTGCTAATATTATGGAATATGAGGTGGAGATCAAACCTACTAAGCTAGTCAAAGGACAGGGTTTGTCCAAACTTTTAGCTGATTCAAATTGTGAAGCTTTTGTTCCTCATTTAGTGGCAAGTCAACCAACATAGGACGAGTTACAAATGAAGCAAAATGGAGAACAAATCATGGATAACTATGCAAAATTTGTGAGGTATGCTGATATAGTTTATTTTTTATTACATTTGCAGTGTCCTTCTCACCTTGATAAGAAAATAGCTAGGTATTTAAAATTGAAGGCCACCAAATATTGTTTAGTTAATCAAAAATTGTATTGGAAGGATCTGGGAGGATTGTTGCTCAAGTGTTTGGAGAAATCAGAAACATAAGAGGTTATTTCAGAGTTACATGAAGGTGCTTCTGGAGGTCATAAATACTGGAAAGCCACGGCCTTCAAGGTTCTAAGATCTGGGTACTACTGGCCTTCTTTCTTCTCAGATGTATATCAGCAGGTCAGAGCTTGTGTTCAATGTCAAAAATTTGCTGGAAAGCAAAAAAAATTATCCTTACCATTGAAACCTATTGTGGTCAACCCTCCTGTCCAGCAATGGGGATTAGATTTCATAGGTGAGATCAATCATGCTTCCAGCAGACATCACAAATGGATACTAATAGCTACTGATTTTTTCACTAAATGGGTGGAAGCAATTCCTACACAGAATGTAGCTGATAAGGTCATCATCAACTTTATACAAGAAAATATTTTGGGCAGGTTTGGTTGTGCTAAAAAGTTGTTGGCTGACAATTCTCAAGTCTTTAAATCCAAAGCCATGGTTAGTTTTTGTGATCAGAATGGAATTATCTTGAAACATTCCACATCCTATTACCCCCAGGGAAATGGGTTGGCAAAATCAACTAACAAAAACATCATCCAGAGTATCAAAAAGTTGATAAGTCAGAACAAGAGGTCTTGGGATTCAATGTTGAAGTATGCTCTTTGGGAAGATCAGATAACTACCAAAAAAGCAATAGGTTTGTCTCCATTTCAGTTGATATATGGTACTGATTCTATTTTTCCCATTCAATTAGGAATTCCAATAATGAAGTTTTTCAAGACAGTCAGGAGGAACCCAATGATATTCAAAGAAGGATCTTCTCATTGATTGAACTGCAGCAGGAATGAGAAGCTTTAGCAGAAAGAGCACAAGCTTACAGAAATAAGATCAAACAGGAATTTGATAGGAAAGTTAAAGAAGACACTTTTTCTCTTGGAGACATGGTGCTCAGGTGGGATGCTAGAAAAGATCAAAGAGGTCATTGTGGCAAGTTTGTTAATTTATGGCTTGGTCCTTTCATAATTTATTAAATTTTGGAGAATAACACTTTTGAATTGCAGAGTTTGGAAAGGGAAGAATTGTTCAATCCAGTGAATGGACGATTCCTTAAGAATTTTTACAGTCACTAAAGGTAGGAAGTTGTCATTCATTGTACATACCGGTGTGAGATAAGCTAAATAAGACTCCAATTCACCATGGAAGTTTGAAGAATAACAGGGAATTTTCAATTGTATGGCAGAAGGCACTGGTCTACAGGATCTTGAAACCTCACAAGGAGGCTTTCATCCACCAGCTGGAGCCAGATGTTAGGACTTGAATTGTACCTAGTCCCTTTAGTATTTCTTAGTTTCTAAATTTTTTATTGTAGTCCATTTTTCCTTGATTTTAAGTTATTTTTCATTTTTCATTTTTATTGCATGACCATGGTTTTATTATTTTATTCCATTTTTATTTTCATGTTATAATAGTTGGATTAGTTAATATTTCATTTCTTTTTAAAGTTTTCAGACACTTATTAATACTTAGCCCAATTCCTATGTTGAAAATCTAATCTTATGTTGAGATTTTGCAAGAGTTTTCATATAAAAAGCATTCCCGCAGCATAGCTACTATGTTGTATATATAAAAGCACCACTAGAATCCGAAATAGTGGAAGATCATGGTTTATTCATAGTAAGTGTTGGAACCTTTTTATTATGATGATCAAAGACCTTGAGGAAGCAGTTTTCTATATCATAACATATGTCAAGTTCATGATGATTCATCACCAAAGAAGCTGAAGACAAGGGAGACCACGTATTCTGAGATTTGTTAAAATATTTGATTCTGTTCATCTTCAAGAAACCAGTCAGTGATTAACTGCAAAAAACATGGGCAAGGGTGGAAAGTTCTGCCGATTTGAGTCAGCAGATACCAGTTGGGAAACGAATTTTCCTGAGTGTGCAGCGTTATTCAAGGCGGTTAGGTGGTTTAATTTCTTTGAGAGATTTGCAGGTTTCAATGTAGATGTTACCCACACATTTGCTTAGAATATGACCAATTTTAGTGTTAGATTTAATACATTGAATTTTGAATTGACAGAGGCATTAATTGCTGAAGCTATTGGTGTGCCCATTGAAGGAGAATGTTGGTTTAAGAAAATTCCTTTTGAGTTTGATCCCAGCACGTTTCTACTACTAGGATGCAAATCCGTTGATTGGAGCAAGGGGGTTCATTTAAGCAACTTCAAACTAGAGTGGAAGGACGTTATTGGGATCATGCAAAGCTACCTCAGCTGTGAGGGAAGGTTTGCATCAGTTTTGAAATACCACATTAGGTTTCTTCTTCATTTAAATCAACAATTCAAGATGAATTTGCCAATTTTTTTGCTCAAAAGTCTTTAGAAGATGTCGAATAGGGTTAAGGGTCATATTGATCATACAAACTAGTCATTGTTTCATCATGGTTTGTTCAAACTGATTGTTTTGATAGAGTTGCAAAAGAAGAATAAAAAATGGAAGCATTTTTTGTTTTTGTCAGGGTTTCAAACGAAGGAGGACGACCATGGAAAGAAATTTTTGCCCAGCAAGCAACCTAGTTTTGTTAAAAAAATTCAAAAGAGATGTAGTTGAAGATGCAGGAGAAGCTAGTTTGCAGAAGGATAACCTACAAGAAGAATCTATGAAGCCTGATGTTGTAGAGCAGGAACACATGCTTGGAGAAAAGCATAAACATATTCCTGAGGATAATACAGTGGAAGACATTGCTGTTACGAATAAGGAAGAGGATGCTAGTTCAAAGGAGGAAAAAAACAGTTGTATTTTTCAAGAAGGAAACTCGGTATTAAATACTCTTGCTGCTAATATCAAGGAAGAGATATTTCATGTTCCAGATTCAAATCTAATGTTAAATGTTTGATTGAGCTCGAAAAACCTAAATGGAGATCTAAAACTAGGGCTACGAATAAACTTAGGTTGAACATGAAGAGGATTTTGAACCCTAAATTAGAGAAGGAGAAGGTGACCATTATTCAAGATTCTTCAGGTAAATAAGATGGAAATAACAAAGAAGAGTTAGAGTTATAGCAGGTACGGATAAGCATAGGGGAGGATCATGTAATGATACCACAACCAATTGAAGAATGTAATGAAGTTGCAGAGGAGGAAATTGTTCCTAGTTTTGAACAAGGCATGATTTCAAGGGATTTATTTTCAGAATCAACAAGGAATAAGCACGAAGAAGACTTAATTTTCAAGAAATTGGACATTGCATGAAGGTCTTCAAATGGATTTAGAAATAGAAAATCTCAAGAAATCATTGCAGCAGCATAAAACACAAGTTAGATTCCTAAGTGAATCAAATGAAAGACTCATGACAAAACATAAAAGGCTGAGAGAGGATCTTGAGAATGTAAATGCTCATTACCAGGAACTAATTTCAGTGGCTAAGGAAGCTTTAAGAAGAAAAGGACATGCAGAGACACAAGCTGAAGACTTGACTAAGCAGATTGAAGATTTGAACAAGCAGAACAAGGTACTATCAAACAAGGTTAGAGGAATGGAGACAAAGAAGGCTCGTCATGTTAAAAGATCCCATGCATTGGAGGGGATAAATATGCCAGTAGAAGCTGCTAAATAGTTCTATTTTCCACCTAATTGCATAGATGTCCAAGTATTGTTACATTTCATCTTGTTTATAGTTGTTAGAAGTTACTTTTGGTTAATTAGTCTTTAGTCATTCAAAAGTTAGTTTGTATAACTACTAAATGTAGATGTTGAATAGTTTTGAAACCTGACCTAAAGAAGTGGTTGAGGAAACTACTTCATTTTGTAATTATAAAAGAAAGAAGAAGATACATTGTGGGGGTTGGTTTTTGTTCGGGAGAAGGGCTATAGGATTCATGATGCTATCTGCACTTAGACATATATAGTAACTCTCATGTAAGTGTTTTTTAATACTAAAGATTGATTTGAATATATTATATAAGCCAATCTATTGACTCTTATTTCCTGGTTTATGTTTATGGTTTGTTTAACCACTTGATTGATAATTTCATATCTAGATAAAAGTATTTATCTTGTGAATGCTTATGAATTTGTGGACAAAACTGGATTTTTATTGAATGAATGCCGATGGTTTATATCTATGTTTATATATTTATACTTCAAGTTTTCAAGATTTCTTTATGATTAGTAATTACATATGTTTGATTTTTAATTACCTCCCTTCTTGTGAATGATTCCTTCAAACAAAAATTACAAAAACAAATTCATTTTCTTTTAGTGTTCTTGAGATTGTACTAGCTTGTACCCTTTGTAGTCTAGGGAAAATATCTTGCAAAAACAGGGGGAAATGGGTGAGATATAATATTCCAGGATCGAATTTATTATTCCAAAGTGGTTTGCATATTCCATCGACCTATACATAGAGCTCTCTCATGGTGGAATGGAATCAATACCACATTGTTATTGCTGCTTAAGTTCATCACTCATGCATGTTGATGTATATGTAACTTCGGAATGTATTTCACATATATGTATATTGTATTCCTATAGAGATGGTATTATTCCTCTATAAGGAAGTGTCGTCATTTATATTGTAAATGTCGTAACTTATTATTGATGGGTTATTAGACCACCTTGTTGGGGTCGGCCCTGTATAAGTCATGTGGGTCAAAGGGTTATTAGACCACCCTATTGGGGGTCGGCCATGTGGGTCAAAGGGTTATTAGAGCACCCTATTGGGGGTCGGCCCACTCAGCATTATGTTATGTGGTTAAGTTCGAGCCTACATGAGTTGGGTAAAAAAAGGCAAGTCAAGTCAAGTATCAATAGGGTGCGGGAGGCACTCTATTTACTCACTCCTCACACATGCACTCAAGGAGGAGTGGCGCACTTATGGAGGAGGAGGATCTGCTGCTAGGTTATGTCTATCTCTCT
Organism: Larix kaempferi; assembly: GCA_027924585.1. Lineage (NCBI taxonomy): Eukaryota > Viridiplantae > Streptophyta > Pinopsida > Pinales > Pinaceae > Larix > Larix kaempferi. Next base: position 59,819,619 of record BSBM01000753.1, read on the forward strand.
TGGTTGGTTGTATCATTTCTCTATCTATCTCTGAGGAAGTTATTGGGGTTTTTCACCTTTATGGTTTTCCCCAAGTAAATCTTTGTGTCTCTTGTGTGCTTGCATTATTGTCTCCATGATTGATATGCTGTAGATATGTTGTACATGTTCTTCTCTCAGTTAAGATCCTAGATCAGATTGAAGTAAATTATGAAAATTTAACATGGTATCAGAGCTAGCCTGAAAGAAGGCATGATATGGCATGTATGACACTTGTTGCACTTAAGATGCTAGGGCTTGATATAGCAAAAACCAGTCATCGTAGCACTTTCACTATAAATCCGTTTTGGCGAAGTTTTCAGATCTGAAATTGTTACAGGACGAATATTAAATCTCCAGGTACCTTGTGTCCAAAGGACAACCTCTAATTCGTTGTACTTTGTGATTTATGATCTGTGCAATATAGGGTTTCTGCCTCTTCCAGATCTGAGTTAAAATCAGGTGACCTTGGGAAAAAGGTCATAACTTGGGCTAGGAAGCTCCAAATGAAATTTCGTAAAAAGTGAAAGGTAGTACACAGACTGTACTATCTCAAAAAACTTTTTCAGAGGCCGAAGGTGAACCAATGACACGTGGCACGCCGTACAAGTTTTCTCTCTTGTATTATCCCATAAACAGGTCACGTTGTGACACTTGGCATAACTCTCTCTCAGAGAATCTAATTGAGGTCAGACCTGTCATTATGGAAAGATAACAGGCCGACCTATCTTAGGAAATATTTTCAGAGGCCGAAGTTGAAACAGTGACACGTGGCACGCCGTACAAGTTCGCTCTCCTGTATTATCCCAAAACAGGTCATGTTGCGACATTTGGCATAACTCTTTCTCAGAAAATCCAATTGAGGTCAGACCTGCCAGGATGGAAAGCTAACAGGTCAGGCTATCTCAGGAAAAATTTTCAGACCCTGTGGATCAAAAATTTTGGAGTTACACCAGAAACAGTCAGGTACATATTTCTGTCAAAACAGAATTATTTTTTGGTACCTTCATTCATGGCTTCCGGAATTTAGGGCTTTGGAGAAAGTTGGAATTTTTGTAATCAGAGACCACGGCTGAATGCCACTCATCAAAATAAAAATTTAGAGACCAAGATCAGAATTTTTGGTTGGGCAGAAGGCCGGGCTTGATCAGACCCTAGTTCGGGACTTTGATCAGGAAAGTGGAAAATTAGGGCTTCTGTAAAAATGAGAATTTTTGAAATCTGTGACCACGGCTGGAAGCTCCTCAGAAAAATAGAAGCTTAGAGATTTGGATCAAAATTTTTGATTGGGTAGAAGAGTGGGATTCATCAAACCCCAGTTCAGGGTCACGTCTAGTGAATCCGGAAGTTTCAAAGGCAAAATTGAGGAGTGAAACTTTGCAGTTTTCAAATTCTAAATATACCAGTTTGATCAACTCATCAAGGCGCATATTTCTATCCTTTTAGAAGTTTAAAATTCAAAGTTTGAATTTTTGGGGTTTCTCTGACAAACCCATATCCATCTCCAGGTCTAGTTCTTGCAAATCAAGTGGATTGGGTTAATCCTAGAAGAAGATGGATTGGTCACCTGCATAAGTGAAGAAGTTCCTGTCTCAAAGGGAGATGAGGATAAGGCCTTACATAAGAAGATTACAAGCGATCTCGACAGGTATGACTCATCGAGGTATGTTTCGATATTTGTCCATAATTAAGTTTATGGTATGTTTGTCTTCATGTTATTACGGTTAGTACAATTTTGATTTTAGATTTGTCGTATAACCTTAACAAAATTATGAATGCATGATAGAAGATATTCACTGGTTAGGGTGTTGACACTTATGATTGTACTAATGCATTATGGTGTTGTATGAGGTTAATGTTGTCTACTAACATGAAAGGTACACCAAGAAAGACAAATCATGTTCTGGTCCAAGAACATATGATCATGATAACATGAGGACAAAGATTCATCCATTGTCATGGATCTCATATAAGATCCATTTACGACGTATGTATAACTTGTTTATACAATGGTTAACTTATGAGACATGCAGGTTACTAGCACAAGTCACTGAAGAGAAACAAAAGACATTATACGGGTATGTTAGACATAAATAGCTAGCATGCTAATCCAGGTATGTTTTTCCTATATCAAGCTAGAATCCTACCTTGTGTTAGGATCTTATACTGTTGTTGATAATGATTATTCCTGAAGAGTCATAGGTTTTAATAATCATGGTTTTATACATATTATATCTCTTATCTTGATTGATGATTGAACTAACCTGAAGAGTCATAGGTTTGAGTAGTTACAGGTTTAGACATGTTATGTTTCTTATGATTTGACCAACCATAAGAATCCTACATAAACCTTGAATGCTAATGCTTATTATTTTTGTTTGAAATGATCATGACTATACATGCTTGAGATTATTGTGTTTTAATAGTATACTAATGAATGTATGATTTTATATGAGATCACAAGGATAACACATTCATGATACTAATAAGCATGCATAAGGACCAAGGATGAATACGAGTTCAAGAATAGGTAATCCAGAAAGCAAAGATCAAGAGGGAGTACACTCTAGTGGTTTATGCAAGGATGCATATATTCAGAGGGAGTTGTCCATCTCTCTACATTCCACAACAGAAAGGTGTAGAAGAAGCTACTTCAGATTAGGACTCCAGCAGCTCTTGCAAGGAAGCGAAGACTCAGAGGGAGTCTACCCAACGAACAAACAAAGATAAGTATTTTAATTATCATTTCTTACATATTTGTTTGTTTGAATAAAATTGTTCAAATGATGTATATGCTCATGGTCTTAGACTTAGGATATGTATTGTGCATATTAGAATAATTACATTAATGAACAGTATACTACTAATATGCATGGGTAAGTAGCCTATGGCACTGTACAACATTCCATTGCTACTTATCTAGAATGAAACCTCTTTGCTGACATGTTGGGAGTTGTGCACACTCTTAACAATGTTCTGGTAGAGATTGGAAGGCATCTAGAAAGTTACGGGATATGGATAAATGTTGTATTGAAGCATTGGCTAAGATAATTGCATGACTGTATGACATATTTATTTATGTGTAAGAATTTGTTCTGAAAACTATGAGATGTTTTCTAATCATGCAATTTAACTTGTTGTGTAGGAAAGATCGTATGCCATCTCCTACAAAAGAAGAACTACAACATTTGTTCAGCAACAAATTTATTTATTGAAGATATTGAAGTTCCCAGGATCTGGGATGAAGAAATGGAATGCCATGATCCGTCGATCATGAAGAATGATGTTTGGGATGTAGTCCCAAGACGTGAAGGGAAGTTTGTTATTACTTCCAAATGGAACTATCAGATCAAGCATGTTGCAGATGGCAGCATTGAGAAATATAAAAGTGATGAAATAGAAGATGTACCAGATGGATCTCAAGACAGCATGGTGTAGTCATATATGTGTGCAGAACTTGGTATGGTAGGATAGACAGCTTTCTATCCAGTTTGGGCGTTACCAAGAGTAAAGCAGATTCCAACCTTTTCTACAAGGTTGAAGAAGGAAATCCAGTGATACTACTTTTGTATGCAGATAACCTGTTTGTTACAGGTAAAGATAGATTGATTGCCGACACGTAGCGGAAGCTTTCTGCCAAGTTCGAGATGAAGAACTTGGGGATGATGCACTATTTGTTTTTGGCATGGAGGTGTGGCAGAGTGCATATGGAATCTTCCTTGGACAAGGGAAGTATGTAGTAGATATCCTGAAGAGGTTCGGGATGATGGACTGCAAGGATATGGCCACACCTATGGCATCGAATCTGAAGCTTCTATGTGATGCTTCATCTGAGCCGGTTGATGTCTCTATGTATCGTCAGATGATTGGGTCCTTGATGTAGCTGACGAACACGAGACCAAACATTTGCTTTGCTATGAACACATTGAGCCAGTTCCTGACGGATCCGAGGAGTGTTCACCTGGTTGTTGTAAAGCATATTCTGAGGTACCTGAAGGGTACAGTGGATTATGGGCTCAAGTATGAAGCAAATCAAAAGTTTAACCTATAGGGTTATGTTGATTCGGATTGGGCTGGCAGTGCTGCAGACAGGAAGAGCACATCTGGGTGTTGCTTCAGTATGGGATCAGGTGTGATCTCTTGGTTTAGCAGGAAGCAGTCCCGCGTAGCACTGAGTACAGCTGAGGCAAAGTATGTTGCAGCCTGTTCAGCTAGTTGTGAGGCAGTATGGCTACGGAAGCTACTGTTTGAGTTATTTGATCTCCTGTTGGAGGCTATTGGTATCTTCTGTGATAACCAGAGTTGTGTGAAGCTGTCCGAGAACCCAATGTTTCATGACAGGTCGAAACACATAGAGATCAAATATCACTATATCAGGGATATGGTGCAGAGAGGAGCTGTGAAGCTTCTGTATGTTGCGACGGACGAGTAGATTGCAGATGTGCCGACGAAGCCACTAGCCAGAGTGAAGTTCGAGTACTTCAGAGAGAGGCTTAGCGTTCTTCAGATCGAGGAAACTTCGAGGAAGAAGTGATGGACACATTTGCTAAAGCCATTCCAAGCATGTTGGAAGGAGGATCCTTCACATGGCTGTGGAAGTAAGCGCTGGATAATGGGCATCAGGATGATGTTTTGGTTTCTGCTGGATATGATCAGTTGGATCATTTTTATGTATGTATGTATGCATCATGTTGGATGCTGGATATGATCAGTTGGATCATTTTTATGTATGTATGTACGCATCATGTTGGATGCTGGATATGATCAGTTGGATCATTTATGTATGTATGCATCACGTTGGATGCTGGATATGATCAGGTGGATTATTTATCTATGTATGTGCATCATGTTGGATGCTTGGACCATGTATCTGTATATGTATCAGGTGGATACATTGTATGATTAGGTGGATCATGTATGGTGATATGTATCATGTATCAGGTAGATACTTGGTATGCATCAGGTGGATGCATTGATGATCAGGTGGATCATGTATGATGATATGTATCAGGTAGATACTTGGTATGCATCAGGTGGATGCATTGATGATCAGGATGATCATGGATGATGAGCTTAAGGATGTTGCTCCAGATGACATGCAGCAGGATGTTGCAGTGATGATCAGGATGATCATGGATGATGAGCTTCAGGATGTTGCTCCAGATGACATGCAGCAGGATGTTGCAGTGATGATCAGGATGATCATGGATGATGAGCTTCAGGATGTTGCTCCAGATGACATGCAGCAGGACGTTGCAGTGATGATGATCAGGATGATCATGAGTACATCAAGATGATGTATGGTGAGTATCAGGTTGATACTCTATGGCCGTGGATCAGGTTGTGCAGATGAGCATGTCTGGGAGATCCTATAGGTTGGAGTTGTGTACCCGTAACAGCCTGGGATGCTCTTTCGAGACATTGCTCTGGGAGGACATGTAATAGCACCCTGGGAGATCTCAGGTCGGAGTTGTGTACCCGTAACATCCTGAGATGCTCTTGCGAGGTTTTGTCCTATGGCATGTAATTTGGGCCCTGGGAGATTTCAGGTCGGAGTTGTGTACCCGTAACATCCTGAGATGCTCTTGCGAGGTTTTTCCATGACCACATGTAATTTGTGCCCTGGGAGATTTCAGGTCGGAGTTGTGTACCCGTAACATCCTGAGATGCTCTTGCTAGGTTTTGTGGTGGACCACATGTAATTTGTGCCTTGGGAGATTTCAGGTCGGAGTTGTGTACCCGTAACATCCTGAGATGCTCTTTCGAGGTTTTGTGGTGGGGTCACATGTAATAGTGCCCTGGGAGATCCTACAGGTCGGAGTTGTGTACCTGTAACATCCTGGGATGCTCTTTCGAGGTTTTGTGACGCACATAATAAGTCCTGAGGATTCCACAGTATGGCCAGTGATGATGAAGACCTGCAGGTGGTGGGCCTACATCTAGTATGAAAAAGGACTGGCTCTGTAGAACTTCCTATGACGAGTAGATTCAGAGATTGATTGAGATAGCAGCAGCAGTGATGATGATGATGACTCGATGACGATTATCCAGTGACGATGATCCAGAGAAGTCGACTTGTGCTAGAAGAACTGTGCTGAGAAATACCTTCCTAGTTAAGAGGGAGTGTTGATGTATATGTAACTTCGGAATGTATTTCACATATATGTATATTGTATTCCTATAGAGATGGTATTATTCCTCTATAAGGAAGTGTCGTCATTTATATTGTAAATGTCGTAACTTATTATTGATGGGTTATTAGACCACCTTGTTGGGGTCGGCCCTGTATAAGTCATGTGGGTCAAAGGGTTATTAGACCACCCTATTGGGGGTCGGCCATGTGGGTCAAAGGGTTATTAGACCACCCTATTGGGGGTCGGCCCACTCAGCATTATGTTATGTGGTTAAGTTCGAGCCTACATGAGTTAGGTAAAAAAAGGCAAGTCAATTCAAGTATAAATAGAGTGCGGGAGGCACTCTATTTACTCACTCACTTCTCACACATGCACTCAAGGAGGAGTGGCGCACTTATGGAGGAGGAGGATCTGCTGCTAGGTTATGTCTATCTCTCTTGGTTGGTTGTATCATTGCTCTATCTATCTCTAAGGAAGTTATTGGGGTTTTTCACCTTTATGGTTTTCCCCAAGTAAATCTTTGTGTCTCTTGTGTGCTTGCATTATTGTCTCCATGATTGATATGCTATAGATATGTTGTACATGTTGTTCTCTCAGTTAAGATCCTAGATCATATTGAAGTAAATTCTGAAAATTTAACAATGCATTGGTGTTGTAAGTTACCATTACTAATGACTGTAACCTATAAACATGGTTTTTTTTTTACAAAATTGAATGAGATGACAAGCTTAGCTGATGGATCTCTACGTTGGAGGATATTGCTCAAATGCCCATGGTTATATTTGGAATTCCTTCTTTAGATTCCTTTTATGATTTTCATTGAATAAAAGTGTTCGATTATGTAAAAAGGAACTGACATAAATTCTTTCTGGTGTCATATTTTGCACCTCTCTTCCTTGATGCTAATTGAATGGATGAATTAATCTCTTTTCCTATATCATGTATTTTTAATAGTAGAAGGAATTGCACACTAGTAACTGTTGATCATTAATAACACAAGAACTTAGGTAAACCATTGATTTTTTACCATTCACATTAAGAATTGTAACTTGCAAACTAGGTTATTATAAGATGACTTGCAAATTGTTTTTGAGTTGAATTTTCATTATAAATGTGTGCATTTTGAGTCTTGTTTGTAGAAAAGCGGAGTTGCAAGAATCCATTTAGTATTTGAGTGAGTCACATGCTTTCAATGGCTAGAATTAATAGCTTGGTAGAGTTATTGAACACTCTATTTCTCTCTTCTATTGACAACATTGTCATGATCGACAATAACACTCTCACTCACATTCGATATTATGTACAAGATTCACAAGACATTCTTGAGTTCCTATAGCTTGAGTCACGGATTCATCAAGAAGAAACACATTATGAACTTGTTCATGTTCAGAACAATCCTCTTTATGATTCCATTTAGCAACCTACACATAATGATGCCACTTCAGAATCACATAAAAAAATCAGTGGCACCCCATAAGAAGTGAAAGATAATGAAGATGAAGATATGCATGTAGAGGTTCTACTTGTTCCTTCCAAGTCCATCATCACACCATGATGGGAAGACATCAGCCACAATAAGCATAGAAATAGTCTTAGATACAACAAAGATGTGACAGCTCACGTTCCTTATTTTTCCAATCCTATATAGTTTCAGAGTGCTAGGTTCCTAAATGAAAGTTCATATTCATCCACATTAGTTTAGAGTTTGAATTTCCAACACTATGATTGATTTTTCCACATGGAAGATCGGTGTTTTGATCTTCATCCTTGTAATAGCTGTGGAAAGCACATGCATTCTTCAAACAGATACTTCATTCTAAAGAAACCTACAAGAGGTAAGATTCACTACAAGTGGATTGCTTCTTGGAAATGGTTGTCAACATCCAAGAATATTTATAAGTCATACCAGAGAGTTCATTCATGAGTATTGACACATATTGTAGTTGAGAGATTTTATTCTCCTCACATTGTTCCTAATAAGGGGGAATGATAAATAGTTAGAAAAAAGGGAGCTAGAACAAGCGAGAAAGAACAAGTGAGTGAGAACAAGCAATCCTACATTAGATCTAGACCCTTGATCCTTCCAAGCTCATAGATGAAGCTAGATCCAAATCCAGATAGATGACTATCCATTTAGTATAATATTGCACAAGATTGCACTACAAGTTCTATATTTTGTGGGAAGCTTAAAACCACTCATCCAGTAGAAGATAGCAGCTTCTTCTATCCTTTTGGAATGTTCTAGGAACCTTTATCCTTCGATTCAAGCTCTAGAGTTTGTGGTCATCCTTAAACCACCTTCATGGTTCATGAATTTATGGCTACTAAGATCGAGAGTTTGTGTTCAACTTAAACCACCCACTTAGTAGAAGACATCAACTTCTGCTTTCCCCCTTTTGGTTGGTGGTCAGCCAAAACCACCACTTCATAGATCACTTGTACTTAGAAGGACAAGTCATATTATACTAATTTGCTTGGAATAGTCAGATTATGAAGTTAGAGATGTTCATCTTTTTGAAGTTGTCCTCCAAGTATTCAACTCTCTTTTCTTGGACTCATATACACCCCTTCACATCAAGGGGGGAATTGTTGGGAATCCAATCCTTAGTGTGAGGATAATTAATTTAGTATTTCCTTCCCATTCATGTGAGAAGAAGACTAAGAGTCACATTCAATGGGAAGAGTCTCTAGTAGTCCAAGACACCACTTAGAAGTTGAAACGAATGACCATTTCTCTTGTATTTATATATACATTAACTAATGAGGAAAGTATTGTGCATTCATGTCAATCATATCTCATATTTGTGCTTTTGGTTTATTGTGCATTTGGATTTGTGTTTTAGCCATTTTTTCTAATTTCTCAAGAGAAACCTAACAAGGAAGAACACTCTCACCGTAATATAATGATTTAATATAGCATTTGAATTGAAAGAGCCAATTAAAATACAAATTGTTTGACTTGTATCAAACTTACCACCATTATCTTATTGTTGATCAAAACAATGCAATTTTGATAATATTTTATTAAAGATAGAGAGATCTAACCACACGGAAGAGGTCGAGGACTTAGTACATGGGAGTTTTATATTAACTAGTAAGCAGTGCACAGTGTGGAGAGAAATCGCTAAAGTCATAATAGTGCAGAGATTTCAAATAATCATGCACAGTGATTGCATTACATATATATAAAATAATGTACTATTAACATTGACTTAAAGGGGTGTAAATGGTTGATTTTCATGAACATCCATGGCCACCTTTTTCAGACCATGACAGGTAACTTAATATTTAACTAAGCAATATACAGAATCTTAACTAACAACTAAGTTAAATGGGATAGATTAAATCGTAAACAAGTGTTTCTCTTTTAATCTTAAATTAGATTATTAAATATTAAATGGTTTTATTTCAATGCATATCAAAACATAGAATATGGTGGGTATAAACAAGTATCTTTCCATTTCGACAATTACAAGCATGATCAAAGGAAAACATCCAACTTTCATTCTTTTAGTTTTAAACTGTAACAACTCTACTTTTGTATTAAAAAAATTGTAAATAATAGAAGAAATTAAATAGAGTTCATTACATGATCAATGTGAAGGGGGGATCATCTTGTTAGAGAAACGAGGGTTTTATATGAGATCGAAGCTAAGTTTCCCGTAGGAGGAAAATCCTCCAATCGTGTTAGGGCTAGGCCCGACTGTGGGCTAAGGAAGTGGTGTATCGACCTCTGAGGGATACCTGGATATTGTGGACCAAGGGTCTCGTATGGTGTCTCCTGGAGGGGGAGGATCCCCCTCCACATCTTCGGATCTCCCAAGTAGTACGAAAATAACCACTGTGCATCAACCAGTTCAGGGTATCACAGTGGATAAATCTATGGAGACTGAAAGAAAAAAATACTCGGGGAGGCTGTTTACCCAGATTTGTTGAAAATCCATCTTTGCAAATCATATCTGACAAGCTACGAAACCGAGTTGAACAGTGGAAGGAGAAATATCTCATCGGGAAATTCGTTGGCATCTGGCCAAAGGAGAAAGATCTAATACGATGGATCAAGACCACCTAGAACCCCAAAGGTCATTATGATCTGCACCTGGGTGCAAAAGGGTTTTTTACCATTATATTTTTCAACCAGGAAGATCGAGATCGTATTCTAATGGGAGGCCCATACTTTTTTTACTCTTCAAGTTTATTTCTTCACCCCTGGAGGGAGAAGTTTAACCCTGATACAGAGGATCTAAGTATTTCTCTGGTCTGGATCTGGCTTTACTCTCTCACGTTTGAGTACTGGGAACCTAAAATTTTGGAGGCCATTCGGAACACCCTGGGGAAGTTTGTGAAAGTTTCAGAGCAAACAAGGCTCCAACAATATACCACCTATGCTCGAATTTGCATCTACATGAACCTCTCCAAAGATCTCCTAGAGGCAATCAATTCGATTTGGGAAGATGAGGATTGATTCCAAACTCCCGACTATGAACAACTCCCTTTTCGCTGCCGAAAGTGCCATGAATATGGGAATCTTAGCAGAGATTGTCCGACCCTTAAATCCAGTGTGTCCCCCTCCCTAGATAAAAAAGAAAAGGAAAAGGATAATGAGGGTTTTACGTAGGTTGAGAATCGCAAGAAGAAAAACAAAAAGACCCCCCATCCTCCTCCCACAAAATAGAACACAGATAAGCGGAATCAGATTGGCCATAGGTTTGCATCCTTGAGTAATATAGAGATCAAGGAGGAAGGTCCTCAAAAGGATAAAACTCCCTATTAGGAAGGAAATCAATCCACAATCAGGCCAATGGAGGAGTGGAAACCATGGAGGAATAAATAATGGAGGAGAATGAGGACATGGACCTGGGCGATTTGGACCTGGATGAGATAGAGAAGGAATGCAACAAAAAAGGGCAAGTTTATGTATCTAGGAGGCAGTTGTAACTTCTATAGTGGGATATCCTTGAAACTAAATCCTCTCCACACTTGGGTATAGATAAGGATCCAATGAAGGGAATTAAAAGGAATCAACCCGAGGAAGGGGAAAAACGGGGGTGGAAGACAAATCGACAAAGAATAGCAGAGATTGGGACCAAACTAGTTGAATCAAGATAGTACCCAACGATATAGGCGGCCTTCTTAGAACTAGTCAAGAGTATCTAATGAAGATTATAACTTGGAATATCCGTGGGGTGAACAATCCAAGGAAGATGAAGACCCTAAAGATGAAGTAAAGGAAGGAAAAACAAGATGTACTATTTCTGCAAGAAACTAAATGCAGATTGGATACTATGCAAGTGTTAGGCAGAAAAATTTGGTAGGGGAGTTAGGTGATTGCTAATGATGCTCGGGGTGGGGCTGGTGGAGTTGAAATTTTTTGGAACCCTATGGAAATTTCCCTCTCCAGCTTCCGAGAAACCAGGTTTTCCATCAGTGATGACTTTAAGCTTGATAATTTTGAGGTAAGAGGTACTCTAACCAATGTCTATGGCCCTAGTTTTATGGCCCAAAAACCTGCTTTGTTAACTTGATTATCCATGGAAGCCCATGATAATGATGGCTCTCTGTTGGTTTTGGGTGGTGATTTCAACATGATCACTTCTCTGGAAGAAAAGAAAGGAGGAAGGCGTAGTATGGAAGCCACCAATATATCTTTCAAAAATTTCATGCGGGAGAATGGTTTAGTTGACATCGAAACAGGGAACAGTTGGTATACATGGAATAACAGGAGAGGTGGTGAGCATCACATCACCTCTCATCTAGACATATTCCTTTTACCCGAGGAAATGATTGTCGGGGACATGCAAGTGACCTCTCTAGTCCTACCCTCAGCAGGCTATGATCATTGGCGAGTAAGTTTGGTTTGCGATGATGGTGGTCCCCCCATTAGGAGACCTTTTCGATTCAAGCAATCTTTGATTGAGAATGAGCACTTCAGGGAACTTGTCGACAAATGGTGGGTGGAGTTGCAACCTATCATGGGCACACAAATGTACCAATTTCAGCAAAAACTGAAAATATTAAAGGAAAAAATATGTATTTGGAATAAGGAAGAATTTGGGAACATTTTCCAAGATCAGAAGCTTCTAACTGAAAATCTAGATCAAATCCAACGGGAAGGAATGAATTCTGGGTACTCTGAGGATCTGAAACAACAAGAACAGGCCACCTTGGAGTAGCTCAATGCAAGAGAATGGAAAGAGGAGATCCCGTGGAAACAAAAATCCATAAATCAATGGCTGCAGGAGGGAGAACGAAACACAAAATTCTTCCACCACTCGGTGATCCAAAATCACCAGAGGGATAAGATATCAAGGTTTAAAAAAGATGATATGTAGTATTTAGAAACAACGGAATCTATAGAGAATGAGCTTGTCCAGTAGTTCGAAACCATCATGAAGGAAGACATACAAGACATATCTTCCCATATAAGGAAGATAACAAGACATATCCCCTGGCAGGTGGCGACAACCCAGAATGAAATATTGATGAAGCCTGTCGAACTCCAAGAAGTTGAGGATTTTGTTAATCAAATGAAAGACGAGAAATCTCCAAGACCTGATGGATTTACCACAATTTTTTTTCATCACTTATGGGATTTGATCAAAGATGATGTCTAGAGAATTGTGGAGGACTCTTGTAAGGACAAAGGAGTCCTAAGATATTTCAATTACACTTTTCTCACTCTCATCCCCAAAGAGGATGGAATTGAGTTCCCTGGGAAATTCCGACTTATCGTGCTCTGTAATGTCATCTACAATATTATAACAAAAGTGTTATATAACCGGCTTAAGCCTCTCCTCCCTGACCTGGTGGCCCAGGAACAGTCGGGGTTTGTGGAAGGGCATCAAATTATTGATGGTATCATTTTGGTCCATGAATTTATCCACTCTCTGAAAGTCACTAAAAAACCTGGTATGTTGTTAAAGCTTGATATTTCAAAAGCCTATGATAAATTAAGCTGGTAATTTCTGAAAGAGATGCTTGAGGCACATGGCTTCCACCAGGACTGGGTCAATTAGATAATGCATATTACCTCTACAACCTTCTTCTCTATCCTCTTGAATGGCTCCCCTACCATAAATTTCACTCCTTCATGGGATATCCGATAGGGAGATCCTATGAAGAACATGCAATAATTAATTAATGCAAATACACGAGATATCAGAAATAACAGAACTCAGAATCACTTTTATATTGATCACGGGCCACTTCGAGGGGGAAACCTCTTTTGAGCAAGCTCAATACAATTAACTTCACGGTGCCTTCATAGGCCTCAACACACACTTATATACTAAGTCTAGGTGCTAATACCATGGGTCAATACCATGTGTCAATACAAACCATGGGCCAATACAAACTATGGATCAACAAAACTATGGGCGACTTACAAAGCATATGCACCAACAACAATAACACAAACTATGGATCAACAAATACGACAGGACGACTTACAAAGCATATGCATCCAACAACAATATACTAATAAAGTAAAGACATGGGTTCCTAACATCCCCTCTCCCTTAGAAAAAGCTTTGTCCTCAAAGCTTTAGATGTGGAAATTAATGCAAAATCTGAAGGAGTGGGTCCCTTGTAGCATCCTCGGGTTGCATTCCGGGCCACTGGCGCCTTTTGAGTTTCAGGGAGGATTGCATGGAAGGCTGTAGACGAAGAAGAACCATATCAGTGACGTGAAAAGTGCGCACAGAACGGTGCTGATCAGCTTGTTGTTTCAGTCGAATTCTTGCCATGTGAAGATTGTCCTGCAGAATGAGAAGAAGCTGATCGCAGTTTCGAAGAATTGAGTCAATTGCCTGAACTGGGGAGCTGCTGAAGGTGTATGGAAGAAGAACTGGCGGTGCTTGTCTAGAGACTGCTTCATATGGTGTCCTCTTAGATGCGGTACTATACCACTGGAGCGCTTCCAGGAAATCCGTAGAAATAGTTGTCCAAATCTGTCTAGGGATGGGCAAGGGTTCGAGCAGTCCCGAAAGGAGGGTCGTTTCACCCTTGTTGACCTGGAAAGTATCACAGTTAACCACCATCCGTTGAATTGTCATTTTCAATCCCTTCCAAAAGAAGTTACATTGTTCTTGGTAATACGTTTTGAGGAACCCAGAGTGCCCTGCTGATGAAGAAGCATGGAGTTCATAGAAGATATAGCCCCGTTGAATAGATTGCAACCAATTTGGAACAAGCAGAGAAATAGCTGTAAGAGAAACCGGGTCATCAAATGTGCGAGAAGGAGAATCTTCCACCTTATTGTCCTTACCCTTCTAGTAAGTGGTCGCATATTCATAACCCATGAGTTGGAGAACCCATTTCAGGTGCGCTGGGGAGGAGACCCGTTGTTCTAGGAAAGTTTCCAGACTTTGGAGATCAGTGTTGATGCAGAAATAATTCCCCAATAGGGATGGCTGCCACTTCTGTACTACATGCAAAATAGCCATTATGTTCTGCTGAGATGTAGATGTGGCAAAACGCTTACCGAAAAGGTCTCGTGAAGGCGGCAAGCCCACTGGTGCAACAAAGACACCTGCATATCTATCCAAGGAAGTAGTGGAGACCATTGGTGGGTGCATCTGAAGGGAATGGAGCTGAGCAATGACACCATGTGAATTCTTCTTAAGGATCTTTTCCAAGCGATGTGAACTAATGATGCAGAGAGACCCTGGTTGTAAGCCCATAAATTTGTGTTGTGTCCCATTGACTGAAAACTGCATCCAAAGTTCATCAAAATCCCATAAGATGGGGCCAAGTGTGCGTAACCATTGAACGCCCAAAACTACATCACATCCACCTAAGTACAACGCAAACATGTCAGAGCGCAAGTTATAATCTTCCATAGAGATATGCACATTATGACACTTCCCCTTGCAAAGTAAGGTGCCCCCATTGGCACTTCAAAGTTGGAACAAGGATGGACAAAACAATCATCCTGTTTGGAAATCCGAGGGTCAATGAAGTTATGAGTGCTACCAAAATCAATGAGTATGGTAAGACGGAGCTTCTTGAAGTATCCCCTGACCCGCAGTGTTTGTGGGGTGGTGATGTTAGTTACAGCATGGAGAGAGATCTCGGGTGGGTCATCTTGAGATGGGGTGTCAACAGGCGGGTGCTGAATGTCGACCTGAACATCTACTGTATCTAGAGTTGCTTCACCAAGTTCTGAGGTAGGCAGAGAATCCACATCCAGAGATAGATCTTTTGTTGAACACATCTATGTCCCCAAGTGAATTTCTCATCACAATTATAACAAAGCCTTTTTTATCGGCGTGCCTGCATCTCTGTTTCAGACAAATGCTTGATAGGAGTTGTTCGAGGAGTAGGCGTGATGGGAGGTCGTTGGGAACCCATATTTATGAAGGAAACAAAGGTGGGTTTTGAGTGTTGTTTAGCTATGATATTGTCCTTTGCCAACTTAGCCAACCCTAGGATTTCCATCATTGTGTTGGGACAGAACATTTTGACTTCTGAGCGGATTTCATCCTTGAGACCACTGATAAAACAACTCCTGTAGAATTCATCAGACAATCCTTCTGTGTGATTGGCCAGTTTCTCAAATTCTGTCTGATACTCTCTCACTGTGCCAATTTGGTGAAGTTTAGTGAGTGCTCCTGTGAAGTCATCAAAAGCACTAGGACCAAATCGTGGCAAAAGGAGTTGTCAAAAATCTGTCCAGTTTGGCTCATGATGAGCTTTGATGTACCAACGGTACCATTGAAGGGCTTCCTGTTCCAAATGAAAGGATGGAAGTGGAACTTTCTGGACATCAAAAGTATTATGCAGACTGAAATATTGTTCTACTCGGTGTATCCATCCAGTTGGATCAGTACCATTGAAGCAAGGAAAATCAAGCTTCGGCCTATGAAAATTGCTGGAAGAAGAGAACCCAGTGGCTACAGAAGATTCTGGTTGTCGGTTATTGTTCATGGCTGAATGCTGAAGATGGAGGCTGAGAAATTTTTCATCCAGATCTTGGATTTTGGTTTGGATGGCTGCAAGTGCTTCCTCCATGGTTTTTGCTCCTGTGCGAGCGACAGCCATAACTAGGAATTTTTTTATTTTTATTTTTTTTTGCGGAGGGGGGAATGGATAGAAAAACACAAACACAAGCTTATTTAGTAAGGGGAAATTTGGATTTGGGAAAAACTCGGAGGGGCAATTGGGGTTTGACTAGGTTTTCGACACTTTCTGAGGGACAGGGAAGCAAAAAATGGGGATTTTAGAAGTGGGAACTCTATGGTAAAATTTGAAGGCAATCGGGTGAAAATTGAAGAAGTTATGGCAAACCCTAAAAATAGACAAATGTGGGATTTCTGGTCTTGGGAAGTGGAATTTGGGATAGGGTCTTTAGGAATGAAATATGCAGAATGGGATTGCAGGGATGTTAGTGAAGTTTCAGGGAAAACAGAGTTGAAACAAGGGAGATATGGCTGAAAAACAGTTTTTTTTTTAGAAATGGATCGGCAACAGTGGCGCGGAAGGGATCCGCAACAGATGGATTTGCAACGGCGCGGAAGGGATCGAAAATTGTTGGATCTGAAATGGCGACTGGATCTGGAATGACTTTCAGAATAGATCTGAAACGGCTAGATCTAGAGCGGAAGTGATCGGCAACAGTTCAGCTGAAAATATATATGGACCCCAGGTATTACTGCTTCCTAACAGTTCAGGTGTTTCACTCGGCCACCAATGTTGTCTGATAGCTTGCGTATTGGGGCAGTACCCCTCACTCCATGGCTCAGGTAAAATTGATAACCGCTTTGCCACAAATGACAGCTCTTTGTTTACCTCACAGGTGGGAACTAGTCAATCAGGTAGGGGTCGTTGCCCTTTTTGCTGGCAGGTCCTCTCAATGGGCCAGCTACTTTGGGGTTCCTGTGGTACTCCTCACAATGAGTTTTAGGGATTATGCCCAAGTACTTCCCATAGTTAAGCGGATAGGGATTATTCCCAAATCCGAAGCTGCAACAGATACGAAAAAAAATTGGCAAAAATTCCACCCAACGAGCCCAAGAAAGTGCTCTGATACCAGATGTGAAGAACCTGCAATAATTAATTAATGCAAATACACGAGATATCAGAAATAACAGAACTCAGAATCACTTTTATATTGATCACGGGCCACTTCGAGGGGGCAACCTCCTTTGAGCAAGCTCAATACAATTAACTTCAAGGTGCCTTCATAGGCCTCAACACACACTTATATACTAAGTCTAGGTGCCAATACCATGGGTCAATACCATGTGTTAATACAAACCATGGGCTAATACAAAATATAGATCAACAATTATTACGGGTCAAAACCATGGGCCAATACAAACTATGGATCAACAAAACTATGGGCGACTTACAAAGCATATGCGCCAATAACAATAACACAAACTATGGATCAACAAATACGACGGGACGACTTACAAAGCATATGTGTCCAACAACAATATACTAACAAAGTAAAGACATGGGTTCCTAACAGATCCTCTGTCCCCATTCTTATTCATCCTTATGGCTGAAGGGCTAAGCAGGGTTATCAAAGACAAAATTGAAAGAAGGGGGCTTAAAGGTTTGAACCTTCATAATGGATCAGAGACTATTTCACACCAACAATTTGTGGATGAAACCATGTTGATGGTTCATTCATTGGTGCAAGAAGCAAGAGCCTTAAAGAAATGCTTGAATTCTTTCACCAAAGCTTCTGGGATGGAAGTGAATAACACTAAGTCCTAGGTCTTCTTTTTCAGTAGTCCCAGGATTCACCAGAGGAATATTCTTCGTATCCTAGGCTTCCAAGGGAGCTCCCTTCCATCCAAATATCTTGGTTCCCCTCTTGCCAATGGGGTGTTCGGGAAAGTCTCCTGGGAGGACCTCTTGGAGAAATTATGAAGGAAATTGGATAACTCGGCTTATAGGCCTCTCAACCTTGCCAGCAGAACTCTGCTTGTGAAAGTTGTTCTCCAAGCCATGCTTATCTATATTTTTTCTACTTTGGCTACCCCTAAATTGGTTCTAAAGAAAATAAGATCAATCCAACAACAGTTCTTTTGGAGAGGCAATCAAGCCAAACACAGGTGGGATTTTGTTAGCTGGGACACTGTATGCAAACCAAAGGTTCAGGGTGGTCTTGGTCTATGAGATCCAAAGAAGAATAGTGAAGTTCTTGGTGCAAAGATCTGGTGGCACTAGGTGTCGCATAAAGAAGAACCTTGGGCCAAGCTTTGGCATAGTAAGTATGCCCAGGGGAAACCAAAACAAGACCTAATCATATTCAATGAAAACTTACAAGGATCCCATATATGGAATTATGCTCATGCAAACAAAAGGATTGTCCAGAATCATAGTTTCTAGGAAATAAGGGATGGTAAGAATGCCAATTTCTCGAGTGGTTCCTAGCAACAATTTCCAAGGATCGCCAACCAACAAGAAGTTCACAATAGTTTGTCCTATGCCAAATGTCTGGGCTTAACAAAAGTTTGTCAATTTTGGATAGAAGAATAGGATGGCGAAGAATTCCATGAATGACACCCACAAAATTGGTGGAACCAAATATTCCCAGTGCATGAGATACCCAAGATCATGGAAGCCTTGCATTTGAATCCAGAACCCACTAGATAAACTTAGATGGGGGTACCAAACCAAAGGAATTTACTCCACTAAAGAGGCCTATGACCTGCTATTTAACCAGGAGGATACACCTCTTAGGATGGAGTGGAAGGCGGTCTAGGAATTTAACCCTTGGCCTAAGATAGCTACCTTCATTTGGTTGGTATCTTACAGGCGTATCCTGATAGGAGAGAACCTCATAAGAAGAGGCATGCATGGCCCTTTTTGGTATGTTCTCTACGAAGGAGAGGATGAATATATAAACCATCTTTTATACTATTGTCCCATGGCTTCTTCTCTATGGAATTGTGGAGCGACAATTTTCCGAAGGATGGAAAGGGTCAAAGGGAAGCCACACAAGAATTTTAAAAATTGGGATAAAGAGGTATTCAAAAGTACTGTCATCCTTAAAATATGGCTCATGTTTCCGAGATTTCTTATGTGGGCATATGGAAGGAGAGAAATGGGAGGATCTTTGAAGGAAAGAAAAATTCGATGCAGACTGTTTGGAACCAATTCAGCAATAATATCGAGGAAACCATTAAAATTACCCCATGGATAGAGAGAGATTAGGAAATGGATGATCATGAAAAACATATTCTGGCGGGATGGGGGATGGAATGCTCTCCATAATTATGGTGAATTCTTAGGGCTCAGACGACGGCTCCTTCCAGTCCACATCTATGGAACCTTCCTCCCAGACCCCACTTCAAGCTAAACTTTGACGGGGCGTCCAAAGGGAACCTTGGTTAGCTCAGAATCGGAGGAGTTATCAGAAACAATGCGGGTGTTATTCTCTGATACTTCTATGGGAATATTGGACATGACACCAACAATGCGACAGAACTAGAAGGATTGCTTCATTACATCATAATTGCAATTCATAATGGTTGGGAACCCATGGTCATTGAAGAGGATTCGCACGTCATCATCCAAATGGCTAAAAAGATAAAAGGTGGACAAACAGTAGTCAACGTTGTAAAGAGATGGCGAATGATGTATCGAGTCGAAAGGCTCACCGCCGTCATCTGTTATCGCCATGCTTGGTCCTTCACCCACGTTAAACACAATGACAATAAGGTGGTTGACCTATTGGCCAACATTGGGGAACACAACGGAGCTAGGGTGGCTGAGGGACAACTATCAGACGCAGGCGATAGTGACTGGAAGATCCGGTGCACCCACCTGGCCTCCCATGACATGAGGATATACAAGGATTCGATGGGGCGCACAAGTCTGGCCTTAGTTACTATGACAAATGCACATTTTTCAAGCCGACTCGAGTCCTGGATGTTGTCCCATTTTCAATCATTATGTGAAGCCTGTACGTCAATATTAAACCAGGACATGACTAACCATGATATCACCTCGATTTTCTATTATGGGAAATCTTGTAGCCACCTCCATCCATTGAAAGATAAGGTATGGAAAAGTAGGAAGAGCAGCTGAGAGAGGTACGGGCTTCTTGTGCAACCCAATAGCATGTTGAGAGAAATTAGTATGGTTACCGGTTTTTGTTTGCATCGCTTGGTTATTTATTCAGAGCACTTCCCTCTTCTAGGCATTCTCTCTCTGCATGTTTTGGGGAGCTGCTTTGATTGCTATCCAGAGTGACTGTGGTGTTATTTGTTGTTCCAGTTGACTGGTGCAATGGATCCCAAGAGGCAAGCGCGTAAGGCTAAAAAGGTTAATGGTAGGATGAAAACTGTAATGTAACCCTGTTACACATACACACAATTTACAAACTGTAAAACTATAAAAGAATAAAATTCTTTCTTGGAGCATCTAATTAACAGCTTCCTAATTCTCATTAATAGGCCCATAAACATAATTCAACAAAAACAATCAGAAACATGCCATCTACATCCAGAAACATATCAGAGTTGAATTCTAACTTTTCCTAATTTAAGGTGAAGACCACCCTCCAAATTATAAGCAAACATAAGCTTGACACAGAGTTAGAAGACTCATCGAAGCTTGCAATTTAAACAACACATCTCAGCTTTATTCATACAAAATACTCCACATCAGGGATTTAAACTTCATAACCAGGTTTATGCCTATCATTCACATATAAAAATTCATGCTACAGGTAGCTTATGCAATGGAAAATAACGGATTTATAGAACATCATTCTATAAAGTTTTAAACATAGTTTATTCATGGATTTCTTTTAATTACACATTCATTCCATAGATTGAACATAACAAGCATAAATAAAACTCATGAATATTAGAATTCATACACAGATACACTTATCTAAAATTCACATGAATGTGACAACTGGCTGCATGTGAGCCACGCTCCACCCAACCTTAGAAGTTGTCCATCCTGTACTATTTCAGCTCCCAAGTTCACCCCCGAGCTGAGATCCAGACATTAACCAGAGATATCTCACCAATTTCCCCCCAAATCACTCTCATAGTCTAAGGTGGAATTAACAGAGGAAAACGACATACATAGGGTTCAACAAACAACAGTTTGGTAACCAATTCCTTGTCAATACCGCAATTGACCCACCTAAGATCCTTTCCAAAATTCACAGCGACACATTTCACTGCAAATGTCGGGATTCCCTATGGGTCTCATGCTTAATTGCCAATTGACTAGTGTGTGCAACCAAGGGAAATCATGGCCAAAACGGTTTAACTCGACAATTCGGGTCCAGGTTTATCACATGGATTATTCCCCAAGCTTTCTTCACTCTCTGCGAACTCAAAACACACAGTGATCTTCTTCACTGTCCGTGTCTAAACTTCCTCTTAGATTCTCCCCCTTCTTCGCGCACTCTGCAGACACTTTTCCCGTGCTCTGCATGCATCCTCCTAGACTCACGTCCAACCACACTGACCGTACGTAGTAGCAGCCTCGCACTTGCTATGGATCAACAAGGCCACCTCATGTCCCCTTTGGGATCCCACATGGCCATCCCAAAGGAACAGGTCCTCCCATCCATAATCACGATTAGCCACTAAATCTCTAGATTAATTAATAATTAATAATAATTAATTAATAATTAATCCCCCACTAAGAATATGGCTCAGGGGTATGTGTTTTGGGTTTATCATAAGGTTATAGAATAAGGGTTTAGGGAAAAAGGTACATAAGTCAACCTTACCCCCTCACAACCCTCGGTTAACATCTGGGTCTCCCCTTGAACATTTTGCTCCTCATGCAGCTAGCTTGTATTTGTATTAAAATATAATCAATCTATGTACATGTTCATAGCCACAATGTTCAATTACAATAATAGCTCTAACCTGGGCTAGGGTGTATTACAATTCCCCTGAAATGAACCGTTACACCAAAACCTCGAGATGTTAGTGAAGGTCGCCCACTAGGATCTTAACATCCCACCATGCTCCGCAGTCCAAACTCTGGGCTCGATGTGCGCCCGTACGGTGGTGTCCCCTTTGAGCCGTACGAGCCTCGGGCGAACACTGCAATGCCGACGTTGCCACTTGCTCTATGACTTGAACCTGGGTGGAGGCTCTGATACCAAATGTGACGAACCGTTACACCAAAACCTCGAGATGTTAGTGAAGGCCACCCACTAGGATCTTAACATCCCCTCCCCTTAGAGTTTTCATTGTCCTCGATGATTAACATTGTATCACAAAATATACAAAATTCCGTTGTCATAATGTCTTATTATATACACATTTTCAAAATAAATGTGGATACTATGTTGGTTGTGGAGCGAGATCTTCCAGTCTCATAGATGATATTTTCTTAGCCGTGCACCTCAGAGGACTATACACTCATGCCCCTACCTTGGGTTTTGCGGGAAACGCCCTCGAGTTACGGGGGTGCGGGGCGTATCCCCTGTGAACGGGGGTTCAGGGGAAGTGCCCCAAGAAATGGGGGTTCGGTGGCAACGCCCTCGAGAAAAAATTTTGGGGTTGTTTTCGCCACCAGTTTTCGGACCCATGGTTTTGGGTAACCCGTGGTATTTTCCCATTGTATTTCCTTTATAAAACAAAGACATTGTAATATGGCTAGGGTAGATGTATCAGGTTTTATGCATTGTAAAGATCTCTGAGATCAATAAGAGAGACTGTGAGATAGTGAAGAGGAAGTACAGCGGTTGTGCTACAGGTTGTATCCCTTCACTTTCTTGAACGGAATAATAATAAGGACTGGCAATTTCAGTGTGGACGTAGCCAAAGTTGGGGTGAGCCACGATATATCTGTGTCTCTCTTAATGTGTGTGTGATTATATTTGCATTTCTATTTATTGTTATTTCTCTGCGATCCTGTTTTTCTAACAATTGGTATCAGAGCCAAAGGTCTATTTGGAAGATAAACCTGCAGGAAGTGAGGGTTTTTGGTTCGAGTGGGAGCAATGGAAGAAGAATGAAAGATTAAGGTCGACAAGTTTAATGGCCAAAACTTCCAGTTATGGAAGATGCAAATGGAGGACTATCTGTACCAGAAGGATCTATTCCTACCGTTGGGAGGAAGAGCAAAGCAATCGGTGGCTATGAAAGACGAAGAATGGGAGGTTCTTGACAGAAAGGCTCTGGGAAATATACGACTGAGCCTGGTTTCGTCGGTGGCTTTCAATATCTCAAAAGAAACGACAACGGAGGGTTCGATGAGCGCATTGGGTAAGCTGTATGAAAAACCCTCGGCCTCCAACAAGGTATTTCTAATGAAGCGTTTATGTAATATGAAGATGTCTGAAGGTGGATATGTTACTAATCATTTAAATGAGTTTAATACGGTTACAAATCAACTAAGTTCTGTAAGTGTGAACTTTGATGATGAGGTTAGGGCTCTTCTAATCTTGTGTTCATTGCCAGAAAGCTAGAATAGCTTGGTCATGGCTGTAAGTAACTCTGTCTCTGGTTCAAACACCTTGAAATTTGATGATGTTATTGGTGTTATTCTTGGTGAGGAAATGCGAAGAAAAAGCACAGGTGAGACATCAGGTAATGCGTTGACCATGGAGACTAGGGGAAGACAAAAGGAAAGAGGAAAGAGCCAAGATAACCATGGAAAGTCTAAAACAAGCAAATCCAAGTCCAGAATGGGAAAGATAGAGTGCTGGAACTATGGAAAGAAAGGACATCTGAAGAAAGACTGCAGATCTCTAAAGAAGAAAGGAGATGCACAGAAGGAAACTACCCAGGAAGCAAATGTAGCAGGTGATGTGTTACAAGATGCTTTGATTCTTGCATTAGATAATACAAGTGATTATTGGGTAGTAGATTCAGGGGCTTCATGTCATGCTACACCCGATAGGAAATATTTTCATGATTATGTTCCAAGCGATTTTGGACATGTTTTATTGGGTGATGATGAGCCATGTAAAATTGTTGGAATGGGTAAGGTATGGATAAAAGTTAAGAATGGAACTGAATGGCTGTTAAAAGATGTTAGGCATATTCTTGCTATGAAAATAAATCTGATCTCAACAGGGCAGTTGGGAGATGGCGGCTGCCTATCTACATTTGGAGAAAAGTGGTGGAAGATCACTAAAGGATCAATGGTGATAGCAAAAGGAGACAGGGTAGATACGTTGTATTTATGTCCTCATAATACTGACCATTCTATCTCCTTAGCTTCCACAGGAACAGATACAACATTGTGGCATCATAGGCTTGGCTACATGAGTGAGAAGGGGATGCAAATTCTCCACTCAAGGAAGTTGCTGCCAGATTTGAAACAGGTAAGTTTGGAATTCTGTGAAAACTGTGTTTATGGAAAACAGAAGAGAGTCAGATTTCTCAGGGTTGGGAAACATAAGAAGAATAAAAATTTAGAGCTAGTGCATACAGATGTATGGGGACCGGATTAGGTACAATTTCTTGGTGGCTCTCATTATTATGTTACATTTATTGATGACACAACTAGGAAAACTTGGGTTTATTGCATTAGACAGAAATCTGATGTGTTTGCTACTTTTAAGAAGTGGAAAGTTTTGGTTGAGAATGAGACAGGAAAAAGGTTGAAGTGTCTCAGATCTGATAATGGAGGTGAGTACTGCGAAAAGGAGTTTGATAGTTACTGTTCATACCATGGGATTCATAGGGGTGATTCCATGAAGATGGGTAACTCTTTTTGGCCAAATATAACGATGAAAAACAAAAATTTTACCCATGTATTAAATTGAAGCCCTCGAAACTCATACTTGCCACATGAATTTTGACATGCGGTTGAAAAACGAAATGTAGATAATTATGTTGGCTTTCCAATTATTTTTTTTCCAAAATATACCAATGCCATATATCATGTCGAATTTTCATTTAATGAAATGTGTGTACTTAAAAATTTAAAGAGAAATTAACAAGTAGTTTGTGTGCGTGCACAATAAATTAATGTTAAAGTAATAATTTAAAAAAATGAAATATGTGAACATGATCTAGACAGAGTGCACTGGGGCTTACATATTTTTCTTTTAATTTTTCTCAAAAAATTATATTTATTATTATTTTTCGAAACTTACTAATGAATATTTAAGTTGCATTTTGCACACATGTGTGTGCATGCACGAAATATTTTGATTTTTTACATAATTTGCAAAACTAAAAATACCCTTTTAAAGAGGACGCGTTTATCCGGGGCTTGTGTATTTTTTCAAATTTTTTGGATGTGTATTTTGAATGTTGTGGATTTATCTTTGAGCTCAATCGAAGTTGTCGGCATGGTTTTTTAGGGCAAGTTTTAGTAGAAATTTAAAAACAACAGACATATGAAGATAAAAATTCGTAAATTTTATATCTCTAGAAAGAGGATTCGTTGATGAATCCAATGGTATCAAGTCCACTCATTAATGAGCATTTAATGACATGGTTTAACTCTATGGAAGGCAGACAAAAATTTCATTCTGTAGTGAAAAGGGCTCTCGGCCTATTTTTTAAGCCCTCGATCGAGCTAAATACCCCGATCGAGGGTTTAACAACACCTCGATCGAGGGTTTAACAATACCTCGATCGAGGTATTTTAAAACCCTCGATCGAGGGCCTAAAATGAACATTTTTATATTTTTCAAAAGCTAGATCGAGTTTTTGCGAGCTTTTCAAAAGATCGATCGAGCTTTTGCGAGCTTTTCAAAAGCTCGATCGAGGGTTTTAAAAGCTCGATCGAGGTATTTTCAAAAGATCGATCGAGTGTTTTAAAACCCTCGATCGAGGTATTTTAAAACCCTTGATCAAGCTTTTAAAACCGTTGATCGAGCTTTTAAAACCTCTATCGAGGGCTTGAAAATACCTTGATCGAAGGTTTGAAAAACAATTTTTTTAGCTTCCATCCACCAAAAATGGTGAACCACCTTCGTGGAATCACCCATAGAGAGAAGACAGTCCCAGGAACACCACATGAAAATGGTGTGTCAGAAAGGATGAACAGAACGATCATGGAGCATGCAAGGTGTATGAGATTGCATGCAGGGTTGCCCTTACAGTTTTGGGCAGATGCTGTAAATATTTTTGTTTATTTAATAAACAAAGGACCTTCAAGTGCTTTGGATGGTGGTATTCCAGAGGAGGCATGGACAGATAAAAAGGTAAACTAATCATTTCTGAGAACGTTTGGTTGTGAAGCATTTGTCCATATTGATAAAGAAAATAGAACAAAGCTTGAAGCTAAATAAAAGAAATGTACCTTTATTGGATATGGGGTTGATGATTTTGGTTATCATTTATGGGATTATAAAAATCACAAAATCATTAGAAGTAGAGATGTCATATTCAATGAAAAGGTCATATATAAATATCAGTTGCAGGGAAAGAAACAGGAAAAGGAAAACACATAGTACACAGTACTTGATGAAATTACAGAAAATGAAGTTCCAAAGGTGTCAGAAAATCAAGAACAGCAGCAAGTACCTGAAACTCCTGCAAGTGTAAGAAGATCTACCAGGTTAAGTAGACTCCCTGAACGATACTCTCCTTCAATGAATTATTTTTTGATGACTGATTCTGGTGAACCAGAATGTTATGAAGAAGCAATGCAGGTGGAAATTAGAAAGAAGTGGGAGCAAGACATGCATGAGGAGATGGACTCATTGGTAGGAAACCAGACTTGGGATCTGGTTTAGTTTCCTGCTTGTAAAAGAGCAATGCAGAACAAATGGATTTACAGGTTGAAGGAAGAAGAAGGAGGTAAGAAGCGGTACAAGGCCAGACTTGTTGTAAAGGGGTTTGCGCAGAAGAAAGGTATAGATTTTGATGAAATATTTTCTCCTGTTGTTAAGATGACTTCAATTAGGACTATCTTAAGTCTAGTGGCGGTAGAATATTTGCATCTTGAACAGTTATATGTGAAAACAGTCTTTCTCCATGGGGATTTGGAGGAAGAGATATATATGCAGCAACCACAAGGGTATGAGGTCAAAGGGAAGGATAATTTGGTGTGCAGGTTGAAAAAGAGCTTGTATGGCTTAAAGCAAGCCCCAAGGCAATGGTATCTAAAATTTGACAGGTTTATAACAGAACAAGGTTATAGTAGATTTCATTCTGACCACTGTGTTTATTTCAAGAAGCTATACAATGAAAGATATATTATCTTGTTATTGTATGTAGATGTCATGCTTGTTGCAGGGTCTAACATGTAGGATATAAATGTGGTCAAAAGGAAGCTAGCTAATTCATTTGTGATGAAGGATTTGGGTGCTGCAAAGCAAATCCTTGGTATGAGAATAACGAGAGACATGAAAAATTGCAAATTGACATTGTCTTAGAGTGAGTACATACAAAAAGTGTTGGAGAGGTTCAGAATGTAGAATGCAAAACCAGTAAGTACACCTTTGGCCAGCTATTTCAGTCTAAGTAAGGAAATGTGTCCCAAGACATAGGAAGAGATAGATTACGTGTCCAAGATTCCCTATCAATCAGCAGTTGGCAGCTTGATGTATGCCATGCTGTGCACAAGACAAGATATTGCAAAAGCAGTGGGAGTTGTGAGCAGATATATGAACAATCTAGTTAAAGAACATTGGAAGGCAGTACAGTGGATTCTCAGGTATTTGAGAGCTACCGCCACTCAGGCATTATGTTTTGGAGGTTCAGACACTATTCTATAGGGATATGTTGATGCAGATATGGAAGATGATAAGGATAGTAGGAGGAGCACCACAGGGTATGTGTTTACTATAGGTGGAACAACAGTAAGTTGGAACTCCACCCATAGGGTATGTGTTCTTCTCATGCTCCTTCAACTTTGGTGTTTCATAGCACATCACATGTCCTTCCGGCATTGGAACTCCACCCATCCCTTCAAATGATGCATTAGTATATACTAGAAATTCTTTATCAGGATCATAAATCTTCAATATAGGCACGCATGTAAGCAATTCCTTTATATTTCTAAAACTATCTTCATATTTCAGACTCTAGATGAAATGTACACTTTCCTTTTGCAAAGATGTAATTGAATTGGTTATTCTTGAAAAATATTTTATAAACTTTCGGTAAAAACCAACCAATCCCATGAATGATCTTACCTCAAAGACATTGCGAGGAGTTACAGGCCATTCCAAAATAGCCTTAATTTTAACTGGGTCCATAGCCACACCTTCCTCAGAGATGATATGGCCCAAATATAACAATTGTCTTTGATAGAATGTGCACTTGCTAAGCTTGACATACTGTTGATTTTCTCTTAAGATTTGCAAAGTAATCCGAAAATGTTCTTCATGCTCCTCCTCGGTTTTGGAATATATAAGTATGCCATCCAAAAATGAAATTATAAACTTATCCAGAAACTCTATAAATATACCATTCATCAAACACATGAATGTAGCAGGAGTACTTGTTAAACCAAAAGGAAGCACTGTAAAATCATAATGCCCATATATGGTTCTGAATGTTGCTTTACAATTGTCTTCATCTTTAATATGTATATGGTGATATCCAGATCTCAAATATATCTTAGAAAATATTCTTGCACCTCTTAACTGATAAAAAATATCATCAATTCTAAGTAGAGGATACATGTTCTTAATTGTGGCTTTGTTGAACTTCCTATAGTCCACAAATTATCTAAGTGTACCACCTTCTTTCTTACAAAAATAACTGGAGCAAGCCAATGTGATATACTAGGCCATATATACCCTTTCTTCAACTACTCCTCAAGTTGCATATGCAATTCTTTTAACTGCAGAGTACCCATTCAGTATGGTTCTTTTGAAGATGGCATAGTTCCAGGCACCAAATCGATTGTGAAATTGATATCCCTCTTGGGTGGTAACCCAGGAACTTCTTTTTCAATAGCCAACTCTTCTACCTGAATAGCATACAGCTGGCACCTTTTTCTGATACACTTCTTCATTTGCAAAACTGAAATCTATCTTAAGGATATAGGTCTTTGAATACCTCTTATCTATACATTAAGGTTGCCCTCATCATTTAGACATGTAATAATTTTATTGTGGCAGTCCAACACAACAAAGTGTTTCTCAAGGCAATCCATACTGATCAACAAATCATATGATCCAAGAGGAAGAATGTCCAAATCGGTACAGGTTTGGTTTCCATTCATTTCAAAACAACAAATTTTGACCATAGCTATGATCTCTCTCTTCATACCAGTTGCCAATTGAACCATTCTGGACTTAGACAACTTATGAGTCATCAATTTACACCTTTCAACCAAGTTAGTATTAATATAGCTATAAGAAGCTCTGGAATATATTAAAATTGAAATAGGCACATCACTTAATTTACCTTCAATCTTGATCATAGAAGATTGATGACCAGCTTGGAGATTATCCAATGCTGCATAGATGCGAGGAACACTTCTTACAACATCGCCAATAGTAGAATCTTCTTGCATACTATATACAATGGTTCCCTTATTTCTTCTTTCAAGACCTTTGCTTAAGAATGGTCACCACCACATCCCCAACATTTACCTTGGGTTGGTTTCTTTTGTCCTGAAGAATTACCCATCTTGGATTCTTCTTTCGGTATCGGTGGTTTAAAAGAAGAGTAGGTGTGCTTCTCTGCATCTAGAGGATTAAACCCCTTTCTTCTCTGAACTTACTTCTCTTCCAGCTTACCTCTACAAACCTTCTTCACTTCCTGTCTGTTTTGGCCTTGCTCATACAAGTATCTAGCCTTTTGGAAGAAATCCTTCAAGGTTCGAGGTTCATCATAAGTCAATCTATCCTTATAATATGTAGGAAATCCACTGATAAAACATTGTACCTTCACCTTTTCATCCTTGATAAATTCCACATAACCTAGCAGCTCCAAGAATTTCTTTTCATATTCCTCCATGGACATATTTCCCAATTTATGCTCAAAGAATTCTTGTGTCTTTTTATCATATTACTACTGTGATAGATATTCTTTCTTGAAGAGTTTTTGGAATTTCCTCCAAGAAATCTGCTTCTCATCCATTTCTTCCACTTGTTTGAGTTGTTTCCACCATTTATAAGCCCTTCCTTGCAAATTGTATATTGCAATTAGTGCTTCTTGGTTTTCTGAGTAGTCATGTAAATGAAAATACTTGTTCATTTCCATAATCCATAGCTCTGCATAATCACCAAACTTATCCCCATCAAAGGTTGGAGGTTTTAGTTTTATGAGTTCACCTTCTAGCATTACATCATGCTTTCTCTTTCTCTACCTTCTAGGATATTTAATCTGCTGGTTATTTTGATACCCATGAAAACTTTCATCGGTTTTATGATGAGAATGTGATTTCATTCTGCTGTCCTCTCTTTCCTGAGAGAAATTATACCTATTCATGGATTCTTCACCTCTTTCCACATTGGAAGTGACCTGTTGCATCCGATCTTGTAGCTAAGACAAATTCTGTAGTAATTGTTGGTTAATTTGGTTCTGTTGTTCCAAACTTTGCAAAATTATTTCGTTTCCAAATTGCAAACCCCTCAAATTTTGCACAACATCCATGGTCCCTGACCGGGTTTGGTGACCATGGGATTCGTTACGTTATTCTTCACTGTCGATTCCTTCCCCAAAATTAGAGAATTCAGGATCCTCTGCCATCTCTTAAATTATGATTGCTTGTCTTGACTGAAAGTCTACAATTCCAATGACCTAATATTCTTGTATAATGCTAGCAATCTAAAATTCTCAAGGATTATTAGTCTCAAATTAACTACAACATATATTCGAATACATGTATTTATCTCTTTAGGAAAAAAAATTCAATTCCAGAGGCCTGAGAGCTGCAATTGATGCTCCGATACCAATTTGTAACGTACCCTCGTTACACATACACACAATTTATAAACTGTAAAACTATAAAAAAATAAAATTCTTTCTTGCAGCATCTAATTAACAACTTCCTAATTCTTATTAATAGGTCCATAAGCATAATTCAACAGAAACAATCAGAAACATACCATCTACATCCGGAAACATGTCAAAGTTTAATTCTAACTTTTCCTAATTTAAGGTGAAGACCACAGTCCAAATTATAAGCAAACATAAGCTTGACACAGAATTAGAAAGACTCATTGAAGATTGCAATTTAAACAACACATCTCAACCTTATTCATACAAAATACTCCGCATCATGTATTTAAACTTCATAACCAAGTTTATGCCTATCATTCACATATAAAAATTCATGCTGCAGATAGCTTATGCAATGGAAAATAACTCATTCATAGCACATCATTCTATACATGTTTAAACATAGCTTATTCATGGCTTTCATTTAATTACACATTCATTCCAGAGATTGAACATAACAAGCATAACTAAAACACATGAATGTTAGAATTCATACACAGATACACTTATCTGAAATTAACATGAATGTGGCAACTGGCTGCATGTGAGCCACGCTCCACCCAACCTTAGAACTTGTCCATCCTTTACTATTTCAGCTCCCAAGTTCACCCCCGAGCTGAAATCCAGACATTAACCAGAGATATCTCACCAATTTTTCCCCAACTCACTCTCAGAGTCTAAGGTGGAATTAACAGAGGTAAAAGGCATACACAGGGTTCAACAAACAACAGTTTGTTAACAAATTTCTTGTCAATACCGCAATTGACCCACTTGATTTCCTTCCCAAAACGCACAGCGACACATTTAACTACAAACGTCAGGATTCCCTCTGGGTCTCATGCTTAATTTCCAATTGACTGGTGTGTGCAACCAAGGAAAATCATGGCAAAAATGGTTTAAATCGACAATTCGGGTTCAAGTTCATCATAGGGATTTTTCCCCAATATTTCTTCACTCTGTGTGAACTCAAAACACACAATGATCATCTTCACTGTCCGTGTCTGAACTTCCTCTACGTAGAAGCAGCCTCCCACTTGAGTCTGGATCAACGAGGCCACCCTGTGTCCCCTTTGGGATCCCACGTGGCCATCCCAAAGGAACACATCCTCCCATCCATAATCACAATTAGCCACTAAATCTCCAAATTAATTAATAATTAATCCCCCACTAAGAATATGGCTTAGGGGTATGGGTTTTGGGTTTATCATAAGGTTTTAGAACAAGGGTTTAGGGAAAAAGGTACATAAGTCAACCTTACCCCCTCACAACCCTCAGTTAATATCTGGATCTCCTCTTCAACGTTTTGCTCCTCATGCAACTAGCTAGTATTTGTATTAATATATAATCAAGCTATGTACATACTCATAGCCACAATGTTCAATTACAATAACAACTCTAACCTAGGCCAGGGGGTTGTTACAAAAACGACTCGTGAGCTGCGGAAGGCAGGGCAAGACACCTAATTATTTCACAAGCGCATCCCTCCTATTATCAGGGAGTAAATTGAACGGGTTGAGAAGGACCTGTGGGAGCAGGTCAAAGCCCTAGATATTGACACCATCAAAGAGGAGGTAGAAAAGTGTATAAGTGCTCCTGGGACTACAGCTGGGCGTCTTTCTACCTATGATAGGATTGTCACTAACTACTGGGTTACTAAGGATCTCCTGGCCCATGTGATGATGGACAAGGAAAACAAGGCTCTAGGTGAGTTTGAACCAACGAGATTATGGAAAGAGCACTTAGAAGATAATCGCTCGATGCGAAGGACGATCGATCGTATAGCTTCAAAACTTCACCTGTCACCAGAGGCTCTGGGTGCTGCTGTTAGTCCTTCCACTCCACGTCCTCCAGTAAATTTCCCTATTCATGGTCCATCCTGTCTGTCCTCTTTTGCAGACAACCACAGGCTTGGTGGCCTTCGCTCTGGCACTCTAATCCATCGGAACATCGCCGAGACTCCCAAATGATGGGTTTCGATTTGGTTTATGTTGATTAGAAGTTTTTCTCTGATGATTATGTTTCCTTTTGGTCGGGTAGGTTGTTATGGTGCTGGTGGGCCTCACCCGTAGTATCCACCTATGTAGTTTGGTTCCACTTCAGTTGTACTGTCTTTTCCGCAGTGATTCAATCTATGTTTGAAGGTCTTTTGAGATATATTTTTATCTGGGTTATTGTAACAGGGTTATGGGAGTAGATAGTTTCTGTGTAGAAGGAATAGATGAACAGATGAATCTAGTAGTAGGGATGTGTTACAGATTATCTGAGCATGAAAGGCCCTATAAGTCCTAATCCTTTTTGTACTGAAGGTTTATCTTTAATATATTTCTTACTTACAGAAAAAAGAAATAAAAAAAATAGAGTTCATTATACTTTTATAAACAACCAAATAAGGGAACAAATTAACATCATGGATGGTGTGCCAAGATTAAACTATTTATAGCTTTCAATAGCTCAATGTCGATTCACCCACATGGACTAATGGAAAATGATAACATAAACTTGAAAAAACCCTAGTAGATAAAGCTTGAATCCAAAGACTTTCATTATATAAATGAAATAATAAAGGAAATTTAACATAAATCTAAAATGATAACATAAACTTGAAAAAGCCCCATTTTTAAATGAAAAATAGAGGAATTGATTGAATATTACTGATAAGCTGGCTGAAATCGAGGAATCCCAGCGTGGCAAAGATTAATGTTACCGCTGCTATAAAAAACAAAGGAGTCCAGCTAGAGATCAGCTTCCAAAAGGTCATTGGAGATTGACCTTGAGGGTTTTTGGAAACCATAAAAATGCATTTGTTGGTATGCACTCCTCCACAAAACATTTGGCAGCAAAGCCTCAAACCAAGCTCGATTAGACTATTGTTTACGATGCCTTCAGATCTATGGAAGAAGTCGTTGATGTATAAGAAGGTGAAGCCAAATTTTCTGGAACATCATACACCATACAGTAACAAAATGAAAATAATAGAACCACCCATGGTTCTTCCAAACATATATACAATCTAAGGTTTTAACCGCTATATCCAAATGAATAAATAATAGGCGAAGTCAATTAATCAAAACCAATAGCATATAAAGCAACTTTAATTGAAATGATAACAAGTTGTTTTGAAGAATATAAATTTCAAAAGAATAATGAGTGGAACAATACCTCCATCGGAATCTACAACTGTAGCAAACTCCACACACACAGTCCGTGAGATACTTCTCCACCCACCAAAGGGAACTTAGGAATTATTAAAAAAATAAAATAGCCTTGCACTAACTCTTCAATTATTAATGATTTTTTATGATCTGGTTTTTTAATTTTTTTTTTAATTATTTATTTTGTATTATGAGCTATTCCCAGAAGTACAGTTGTCTCATAATCTAAGAGTCTATCCCAAAATTCTAAGACATAAACGCCTATCAATGTAATAATAATAAAAATTTATTTTATAATGTATTAAAAAATATTTAAATTAATTACACTTTATATCTTAGAATTTGGGGAAGAAATATTTAAATTAATTACACCTATAGGTGTTTATATCTTAGAATTTGGGGTGGAATAACATTTATTTTTTTTCTAGATTGCACGAGGAGGAAAAAAGTTTAATGTCTATATTGATTTTATGGCCGTCTTTCCAAATTCTAAATAAACAATATCAAAAGTAATTGGTAGCTCAGGCATGGATAAGTGACACTTAGTAGTATACAATCAGTTTAACTAAACATGGAGAACAAGTAACATAACTTATTTATAGCACTTAACTTGTAGCATATAAGTATTCACCAACCACAAGTTAAGTGGTTGTGCTAATGTAATTGTAACGTTGATTTAATCAAAACTTACAATAACATATTCAAGTATTTTGAATTATTTAATTGTTATTGAACCTAGAAATGAAATATTATGATATTTAAAAAGGGGTATTCTTTTTAAATGTATATTACACTTTATTCTTATTGTTAACTATTAATAAACAAAAAAATTATATAAATATTTACATAAATTGTGTGAACTAAGACGTAAATGAAACCTTGAATAGAAAATGGTTAATGTAAGTAAAATCATTGTTTTCAAAATCGGCGAAGTCTGAGTTGGCTGAGTTGACCCGGACTCTGGTGGCTGGTTCGATCGATTTGGGGCCTGAGTAGACCGGGTCAGCCGAGGTTCAAGCTAAGTTGATCGAGTCAGCTGTGGCCAACATCCACACGTTTGCAGACTTCAAAAAAACATGTTTTTTTTAGATTTTTCCGATTCTAACTCTAACCCGAGGCCATAAGATAACCCCCCATCCCCACCTCTATTTACCTCACACTTCTATTGTGAGTTGTTTGTGAGCATTTGGCATTATCACTGTTTGATTCTTGGAGCAGTTGCTAGCTAGCCACTACTTCTTTTTCTCATTAAATTTAAAAATATCAGTCTTGTTTTTTATTGTTTGCTTCCAAACTAATAAGACTTTTTTATTCTTTCTTTGCATATTCATATATGCTTTGCATGTAGATTATCGATTGGCCCCGCAAGGAAAAGATTTATCCATGCTAATTGTTAAAGTTTGCAAAGACATAGAACAAGAGCAGAAACACATAGGGCATATTGATTGCCTTCTCATTATTAAACTCATATATATATAGTATCATATAGACCCAAAAATACCGGTTAATACTATGGTCCAGTGAATACCATGGGACGACTAATGTCCTAGTCAACAACTAACTCAATTAACTTAACCAACAACGACACATGAGATTACAGCTCTTAACACACCCCCTTAATCTCAAGTGGAATGGTGTTGTCAGGACTATCAATACCTAAGTGCTGCCTCTAAAACTCAAATGCAGATGGACCCAAAGGTTTGGTAAACATATCAGCTAACTGCTCCTTAGAGCCACAAAACATCAAAATAATCTCTCCATTATTGACTAACTCACATATAAAGTGCTAGCGAGTGTCAATGTGTTTACTCTTCCTATGAAATACATTATGTTTAGACCACTGTATGGTAGAACTGTTGTCGCAATAGATGGTTGTTGGTTCTTTTTCTGTGTGTCCCATTTCTTTCAAGAGTCTTCTGAGCAAAACTGCATGGCATGTTGCTGTAGTTGTTGCAATATATTGTGCTTCTGCTAAAGACATGCTCACAATGGGTTGTTTCTGAGAATCCCAAGAAATAAGACTGGTACCAAAATGAAAACCATAACCAGATGTGATTTTCCTATCATCAATACCACCTGCAAAATCACTATTTGTGTACCATGTGAGAGTACAGTCATGTGAATGAGTGTACCAAAGTCCATAATCAATTGTACCTGCAACATATCTTAGAATTCTTTTTCCAACTTTCCACTGAGAGTTTTTGGGAGACTCCATGAATCTAGAAATAAGGTTGACATCACACATCAAATTAGGTCTAGCAATAGTAAAATACATTAAACTTCCTACTAATATTTTGTAAATGGTAGAATTTACTGCTGGTCCTTCATCATTCTTTCTTAATTTTGTTTCTGTTGCAATGGGGGTTTCTGCTGGTTTGCAATTAAACATTTTGAATCTCTGCAGAACGTCAGTCGCATACTTATGCTGACAGATGAAGATCCCATTTTTAATTTGATTAACTTCGAGACCAAGGAAAAACTTCATAAGACCAAGATCAATCATCTCAAACTCCTTTTCCATGGCTGTCTTAAACTCTTCTAGCATCAAATTTACAGTATAGATCATTTCATCAACATAAAGACATACAAGTAGAATGTTACCTTCCTGATCTGTTTTGACATACAGAGTGTGTTCATTGTTGCTCCTATTGAATCCATTTTTGACAAGGTAAGAATCAATTCTGTTGTACCAAGCTCGTGGAGCTTGTTTGAGACCATACAAGGCCTTTTTCAGCTTACATACCTTGTGTTCTTGACCTTTGATAGCATAACCAGGTGGCTGGTCTACATAGACTTCTTCCTCAATTATTCCATTGAGAAAGGCAGATTTCACATCCATTTGGTAAACATGCCACTGGTTTTGAGCTGCAAGTGCAAGTGCAACTCTAATGGTGTCCATCCTTGCTACTGGACCAAAGGTTTTATCATAGTCTGTACCATATTGCTGAGCAAAACCTCTTTCAACAAGCCTTTCATTGTACTTTTCTATCTGTGATTTTTCATTCAACTTGGTCTTATAGACCCATTTTACACCAACGCAACTTTTATCTGATGGGAGATCAACTAGATCCCAAGTTTGATTCCTCTCAATAGAATCAATCTCTTCATTCATTGCTTGGACCCACTGTGGATCTTTTGTTGCTTCTTCAAAACATGTTGGCTGACAAGAAAATAGAGCATATTGTAGTTGCTCATCAATGATAGGAGTCTGTTCATATCACTCCCTTAAGCTTATGGTTCTCTAGTTCTATTGTGGATTGTCTGTTTGTGTCCCTTCTTGGTGTTGTTGTTGCTGTTGTACCTCAAGTATGGGCATTCTGAGTGATTCTGGTGGTATTGGACTGTCTGTCTGTTGAATGTTTGTTATATCAATCCATCCTTTATCTTCAATAAATTTGACATCTCTGCTCACCACTACTTTCTTGGTGACAGGATTATACATTTTATAGGATTTATGTTCTTCAGCGTAGCCTCTGAAAATACACCTTTCACTCTTCTTGTCTAATTTCTTTCTTAACTCGTCAGGTATGTGTGTAAATGCAACACATCCAAATATCCTAAGATGTGAGACACTAATCTGAGTGCAACTCCATACTTCTTCAGGTATCTTGCCTTTGACATTTACTTGGGAGACATGTTCAGTAGATATACTGAACATGCAACAACTTTTTCCCAATATTCATCTGATAACTTATTGTATGACAACATACTTTGGGCCACGTTCATAATGGTCTGATTATTCCATTATGCAACTCCATTATGTTGTGGAGTGTATATGGTGGTGTACTGGTGCTAGATTCCATGCTGCTTATAGAACTATGCAAAGTCATGAGAGGCATACTCACCTCCACCATCTGATCTGAGTATTCAGAGTGGTTTACCTGACTGCTTTTCAGTCAAAGCTTTGAACTCTTTGAATTTGGAGAAAGCATCTGACTTATTTCTGAGAAAGTAGATACAGACTTTCCTGCTATAATCATTAATAAATGTTAGGAAATACAGACTACCTCCTATAGACTGGGTTTGCATGGGTCCACATAGGTCTGTGTGAACAAGTTCAAGGTGTTATTTTCCTCTATTTGTAGAAGTGAGAAAGTTGTCCCTTTGGTGTTTCTTTAAAATACAGTCTTCACAAGAACTTGATTGTTCATTCATGTGACTGGTAATCCTTTGACCATGGATTGTTTTTGCATATGACAGAGACTCTGGAAGGGTAGATGACCATACCTACAATGCCACAACCAAGTTTCATCTTGATTGGAGATAGTATGAGCATATGACTGTGACAGGGAAGCACTCCTCGGGTTGAGTAGGAAAATTCTAATCTTGGTCATTTATACTTTGGCTAGGAGTCTTCTACTGGCGGCTTTATCATAGACAACACTGTAGGAATCAATGAACCTAACATCATACTTATTCTGAATCAGTTGGCCCACACTGATTAGATTGACCCTGAGACTTGGAACATAGAGTACATCATTTATGTACTTCTTTTCATTCTGCTTAGTAAGTATAGGAACATACCTTTTCCTTGAGAAGGAATGAGATAGTGATCACCAAATTTGATATTTGAATTAACAGATGGATATAGGTCAAAAAACAATGATTTGATACCTGTCATAGGATTGCTGCATCCACTATCTAGCAACCATACATCTGACTGATGTTCTACTTCAGTCACTTGGTATGACCGAAACATAACTTATGACAAATGTTATTCAACACTGGAGACATTTTCTCTGCCAATTTTCTGATCTGGTTGCTTCTTTCTACAGTCACGTTCAAAGTGTCCATATTTCTTGCAGTAGTTACATTGGACATTGGACCTGTTAGTCCATCTCTTGCCTCCTCTTCCTCTCTGGTTCTGAGGGTTATGACTATGCTCACAGTGATCTGTGTATTCATGGGTATTTCTATCCTTTGTGGAATTAGAACTCCTTCCTCTTCTGCCTTGTCCTGTGCCTCCTCTACCTCAACCTCTATTGAAAGAAGTCTGAGTGTTGAATGCATGTGACAAAGACTCTTCTTCGTGACTGAGTCTAGCTTCATGAGACAAAAGGGACACTGTTACCTCTTCTAGGGTAAATTTCGACAGATCCTTAGATTCTTCTATGGCAATAACTACCATAGAGAATTTCTTAGTGAGGCATCTAAGTACCTTTTCAACAATATCCTTATGCTCTAGAGCTTGGCCATAGGTTTGGAATTGCGTGACGATCCCCGAAACCCTAGTCATGAACTAATCGATAGTTTCACTTTCTTTCATTTTGAGAATTTCAAATTGGAGCCGAAGGGTTTGGATTTTTACCGTTTTGACTCGATCTGTACCTTTGTATGCAGATTGAAGGAGATTCCATGCTTGATGTGCGGTCGTAGCTCCAGCGATCCGCGAGAAAATGGACTCCTCAATGCAGCTTTAGATCAACCACTTTGCAGTGCGATTTTGATCTTTGCTTTCATCGAGGGCCTTCTTATTTGCGTTTGACATAGCAACGACAGCAGCTACCGCCGGTTCTGTGAACTCATTTTCGACCATATCCCAACACTTGTTAAGCTGTCGAAAGGTCTACATCTTGATAGACCAAAATTCATAATTGTTTCCATTCAGCATTGGACCAGAGGTCAGATTCATGTTCAGGATTCCCATGGCTTCTGACAATTTTTAAACTGATTGGCGTAGTTTGCTAACTGACAGTGCGACTCTGGGGTGTGCTGGGCAAAAATTTATAGAGTAAAGGCAAGTTGGTGCACTGTTCCTTCAGCTAGGGTGCACCACCGGCTTAGTTTTCCTTCAGCTAGGGTATACCACCAGCGCAGTTTGCCTTCAGCTAGGGTGAACCACTAGCTCAGTTTGCCTTCAGCTAAGGTGCACCATCGATGTAGTTTTCCTTTAGCTAGGGTGCACCACCGACTCATTTTTCCTTCAGCTAGGGTGTGCCACCGGCTCAATTTTCCTTCAGCTAGGGTGCCCCACCATCTCAGTTTACCTTCAGCTAGGGTGCGCCACCTCTCAGTTTTCCTTCAGCTAGGGTGTGCCACCAGCTCAGTTTACCTTCAGCTAGGGTGCACCACTAGCTCAGTTTTCCTTCATCTAGGGTGCACCACCAGCTCAGTTTTCCTTCACCTAGGGTGAGCCAGATCAGAAGGTGGAGCAGTTTTCCTTCAGCAAGGGTGCGACGAGGTCTCTTCAGTGGGGATTTTGTTGGCGCAACTGTCGCTACAGCTGGGTGCGCCGATGTCGTGAAAAAAAAATAAAATAAAAGAAACATTGCGGCTTGAGTGCTCCGTCTCCATCGTGTATTGCAAGTCTAGTCGTGTGTGTGCTCTCCAGCTTCTCAAGAGGCTTACCGTGGGCTTACCCAAGGAACAAAGGTTTAAGGATGAGGTCGTTAGCTCTAATACCATGTTAAAGTTTGCAAAGACACAAAACAAGAGCGGAAACACATAGGGCATATTGATTGCCTTCTCATCATTAAACTCAGATATATATAGTATCATATAGACTCAAAACCACCGGCTAATACTATGGGCCAGTGAATACCATGGGACAACTAATGTCCTAGTCAACAACTAACTCAACTAACTTAACCAACAACTACACATGAGATTACAACTCTTAACACTAATGTCATTGAAGGGAAATTGTGTTACAAGTATTGCAATAAATGGTTTAAAGGAAGGGGCATTCATAAGCTTAAATAATGCTTCGCTGCATGTTGCCCCATGTGAAGCCGATTTAGAGTTGATTGGAAAGATAAAATTGGAGTTGCAACAACAATTTGATAAATTTGAAAAGGAAACTATGCATCTCTATACGAGATTGAGGGAACATCGCGCAACTTGCCTTTCATGTAAAACTCTTGAAATTATGTGCGTAATAAGACTTAACATTCACTCTCACTAAAATACTTTGAAAAACCATTACTTTGACATGGTCACAATATTAAAAGATTATTTATTGTGCAACACAAATTACTTTCTTGCAATGTAATTTTTCCTTGTAATTTTTCATTGAGAACTCTTCTCAATATTAAGGAAGTGAATAATTAATGAATACAACTTGACTTCGGGAAAAAGATATTTACCACACTTGAAAATAGAATTCCACCGAATATTAAAAGTTTCATAAAGTAAATCATTTATATCATTAAACTTCTCTATTATATACTAAGCCTGAGCTCCTTACATTTTCACAAAAATTTCACATGCATAGCTTGTGCTCCATCCTTGTATTCTACTTCTAAATATGACTCTAGCTTTCCTATGATGTTCTTCTCCATTCTGCTACGTTTTTCACTAATGGACATCTACATCTACAAAAACTTGATATTGGTTTCTCTTCGAAGCTACCGAGTAAGAAATGCACATCTACATATACAAAAACTTGATATTGATTAGTAATTAATATTTCCAACATGTATTGCATATTATACTTATGCCATTTTGATATATTCATTTTGATATGGTACATTAATATATACATGAAAATACTTTGGATATTTTGTCTCTAATACTTTAAAAGCATAGATTAAAATCTTTAAAATATTATTTTTAGTTAAAATTTAAATATTTTATATATATTTTTTAAGTAATCGTAGTGATTAACTATTTCAGAGTCATTATCTATTCCAAGTTCCACTTGACCATTCACAGATTCAGAGTCGAATTTTAAAACATTGAGTAAAATTAAACAAATAAAACAATCAATCAAAACAAAGCAAAAAAAGAAGCGGATGGGAAGAACTCCAAGAATACAACCCAGATTAAATATATATATGTAGTGCTTCCATTCAACACTGAAAAACTCCAAGGACACAACCCAGACTAATATATATATATGTAGTGGTTACATTCAATATGGAAAAATCTCGTATATATATGTAGTGCTTCCATTCAATACTGAAAAACTCCAAGGACACAACCCAGATTAATATATATATATATATATA
Source organism: Larix kaempferi (assembly GCA_027924585.1). Lineage (NCBI taxonomy): Eukaryota > Viridiplantae > Streptophyta > Pinopsida > Pinales > Pinaceae > Larix > Larix kaempferi. The sequence goes on from BSBM01000753.1 coordinate 59,861,681, forward strand.
TATGTAGTGGTTACATTCAATATGGAAAAATCTAGTATATGATTATTTTTATTACAGGGTGAAAATTATGTAGCAGGCAAGGGAATGCGGAAGGTATAATAGTTTTTCTTTTTTTGCTAGAGGGAGACCACGCGACGCGGCACTCTATTTAGAGTCGGAGCTTCCCTGGCTCTCTAATTCACGTTCAGGGTGTTGAGGGTTTGGAGTGCTGAATGGACTTGGCAGGGAAGATCCTTCTGGTGCTATATAAGTGACTTTTTTGTCTTCTCTAAAAGCCAAATACAAAATCCCTACTAAATATAGGGCCAAGAATGGAAATCCCAATACTGCTATAAAAGCTGAAGCTACCTTGGGCAGATTGTTATGAAGCAACCATGTCAGAAATCTGGAGCCAAGGTAGTAGACGTTGATGCCTGTTACATAACATCCGATCAACCATGCAACAAGCGCAATCTGCCACAAAGGACGTTTATAAAAAATACTTCAAAATCTTGACATCTATGATAAAAGAGTTTGTAAGATTTCGAAGTTTATGATAAAAGAAAGTTTAATTTATTTTTCCAAGTTGGTAATAGTCGCTTACTCCAAGTGAGTTCTTGTGAGGGCCCATCTTTATCTCACTGCTAGTAAACTTCAACACAGGAATTAAAGTATATGGTAACTGAAATGATAATATCATCTGTAGTAAAAGAATCCAACTATTCAGATAGGAGAACTATAAATATGTGGACCTCAATTATAATAAGAAATCATGTATGGAAGAACAGTACACATTAAAATCATACCGAGGCAATTATAATAAGTCTCCCGGAACCAGAAGAGCCATAGATGACTGTAACTATCAAACGCGGTACAATGGCAATGGACCGAGTCATAAAATTACGTAGCCATGTCTTCATTTTCATTTTGAGAAATCCCTGTTAAGAAAAAGAAGTACCAGATTTAAATGCCACTTTATACAGAAATATTACGGGTATCAGGTTACCAAAAAAATGTAAAATTTTATTAACATTGTGTAAGGTAACTATAAGCACAGTTTCTTAGACCACATACTCATCCATAAATGACGAATTAACTAAAGAAACAAGAAATATAATTAATTATGCAATTCACATGCAGGATATACTGCGAGCCCAGCGTATGTTCCTGTGATTGAACACAAATATAATTAATTATACTGTAATTCACCTGCATGATATACTGCCCAGCGTATGTTCCGGTGATCGATGTGCTCTGCCCAGATGCCAGAAGTGCAACTGCAAAAACCGTTGGGCTCCACTTTCCTAGAACATGCTGAAGATGTGTGACACAGATATGAGATAACTCACAGAATTATTGAATCCTTTTCAAGTGCTAGATCAAATAATTAAAGTTGCAATGAATACAGGTTAGAGATTTTTTATTTACAATTCATTACAACGTTGCCTTACAGACTTAATTAATTCACATGAAAAGTTTAACTAAAAAGCTTGAGATGCTGAAAGAGGAGTCAGAAAAATCATACAATTGCAGATTAAGTAATTTTGTTTTGCAGTTGCACGATTAACTAGCATTGAAAACTCATATTGACAATGTGAACAAATTTTTTTTTACAGTTGCATGATTAACTTACTTTTAACAGAAAGGGCGAATTATTTACGCTCAGGTTCGCACAATTGTTTAAATCGGCTGGAGATAAGTTTGGCGATGAACAAATGGCTCCGCTCACTGAGGTAATAGAGACATTGACCAAGAATGCGACAAATAGAGCAATTCCAGTTTCTATGAGGAAATACCTGCACGTTGACTGTTGAAAAGGCAATATTCTAAATCATTTTACATTTTTTTGCTTTCATTGAATGAGCGAGGCATTGGCATATCGCTAAGCATCGAGCTGAAAAGCATGCTCGAAAAGCATTAAATGCTGTAGCTTAGTATTGAAGGTCAATTGCATTTGAAGATTTTCCAGATCCAATTAACCCTAAGCACTGCAGTTCAATACCCAGCATATTTATGGTTTCACAACTTACATTAATTGCTGCAGTAGTAGGCTCTACCTTCCGCGAGAGAACCAAGGCAGACTGTAGAAAAAGATTGTGCCTGACACGATTGATGAAATATTTTACATAAGCCATAATTGAGGAAGGAACTCGATTGGTTCCTCACAAATGGAATGCTCCCACAATAGAGTCAGAAGCATGGAAAGATAAGGGTGTAAGCCAAATATTTTCATTACAGAAGAAAAATTGATAGTAGCTTACGGCGTGAGCATGGATCCAATAATAGAGATGGCAAGACCAACAGCGCCTTGTCCACTTAACTGAGGAACGAATATTCCTTTCAACAGTGCTTTCGGATTAGGTTTTGCATATACCAGCTCGTCAACGAAGCAGAAAAACATTGTAAATACCAGAAGTGTAATCAATGCCTCCAATTTTCTAATCTAGAATGTCACAACATTTAACCCATGTTAAAAATAATTTAAACAATGTTTCACAAAAGAAAAAACAGAATGTAATATTGTAACAACCTATAGAGACATGAATAAAGAAAAGTAGTCTCATAACAGTCTAAGAAGACATGAATATAATTCAGTGGAAAGGATTGATCACCCCAAATTTCTGCATTCCAAGGAGAACCAGTGTGCTGAGTCCGGCAAGAAGAACACCAGCCCATACAGGTATATGGAACAGCATATTAAGAGCAAATGCAGTTCCCAGCACTGGATAAAAGGACAAGAAATTGGAACCGCAATGCAAGAATTAAATGGAATTTTTATTAACATAATGAAACAATCAACACATTTTCATGTTTAATGTGGCTATGCTGAACCCATAATTTATGAAATTTACCTCACATTATCATTCATTGAAAATACTAACCTTCAGGAATATCTGCTGTGGTAACAGCGATTTCTGATAGCAGCCATAATACATAATTTAATTTGAGTGGATACTCTTCTCTGTAGTGTTCCGACAGGTGCTTACCTGAGAGGCTAACAAATTCATGTTTGAGCATAATACCTTGCAAGTAAAACCTCAGTTCATATAATTAATATCACTGTTTTAGGTAGGAAACCAAGATAGCACAGACCTGTCACGACTCCTAAATTGACTGCAAGAGATTGGATAAGCAAGCCAGAGAATGTGGCCACAAGCATGATCCATAGTAGCTACAAAAGAAAAATCATTTCATATGTTTTCGATTGAAAAACAATTAAATACAACCAATTATTTCATTGTAGGGTTTCTCGATATTAATAAATTATACCTCATATTTGTACTGCGCACCTGCCTGCAAATCAGACTGAACTGAAAGACCATGGGAATCAATAATATCCAATTTATCAGTTACCTTTCTCGATCACAGTTTACATCAATATCACAAAATACACGAAGGGAGGTTGGCTCGACATTAAAAGGAACTTACAGTTTCCAGGATCAATGGAGGCAACGGCCACCAGAAATCCAGGTCCGATATGAGCTACAAACTTTCTCCACCCCGATTTCTTCTTCTGTAATATTTGAGACATAAAAATAGTTAAAAGGCTAGATAACGTACTACTCCTCTGATTCCCTGCAGTTTAAACTTTACTTGACACTGCAAATGCTGTAAGCCTGATAATTCAAAAGTTGTATGCTTAAACTTGTAATGTCTAAGGTAAAATAGATTAGATATGAACAACTTTTTGCAACAGGAAGAAATGTTATTAACTAGAAGAAGGTTATGTAGCCGAAGCATTAACGAGAAGAAGGTTATTGTTGGAAATATGTAATTAAAGAGTTGATAGAAAACTCATTTCCATGTATTGAGGCAAGTTGCACAGTTTACTGTGGTAAATATATAAGTTTAATTTCTCCTAATCTCCCCGCCCAGTTAATTTCTATGGCTGCCCAGATAATTTGTGAAGTAAAATGTTTGACAAAAAGAAAAGAAAAATTTAGAGCAAAGTATTTGCTATGAAAAATGCAATCCTAAAGCAAAAAAAAGAAAACCCTTAAGTTATGTAGCTGAAGCATAAATAAGAGATAATTATAACTTCTTATGGAGAACCAATAACATAATGTTTCATACAATTTAAGTTATAACCTCTAGATATTCACCTATCACAAGTTAATTAACTATAACAATACTAAAATCTACTGAAAACTGTAACATAAATAATGAATAATATGTTTAGTGATATAGAGAATTTACCTCATTCTCTGTCTTGAAATCAGCTCCATAGCCTGAGCTGCCTGTTATATCTAGTCCGCCGCTCCCCACAAATTGCCCTGATCTTATTCCTGATTCTTCAGCCATTTCTATTTAAGTCACTTATTTTCAAAGGCCTCGAAAGCTTCAGTACCCTTGCATCAGATATTGGAGGCAAAGGAAATCGACGCCTGGAACTGAAAGCTTGGGTGAATTCCTGTATCTCCTCCCATGATTTATAAACATCCTCGTTGAGTAGGCAATCAATAAACTGAAGCCACAGCGATGAATGGCCCGAGGTCGAATTCGTCCTACTCATAACGTTTGGCCTTGTTCATATGAATTATTAGGTGATAATGATAGTAATATAACTTTTCGGCCATGGAAGGCCTCCAAGCTTTTGTTGGACTATAATGGACTATATTGCCAGGCATGAATCCTGCATATGTACAGAAGAGAAAACAACAGTCATCCTCAAGTGAAAATTTTAGTTGTTATGTTTTGTCCTCGGCATTACTTATCGTGCGAAAAACGAAATCTCAAGCAAGTCATGCTGAGGAAATTGGTGAGCAATAAAGTAAGGATAATTTCGAGTCAAATCAAGCTGGATTTCCACTTAAATAGATGTCACATTTACAAATTATTATACAGAGCCATATACTATGTCCATAGCCGTCGACTTCAATTGCAATATTACTGCACCTATATCTGGCCCTGTTCTATTTAGACCTAGATGTTACCGTTCGGGTTGAGAAACCATTCAAAAAGGACGACATCTTTTATAATGTTATATTTCCAACAACTTCTCTCAAGATCTGGTTCTCTTTGATTTTGACCTAGAAACCATTTAAACAAGCAACGTATTTTATATTGTTATATTTCTAACAACTTCCTTTTTCTCGCAATGGCCATGGCTACTCGTTCGAAAAATATAGAAAGTAATAGGGAATAGTGAAAAAAAACATATGCGGACTTTTTAGGGATTGGTCAATGCAATTGCATTGGTTGAAAACATTACATCCAAATAAAATTATTCTTTTAATAGCTAAGTTTACCGAGTAATCCATTAAACTAAAACTATTATTTGATTATATCAATGTTGATGTAATTATCGGAAGTAATGGATATAGTTATAGTTTTTTTTGCAAAGAAAAAATTGTATCCTTCTCCATTCATAATGAAATCCAAAGAATACATACTACAAGTGCAGAGCTCCAAAGAATACATACTACAAGTGCAGAGCTGCACGATATGTAAAGGAAGAGCTTATGCCAAAAAACAAAGCACAAAAATATGGATTGTTTACAGAAGAAATATGTAAATTGCATATAAGGTAGTTAATATCTGTCCAAAACAACTAAAAATTCAAAAGATAAATCATCTTTTATCTTGATCAGAAATTTAGATTCTTCCATCTAGTGACTTGAACTCCATGAAATCTAGATTCTTCCATCTAGTGACTTGAACTCCATTCCTTACTAAGGTTTTATGAACTTTCCCTTCTACCAGTAGGAGACCTTTTTTTGAGAGAGTATCGGATGTCTCGTTGTGTTCTCTAAAAACATGAGTAAAAGTAGTGTTGCTGAAAGTAGAAGCTGTAATATCCAAGGTCCTTCCTATGTTTATCAACCCAAGGTTTTGAACCTATGCTTCCTTGTTCATATGGTTAATCCATAATGTCGAGTCCCCAAAAATCCTGAGACTTTTCACCTTAGCTTCTAATGCCACCTGAAACAGCAAGTGTAGTGCCAGCCCCTCCGCCTTGTTGTTTGTTCCTAATCCTCCATTAGCTGCAAAACAATTGAAGCTTTCTAATTTATCTTTAAGGTGCCACCAAGTCCACAAATACCATTCGAGCATGCCCCATCAAAATATCCGATTGTCTCATTATCCCCCACCGAAACCTCTGAAACAAGCGTGTCCTTATGCACTTTATCCTCTGTCAGAAAAAACTTATAGGTAGACATTACCTGGGTAGATACATACACCTCCGGGTAGTGGATATTTTCAAAGCTGGAAGCATTCCGAGCTACCCAAGTAAACCAAGACACAAGAAAGGGAATGCAACATAGTTTTTTCACTCCGTGCACTTCATACCAACTTTTTAAAGACCTTTCCACCGAACCTCCCTCTCCAAGGTTCGCAAGAGAGAGGCATGAGCTTATCGATTTCCAAACATTCTTTATAAAAATACAATTATTAAAAGCATGCTCAGCATCCTCCGGAGTGTTGCAACACATGCTGCACCTGCCTCGGCCTTGAGTATTCCTTGATTGTAGCTTATCCCAGGTGAGAACCTTCTTAATTAATACTAGCCACATAAAAATCTTACTTTTGTGAGGTGCTGAAGTTACCCAAAGTTTTTGCCACCACCAGCTACGCTCCTGTACACGGTTGTCCCAAATCAGTTTGTAAGCAACTTTGACCGAATATTCTCCTCCAACCTCATTCCCCTCCCATTTTAGTGTATCTGGTTTGTTCTGCAATCTGATAAAACCTTTGGAAAGATCCCGGAGCCATCCATTCCAGTTCTCAGACATAATTATCTGAATTTAACAGTGTTTTGATGGCAATTTTGATGGTTGAAATGGATTTAACACCATCAAAAACCCATGGCACCCAAAATTTAAGAGTTTTGACAATTGCAACTAGGATTTTTAAAAATTTATGCTAGATTTTTTAAAAATTGTGATGAAAAAAGAAAACAAAATTTTCCCATGCATTAGCTACTAGTTATTTTTTATATTTCCTTTTTTTTATAACTTTTATTTCTAATTTTGAATGATGCCCATAAAATCAATTAGAAAAAGCATATATGGTAGTCCACCCACCTATGGTTTGAATTACATTACCACACTTGTAATAAAAATTAAATGATCACAAAACTAACTAGAGGTCCATAAGAGCTTTTAGATAATAATTTACTTTGATTGCTATGGACATGGTTATGCATATTAATCAATATTATTTTTAAAAATAATTATGTAAGAAATCCTAGAACTATAATATCCAGAAAATGTTTAATGGAGGGTGGAAAGTATTTCTAGAGAATCTTGGAGAAGAATTGAGCAAAGACAAAGCTGTTTATTATTATAATCTTAAAATTATTCTGTTCTCCTTTTAGAAGCGAGGCTCTCCCCCATTGAAAGCATGGCTATGATTAGACCACAATATATCCATCTTAAACCTAAATCTATTAAGTACAAAAAGGAAGTAAAAAAAAAATTCAAAGAATATTCATGATAATTTGATTACTATAATATATATTTAATTTCATTATATGTAAAAAAATTAACCATATTTTTTTTAGTTTTTTCACTTTTTTATTTTTTTTATTAAAATATTTCACATTACATCAAATCACATCACTTCACATCTCCCCATAAATACAATTAAGATACCTTTAATTCTACAAAAGATTAAAAAAAACTTAAACTATTTACACGTTAACTTAACATGCAAGATTCACAAAACTCAAATGAATCCAAATTAAAATATATTTATCCACGATTCTCATTCAAGTGCTTTATCCTCGAATGCTAAAGTATGCATCCTTAGCTCTTTTAAATACTTCGTTGGTGTCTTGATTCTTCTTAGTTGGCGTAACATTTTATTGACCTCAACATAAATAGTAACATCCAATCTATAAAGAGTACCAAACTTGATTGTCTTAGCAAATACCTCTACATCATTTTCATGCTTCCACATATTTTATGTGAAAATCATATCAACTCTTACAACAATGAATGGCATATATTTTTTGTGGTGTAAGTTTTTTTATCTTAAAATATTTACACATCCAAAAAATTTATACCTTGAAAAATTTGATCCTGCTTGGTGCTTGATATATCTGTATTTAAGATAGATCTATGTTGGTTTTATGAGGAGATATGGATTTTTTTAATTACTTTTCATTTGGTTTTAATTTTTTATTTTATGAGCCAACATGATTTTTTCTGTTACACCTTATTTTTGATATAACGCTATGTTATGTGACAACATCTCCTCCATACTAGGTTGTACATCACATCGCTCATCTCGATGTTGTTAGAGATAGTGGTATCTCGGGATGTCCTCCACGATTCAGATGCCTTGCATGGAGGTACATCAGCAATATAAGCATCATGATGCAGTAGAGGGTGAGATGCACTCTACTCAGTGGCATGAATCCATTGGTGGATGCATGCAAACCTTCCAGAGTGTTTTGCATCATGCATGCATGAGATTTGCATGTACAGTTATTAATTAAAAGATGCATGCAAAAGTGACTTTTTGCATGCACAGATATTAGGCTTTTGGTAAACCTAATTGATCAGTGAGATGATATAAGGAGGCATGAGGATTCCGTATGAGGTTACTCGGTTGTCTTATCAGAGAGAGATCAGTCAGAGTCAGGAGGGAACATAGTGCATGCATAGGGAGAATTTCTGAGAGAGAGAGAGAGGAGCTTTTGCAGTAGGGAGAGTGAGCTTATTTGAGCTGGATCAGACCACACTTGATGAGACGAACTTGGCTTCCAGATACTGTGGGATGAGAGAGCTCAATAGTGAGGCTACATATTATTCAGAGAGAGGGCGAGTTGTAGATATGGAGGGGAGCACACTTTTCGAGTAGAGTAGCTCATTGTGCATCTTATTGATCGATTGAGCAGCTGATATTTTCAGAGTATCCTTTCCTCAGTGTTTGAGGAAGGATTGTGACGATCATAGCTCATATTTGTTGAGATATGATTTGGTACATGATTTTTCGGAAGTTGGAGAGAGGGCCCACTTCTGCATGTAGAACTATAGGGGCGCATCAGAATTTGAGCAGAGCAGGCTACTGTTACAAACAGTGCAGATCAAGGAAGTGGAGTATAGGGAAAGATAGTACATCTTGAGAAGGGAAGTGTGATATCTTCAGATAGTTCAGATCCAAATTGACAGCGGGGGGTGCATTAATCAAGAGTAACAGCTGCAGCTGCTGCAGATCTCAGGTTATTCTAACCCGTCAGGTTTGGTCATTTGTTTCTGAATAACTGTATGTACTAAATTCATTCTTACATTGCTTTGGACTCGAGAAAGAAGAAAGTCTCACAGAAAGTTGGTTTTTCCCGTTTGGGGTTTCCATGGTAAATCCTGAGTTGTGTGATTGTTGTATTTTTCGTTGTGGAAGTGTTAATAGATCTATAGTGTTTGTATCTTAAATCATTATTGTATTTATGATTTATAGAGACTCAAACTGCTTGAGATCTCAAGGGATCCAAAGGGAGTAGTGATATCTGGATAAATTAACATGGTATCAGAGCCCTGGTAAGGGTCAGGGAGAAGCAATCACACTCAAATCTGCCAGCAGTATACCAGATCTGTGTGGTGACTCGGGTTTATTTTCATATATGTGGAGAGGGAGACTAGATCTACCAAATCTGAAGTGTGTGGTTCAGATATGTGACAATAGAGGTCATATCTAATAGATATGAGAAGTTGGAGAATAGATCTGAGATAGATCTTGTAGATCAGTGAAGATAGAGACCAGATTTACTAGATCTGAAGAGCGGAGCTCAGATTTGTAGTTGTATAGGCCATATCTATCAGGTCTATGAGTTTGGAGGTGAGATATGAGATATATATTTCATATCTGGAGAGTAGAGTCCATATCTGTGGCAGATAGGTCAGATCTGGGAGAGTGAACCTTAGATCTAAGAAAGAGAGGGTTAGCTTGTTCATCATCTCATAAATTTACAAGTTGGTTCTGATTCAGAGAGTTTGAATCAGCAACGTTATCAGATTCATAGTCATGGATTCAAGACTTTGTATAGTTAGGCATCTATCCACATAATTGGAATACGAGAAGTGTTCCTTAGTGTTTCATAGAAAGAATTAGACTGTTATGAGAGGTTAGCAGTGAGGAGAGTTGGTTCGAGGATGTTTCGGTTGGATTCAAAAGGTCTATTGAAGATGGTAGGGGAGATGCATGTACTAGAGAAGACATATTTACCCTTAGTATCAGCTATAGAGGATGAGGGATAATGTATTGTGTTCTGAGATGGAAAGAGGCCTCTTTATTCAGAGGGAGTGACCTTGGATGCAACAGTGAGTCATGGCACTAGACAAGGTCAGTTGTATAGGTTGTTGGGAAAGCATGTATGTGGTTCCAGGTAGACTATGGATGTAGTTTCAGTATGAGTGACAAAGGGATAGCATGAGGCTTCTCTCAAGATGACACTGATAGAGGAGGCGCACATATTTTCATATTAGAGTGCAACAGATGAGGTCAGGAATCCTTCCAGTTCATAGGGAGTAGTTGTAGCAGTAGATGATGTGTTTGATCCTGTTGGATGATTCTCCAAAAGTACCTTCCTCACTAAGAGGGAGTTTTACTGCAAATATGTGCATGAGATATGCATGTGCATGAGGTCTTGCATGATGCATGTGCGTGAGATATGCATGTTGCATGTGCATGTGCATGAAGCCTGAGAGGTGGATGATTGATTGCAAGCATTGCAGTCATATGACTGGGATGCGAGAGGCATTCCTCATTCTTGAACACACACCTATGAAGATGATTTGAGATGTGCAAGGGACTGGTCACTTGGTCATAGGAGTGGGTAGAGTTCATTTTCTACTTGAATTTGGAGAAATCCTGGAGGTATCAAGAGTATTGTTCATTCCAAGAATGAGAGGGAGAATACTCTAAGTGGTAGCATTGGATGTTGCCAGTTACTCAATGGTGTTTCAGAGGGATTTGATCCAGTCTTGATGGGTCATAGGATCGACGATGAGTACTTGGTTTAGGGACATCCCACATCTTGCACCTCAGGTTGGTTGAGTGCATCCTCATCAGAGCTAGAGGAGGATAGAGAGTGAGATTCTCACAACAGGGATGGTGCTCAAAGGAGTGAGTTCTTTTAGCATATGGGTGAGCGATATTCTCACAATGGTCATGAGGATCAAAGGAGTGATTCTTGTTATTTGATGGATGATCAAGATGCTCATGGAGATGATGAGACATAAGGGAGTGAGTCTTTGGACTTTGATAAGATGGATGAGCATGATGCTCATACAAGTACAAGTCAGAGACTGAGTTGGTATGAGGTGACTGAGATGGACCTAGCTTAGGAGAGAGATGAGTCAGCTCTGAGATAGAGGGAGATCACCTGCATGGCTATAGACCCGCTTGATGGAAGAATGGGTGATTGGTTACAACAAATATTCATAGGGAGTCTGAATCAGATTTCAATGATAGAGTTAGTGGTTGATCAGGGGGATTCTTTTGGAGCCACATTGATGGAGTTTCATTAGGGTAATACAGGTTAGAGGGCAGCATTCAAAGGCAAGACAGTTGGGCATGTTTCAGCAGCAGGGGACTTGTTGGATCCAGGCATCAGTGGTTAGACTTCCCTCGATAAGAGGGAGTGTTAGAGATAGTGGTATCTCGGGATGTCCTCGATAAGAGGGAGTGTTAGAAATCATGATGGAGTAGATGGTGAGATGCACTCTACTCAGTGCATGAATCCATTAGCGGATGCATGCGGACCTTCTGGGGTGTTTTTCCTCATGAATGCATGAGATTTGCATTTACATTTATTAATTTAAAGATGCATGCAAAAGTGACTTTTTGCATGCACATATATTAGGTTTATGGTAAACCTAATTGATGATTGAGATGATATAAGGAGGAAGGAGGTCCCCCGGTGAGGTTACTCATTTGGCTTATCAGAGAGAGATCAGTCAGAGTCAGGAGGGCACATAGTGCATGCAGAGGGCTACTTTTTGAGAGATAGAGGAGATTCTGCAGTAGGGAGAGTGATGTGATATGATATGGTTCAGACCTCACTTGATCAGAGGAACTTGGAAGCTAGATACTGTTGGATGAGAGATCTCAACAGTGAGGTTACATAATGTTCAGAGAAAGGGCGATTTGCAGCTTTGCAAGGGGCAAAATTTTCAAGGAGAGGAGCTCATTGAGCATCTGATTGATCGATTGAGCAGCTGATATTTTCAGAGTATCCTTGCCTCAGTGTTTGAGGAAGGACTGTGACGATCAGAGCTCATTTATGTTTAGATCTAATTCAGTACGAGTTTCTGGCAATTGGAGAGAGGGCACACTTCTGCATGCAAAACTGCAGGGGCGCATCATACTTTGAGCAGAGTAGGATACTATTCCAAACAGAGCAGATCAGGTTAGTGGAGTACAGAGGAATATAGTAAATCCTTATATGGGCAATGTCAAATCTTCAGATAGTTCATATCCAAACTGACAGCAAGGGGGCGCATTACTCAAGAGTAGCAGTTGCAGCTACTGCATATCTCGGGTTATTCTCACCCATCAGGTTTGGTCATTTGTTTATGAATAACTATATGTACTAAATTCATTCTTACTTTAGAGATAGTGGTATCTCGGGATGTCATACATGATTCAGATTCCTTGCATGGAGGTACATCATCAGTATAGGCATCCCGATGAAGCAGAGCGTGATATGAACTCTACTCAATGGCATGAATCCATTCACGGATGCATGCGAACCTTTCGGTGTGTTTTTACTCATGCATGCATGATATTTGCATGTAGAGTTATTAATTAAAAGATGCATGAAAAAGTGACTTTTTGCATGCACAGATATTAGAGTTTTGGTAAACCTAATTGATCAGTGCACTAGTACAAAATGAGAGATAAGTGACCAAGCGACCAAAAAATTTGGTCACCGTAGCTTTTTCAAGGGATAAATGACCAAAAATGAGAAATTTTAAGTGAATTGACTAAAAATGACCAAGATAAATGACCAATTTGGTCACAGGATAAGAACTAAAGTAAAAATGACTAAGACAAATGACCAATTTGGTCACAAGATAAGAATTAAACTAAAAATGACCACATATCAATTGGTCATTTTTAGTTGTGTCATTCCAGTAGTGGAAAATTATAATTTTGATAATGAATTTGTACAATTTACTAAATTTTAACACTACAGATGGATTCGGAGACCCCTTATATTTAACACTGCATATGGATTTGGAGACCCCTTATAAAGGGGTCTCCAAATCCATCTGTAGTGTTAAAATTTAGTAAATTGTAACATTAATAATATACAACTAGGATTATTTTTCAATAAATGTCTTCTAAGGGATCATTTCTTTGAGGCCATCTTGATACCTATTGTGTTAGATGAAATTTGAATTGTGTCGCAAGTGTGAATATTTCCATATTTTTTAATAGGCCTTAATATTGAAATTTGGCTTGAAATGAACCTATATATGATGCATTTCATCTTCATTATGATCATATCCAAGGTAAGGTGCTTGTCACGTCTATATATTATTTCTCCCTTTTCACCTTTGTAAGCCCCCTTCGGAAAAATTCCCAAGTTGCATCTCATGCACCCTCATGTCATGGTTCACCCCTTTTTTCCCCAGGGAAAAAAGATTCACAGTTTGTATTTATAATAAAAACCACCTTTTATATGGTCATAAAGTCGACCGATCCAAAACTTGTCCAAAAAAAATTGACATGGTCATTATATAGACCGTTCCAAGACCATTCCAAAATAATACGATCACTTATAGTAATCACATGAGCTAACAAAACAATATTGCCTATCTAACAAACTTAAATTTTCATCCTCTAACAAGGACTGAGTGCTGGGAATTTTTTTTAAATAACTCTTGTTTTGTTTAGAAATATATATCATATTAATAGATACAAACATGGTTGATAAATTAAAACTCAATAGGTTTTGGATCATCCTCCTGGATGGGATCATTGTTGCAACCCCATCTTTTCCATAATCCTTCCTCCAGATCAAGTCCTTGTTTTGATAGCTGATCCGCTGTCATATTCCTCTCTCTATAGACATGTTTGAAAGAAATATTCTCAAATAATCATGTAATTCTATGAATCTCTTCGACAAGAGGCTGCAATAAGATGTTCCTAGATATGATATTCCTTAGTCTTATGAGCACAATGAAAATTGGTGTGAGGATGCATATTCAACTTACATGAGGTTGGTACAATCACAATTGATTACCATAGTAATTTGATAATGTTTCAAGATTCACTAAGTAATGGACCATGATAATGAGAAAATCCTAGAAGTCTCATCTTTTTAATTAAAATGTCTCCTCGTCTTTAGATAATGCTAAGGTTATGTGGTAGAGTTTGTGAGCGGCCACTTTGCATTCATGTCATTGTTGAAAAGTGACTGACCCTGGGGAGCATTCCACATAAATAATAGAGAATGGAAGTCTAACACATTATACAACAAGATAATCTTTCTTATATTCTTTCTTAATTTTAATATAATCACTAGCTTCACTTTGATTTGTTGCTCAGGGTTTGTATCATTTTCATGCTTATATAGGTTTGAATCATCAATAAATTTATGGCTTTTCTTTTCTTTTTTAAAGGAAATGCTTTTTTTTTATAAAAGTAAAATGATTTTTGTTTGGTTATTGTATGGAGAGACGTAAAATGATTATTATATTGTAAATAAAACAATTTCTTATTCTATAAAAGTAAAAATGTTTTTGTTTGTTACAATGTGCATAGGGTTTTGGAGACCATCACCATTCGAGAGCCCTCTCCACTTGTTCTTTTAATGAACAAGCTAACTATTTTTAAGAACTTTTAAGCATTTTTATAAAATCTCTTCTATTTCTTCTTAAAAAACTTGTTTCAATATAAACTTCTTTTATATCTTTATTTAAAGCATTTCGTAGGGTCTATAGTAATAACGTTTGTTAAGGAGTAAGCATTGAAAAAAATGTTTATTAAGGAGTAAAATGCACCCTTAAAGTGAAGGAGAGAAACCATCACGTCATATCTTACTTAACCCCCCGTGAGAAAGAAGGCCTCAATTACATATACCTATATAGGACTTCATTTCAGTTGGGTTTTGCCAAAAACTATGACCCAGAACTTGGTAGATGTAGAAGAACAAATGGGAAAAAGTGTCGTTGCTCAAAGGATACATTTCCTAATTCAAAATTCTGTGAACGCCACATGCACAGAGGCATAGTTGGTTTTCAAAACAATACACTGCATTTCCTGATTCAAAATAGATCTCTCGATATTAGATTATGGTACTATATATTGACAGAAGTTGCGCCAATCGGAGAATGATGTTTAGGGGCAAGGACGCATGCATGCATAACAATGATGTGTTGGTTGGATGTGGGATCTGGGAATTGCTTCCACTAGTAAATCCAAACAAGAGGGGCAAATTTCGTTTTTGGCATAAAAGCTTTCCCCATGGGGGTCTGTGTAGATCGAGGTCAAGGTAATCACTCCAAAATAAATATAAGTCCAAGACGATTTTGGAATCCTCCATTTATGCATACAAAATAATAAGGGGTCCGAAGAAGGTGACAACAATTTGAGGGCAGGGGACATTCAAATTACAGGGGCAACGCAATCATCAATACTAGTTAATATTCCATCCAAACCCTTAAGTTCAAGCAATCCTTTAACTTTAGGAAAATGCAATATACAATAGAAACAGTTCAGTCCCTCTCTCAATTATTTTTACAAACCCTAAACCCAGAAGGCAAGCAGAAGAGTTTATGAAGCGAGCTGTTGATCAGCTAGGCTATGGAAACACCATTATGCAGCTTCTCTCGGAGGATTTTGTGGATGAAAAAATTAAATAGGCGGCCACAGTGAACTTCAAAAATCATGCAAGGAACTATTGGGCGCCACCAAACCCTGATTCCCCCCCCAAATCCCCTTCAATTCAAAACCCAGAGAGGGAGTAGATTAAAGCTCTCATAGTTAGGTCAATGATGACTACCCATCCACGTATATAGAGTGATCTTAAAAAATCATTAGCCATCATAAGCAAACATGATTTCCCTGAAACCTGGCAAACCCTGCTTCCTGAGCTCGTGACAAATCTTTAGTCATCTACCGGTTATGTTGTCATCAATGGGATTCTGAATACCACTAATTCGATATTCAAGAAGTTTCATTACCAGTATAAGAGCAATGACCTGTGTATTGATCTTAAGTATTGTCTAGATGGGTTCGTTGCACCCTTGCTCAAGGTTTTTCTTCCGATGGGACAGCTTAACAACTTATTGTGGCCAATATGCAGAATGAAACTATTCTTAGGCCTCTGTTTGAATGCCAGAGGCTCTACTATAGGGTCTTCTATTCTTTGAACTTTCAGGAGCTACCAAAGTCTTTCAAGAATCATATGAAGGAGTGGATGGGGGAGTTTTGCATGTATTTGACCACTGCATATCCTATCCTTGAAGATTTCGAGGGGGATAAGGAGGGTATCGTAGATCAACCAAGGGCTTCCATTTGTGAGAATATCGATCTTTACATGGAAAAGAACGAAGAGGAACTAGAGCTATGGCCTGTTGTCCACATATAACTACGGATTCATGCAGCTATTTCTATAAGTCATCATGCCATTTTACTTCTTCATGGCCCACAGATTCATGCGATTATGCCATGCTATCAGTTCGATAAAAGAGGTGTTTCCATGTACTGGTGATATCCAACAATCCTTACGCTTGTTCAGTACTTTAGAGTCCCAACAATCCCAATAGTCCTTACGCTTGTTATGCTTGAATGCTCCTTAATCAAGGTCCAATGTTCCTCCTCCAAAGGCCTTCAACCCTCCATCACACCTTTTAAGACATGTGTACCTTTGGGCCCACCCCACTTACAACTCACACTATTTTACGAGAGGTGAGGAAGGTCAACACTACAAAGTTTACCTAGTCCACTATAAGCAACCTAACTCTATACAAGATAGGTTCACATGTGGTTTAGATGACATATGTAAAGTGCCAAGTCATCCACATCCAAGAAGTAAGGCTCCAAAGTTGAATGTTCCTCGAGTGAGGTCCAATACTCCTCCAGAGGCCTTGAAAGTTCAGGCACACCTCCTCGAAAGGCCTTTAAATCTCCAACACACTTCTAAATCCATGTGTACCTCTAGGTCCATCCCACCTACATGATCACTCAACCCTAGCATCATTTTCAAGTACAACCCTCCATGAAAGCGACCAAGTGTTCCAATACCATGTAGGGATCAATGGCCTCCTATAGGATTCCCAATGCTCCTCCACGGTGAATTTTCCTCCAAGCAAGCATCCCACTCTCCATGTGGTCATCACAAAGAATGGCATCACACTTTCTAGATCTTTGATGCTCAAAGTGTGCCACATTTGCATCAATATAAGGTCTATATATCAATGAGCAAGCCAATTCCAATGTTTATGTCCATCATGGAACATCCAAGGGTCATCCATACACTATGCAACCTACATCACATGAAGCACCCCCAAGCATAATGTAGACATGTTCAAAGTAACCTAAAAAATTAGCACTCTCTCTTAAGGAAAGTGTTCTCACAAACACCAATTTGCTCCCTTTGCAACCCAACTGAACATACCATTTGCAAATTTAAACCTACTGTAGTCTTAGAATCAACCATTAGCTCCAGATAAATTGCCCACCAAGCATCATACTCCATCAATGCATCACACCTCACCTCAAAATCATTAGAAGGTTCATAGATGGAAGTAGCCAGTGCAATATGGTTAACATATCTCCTAGTAGGTATACTCACCCTCATTGAAGATATAAGCACTCCTACGCGCTCCTTTACATCCTATAATGTTTGAGTAATCCATCTCAACTTCTTGTGCATGCGAGTAGAAGGTGAGGGCACATCCACCCCCAATCTTACCTTATTCATACTTGTATCTAGTTCTTCTCTAATGTTTGAATCAACATCAAGAAATAGCCTCATTACTCTCTTTAATCTTTGAAGGAGATACACATGAAGTAGAGTACCACACATCCTCATCAGACTTCACAACTTAACTCACCCATAGTCTTCTATTGTGTTGGAATGTAGATATTGTATATGTAGAAGTCTCATTGTATCCAACAAAGCAATATACTACAACAACTTTTCAAACCTCCACTAAGCAATAATGAATATTAAGGAACATAATCCTAGATTATTAGCACCCTACCAAACACCAACAACCTCCATATCAACTTCATGGACCAAAATCTTTGGAGGCCACATCATGAATTATTTAGGTTATCTTGTAAAGATAATCACATCTCCATACAAGATGATTGAAAATGGAACATATGTATCAAATAACATAGATTGAAATTTGCACAAATGCCATCCATTCTAAAAAACAAAGATTCTAGTACAAATAAGGACCCATGCAAGCTGTCAACAACTTGTAATTATGGGTATCTCAACATGCACCTCAAAACCTTTGACAAGTGAAACAACAATAATACAGACTAGAACGTGAGCCGGATCTCCCTAGCTCAAAGTGAGTCTAGAACAAATAATACAGACTACAAACCACTTTCCTAGATCTAGTTAAGGATCAAGTCACTAGATTCCTTACCTTAAACTTGAAGTCCTTTCTTCCTGGATGTTTCTCCATGCCCCACAGTTGTCATATATCAGCTGCAAGACCTGTCAAGACATAGAACAATACAAACAAGTAAAAGAGCATCTATACAATAATAGATCTAAGTAAACAGTTAAGCAGGTAAACTACACAATATCATCACACATAAACAATATTGGTGGAAAGCGTTTATATTACTGTAAATCGGGAAAGTACATAGAAAAGAATAGACTACAACCAAGGCTTAACGCTGTAGTCCTTCTCCATCCAAGCCAAATGCCATATCCTCCGAAGGAAGTAGAGTCTCTCAATGGATGAGTAGAGATCTCTCGACAATGATTTCACCAGCATGTAGACACTATAGACCTCCTCCCTTTGGAGAGGGGTAGAGATTCACTTATATAGGGCTAAGTGGATAGGGTATGGATAGGGTAGTTTGAGATATGGTAGGAGAGAGATAGGGGATCCTTCCAAGAGTTTAGGAACCAAGTTCCAGCTCTCCCAAGAGGTCAGGGATAACGATCCAAGTCAGCAGGCTTCGAGAATGGGCTCGAAGGACCTATTTTTGTCCATTAACTGACTTCATCGCACCCTGTAATAGAGCAAGGTGTGACGTCGCAGGTTGCATGAGTGCAGCTTGCGATGACCTGTCAAAACCTCTCATGAATGCAATGGTATATCTTCCAGCTTAATGACTTAGCCAATGAAAAATTAGGGATGTATACATTGAATCTCTTGATGGTAGGATTTTAGGTGTAACAGAATGCCCCCCAAAGCATGAAGTTGTTGAAAAATTGGACTAGTGAAATGCTTTGACAGAAAGAATGGCAATGGCTTGTCGGACAAAGGACACTGCTACAGTACAACCGAATCTGACTATACTGTCTCGTATGATGTACAACATGGCTGCTGACCAATACAATGCAGATCCATGGTAGTAATGACCGACTGAACACAATCATGGCTACTAGACACAAGCGTAGATCCATGATGAGATGACAACACAGCCACGACCAATACAAATGTCGATCCCTGTAATATGACTCAATACAAACTCCATCGCAACCTAGGTAAAACATGACTCCCCAAGGTCTTCAAGCTGAACCCGCAATGATACGAATCTATCCATGTGATTACAAATGTCTCGACGTCGAAAATGGTAGAAACCACTTGATTACCGGTCATTGATGTATACCGTTAACAAGTGCGAGGGAAATCACCATTAATGTCAATGATCCCCAAGGTATCATAGTACATATCATCAAACGTGAATAAATGAGTTGGAGTCGAATGCGAGATGAAATATGTTAGGACTCAGAAATATCGTATTTTCATCCACCTTTCCCTTCACTATTCCTTACATTTCATCGCCCTATTAAACCTTCATCATATCATTTGCATAAATACATTTGGGTTTCACATTATTATTTTCCACTTTATTCATTTTAGTGTTAAAAGTGAATTTATGATTAAATATTAGAAAATATACATGTTTTCATATATATCTCAATTATGTGTGAGCTTTGTAATGTGTAGGAATATGTGAATGATTAAATCAAAGAGACTTCTCAAATATCTCTTACACCATTCCAAAGGAGATAATTATTCAAGCCTATTCTTAAGGAGAAGATCATGGAAGATTTGGTTGGCATATCTTATCTAGGATTCATGAGAGATATGTGGAGGATTTGAAGGCACCATATCTTGTAATAATAGGAAAGTGGTTGAGAGTAGTTGAGAGAATAATGGATCTGTAATTAATGCATTCTTATCTTTTTCTTAAGGACTCTCATGTATAAAGGAGAGTGCTCCTTCTCCATTCCATTAAGTTGGAATTAGGTTAGATTAAGCTTGTAAGAGGGTTGTAATGAAGTTGGATTGGATTGGATTTTGTACTTGTTAGATTAATCTTTGATTTGAGATTCTTAATGTGATTTAAGATTCCGTTGTTATGCTTTCATGTTTGCCATTTGATTATGGATTTATAGATGTGAGCTCACTTATGTCATTGTTGTTAACTCTTCACATGTTGTATTTTCCTTACGCAATTTCCTGCTTTCCTAGTTAGTGTTTCAATGCTTTCCTAGATTAATTTGATTTCAGCAATTTAGATTAAGTTATATTAGATCTACTTCAGTCTTGCACAAACAGTGCACGTGCTTCGTCAGTTTACGTACCCCTGGATTGACAAGTAAATAGTTGGGCAACTTACTGCAACGTAATTATTACGACATATAACTCACCTAACATTTTGGCGCCGTTGCCGTGGAAGCAAAAGGGATTGAGGTATTAATTTATTTATTTTTCATGCAAGTGTGATTATTCATGCTCCTAACTCTGAGGTGACATATGGGTAAGGGCATGAAGGGTGTGTTTCAAATTCTGCAAATTAGCGTAAATTTCAATTTCTGCAATTTAGAATAAATTTCAATTTCTGCAATTTAGAATAAATTTCAATTTCTGCAGATTAGTGTAAATTTCAATTTCTGCAAGTGTGTTTCAATTTCTGCAATTTAGCGTAAATTTCAATTTCTGTAAGCATGTTTTTGCAATTTCAATTTCTGCAACTGTGAAGAGGTTTTCATGTGTTTTAAAAAGAGTGTTTTGTTTTCAGCAAGTGTGATTTTCAGTTTTCAGATTTTGATTTGGATGAGGTAAGAACCCCTTTCTCAATATGATTTAACTATGAGTGTCATCTTGGAACAACTCGCTCGTATCCTTGCAAAAATCGGAGTCTCCTCTTCTCTGGAAGAGGAGATCCTGACAGCAGCCGAAAGTTTAAATACTCCTTCAGAAACAAACGAGGAATCAGCATCTGAAGACTCCTGCATATTTGATGATGAACAATCATTCGAACAAAAGATTGAGGAAGATGATAAGGAGCTGCAGCATGATCTGAGTGAGGGAAAATGAGCTTACGAAAGCCATATCGAAAGATGGTTCCATGTAAGTACGCAATTAGATCAATTTAGTTTTTCTTTTTATTTGGTTAGTTTGCCATTACAGGAAGAAGATTCACTCATTCTTCTAAATTTTCATCTTTCATTTGAAAAATTACCACTGAACATGTTGCTGTTACTTTTACGTGCATGGTTCCATTGGAAGTTTGCTTACACGTAATTAATTTTTAAAATTCCAATTAGCATAGTGTAGGTAGGGAATTGTTTTCAAGTTTTTTTTAGAATAAGTATGCTCTCCTCTGCGCTTCGTGCGATCGCGAGGATCATAAAGTAGGATTCCTTTAAGTGAAATGAATAAATTACTGTTTTGCAAACATGCCTAGTTGATTTCGTCTTTGATTTGTAAAACAGTTTAACTCCATTTGCAAAATGAAACAAATTAGGAATAAA
Source organism: Larix kaempferi (assembly GCA_027924585.1). NCBI lineage: Eukaryota > Viridiplantae > Streptophyta > Pinopsida > Pinales > Pinaceae > Larix > Larix kaempferi. The sequence continues at coordinate 59,883,579 of BSBM01000753.1, forward strand.
AATGTGCTGCTGGAACAGCTGCTGTAAGAGCAGCACTGTCGCATTCTTTTTATTCTATCAATTTAAAAAATTAAAAAAAATTAAAAAATTAAAAAAAATAAGATTTTACGCATAGACATTTTTGCGCCCCTCCTCCAATCTGCAAAACAATAAAACACTAGTTTCGTTAGGATGTACAATAAAAACAAAACGAAAAGTTAAATAAAAAAAAATAAAAAAATGGTCTGCACAACGAATGCTGGAACTATGTGGTTGATTGAATTCCATTTAAAAATGTGTTTCCTGCTGCAATGGTTTCTGGTTTAAGTTGCCGCAGCACCCCTTGAATCATAACCTGCAACACACATGAAAAATGAAACATTCATTCTTTGAAAATTCTAGGTTGTAATTGTCACTCCATGCTACAACTATATGACTGAAACTGTGTGAAGCTTGCGGGCCAAACCATTTCTGTAATCTGCTGTAACAACACACTTCATCCACCTTCTCGAACATCCTTTGACTCCGAATAAATCCCAGCAAATAATAAACCTGCAAATCAAAACAATTTTTTTCCCATGCCGCCTTGCAAAATTCTCATTACCACGATCGACTCAACCACAAGTAGTTGACTAAGAATATATTACGGAGGAAGTTAAGCTGCGAGAGAAATCTTGACCAATGATTTGAGCATTAATAAGTGATGATGGTCATTCACTCAGATCCTTAGCTGGCTCACAACCGAAGCTATCTTTATTTAACTTTTGTTGCACAAAATCCACATCTGGAACAAGTTGCAATAAAATAGGATAAGAGCCACGCACGAATATTTGTTGCAATCTGAACTACAACCAATCTTGGCATCTTCCTGATATTTTGCAGACCTTCCGGGCATGTGATGGCTACTCATGTATCGATAAAATACTAACTGCCCGTGATAATCTAGATCTTCACAATTCTATGAGTGCAATTTTGTTGACATGCTGCGGAATTTGTACGATTTTAATTTTTATTGGTTCTAACTTATTCAGAAATGTGTCTATCTTCCATAGTGGGACCTTTCATCGCTGTGATCAACACATTGCTATTAAAACCAAAGATGGATCTTCTTTCAGCCATGCCCCTAATAAAGAAAAGGAAACCTGATTGCGTTATCAGTCTCGAGGCTCACCTCTAATGAAAACCTAAGTTGACAGCTTGGAGAGCACAATAATCCCAATTGTAAATCTAAACAGTCTTCGAGATTGCTCAAAATCTTTGTCCCAATACTGCCAAGCAATGAAGTCCAGCTTTCGTTCACGAGCAACACATCATAGGCTTAAACGATAAGTTTAGTTGTCGAGCTTGCTTTTATTCACATCCAGGTAGGCGGTCCTTGCAGGTTCCTTTCGTTGCTTTTCTTTCCAAATTGTAAGTCCACCTAAAACATCCATTTGCTGTGGTAATGCATTCACTGGAAGGAATAGGTAGTCCAGTCATCTGATCAAGAGCAAAATGCATAGGTTATGTCATTGCTCTTTCACGTACCCCTCCAAGAATTTTTCGACAGGTTACAACATGGGTTGGACTCCAACTTGTGACATCACTTGTTACTGTTGCGAAAACCCTTGGTGGACAGTGTGAGACTACACAACGTCAATTGAATGCTGAGAAAAAGAAAAGGAAAAATGGCCCTCGTTTGGAGTCATTAAATAAGACGTTGTCTGTGACGCATGAAAAGATAACTATGGAAGAGGAAATGACGCGTAAAATATTTACAGGGTTTTTTTTTTTTATCGAGATGTAAATCCAAATATTTGGATTTCCTGTATTAGAGATATTGGTTCATGGATTCTGTCTCACAAATTCTGGATCGATCAGTATTGTCAAAAACATGCAAGCTACAGCACTGAAGGAAAAATTCATTCTCTGGCAATGTAGTTTCCTATTGCTTACAGCGTATGAGTGTTTATCAAGCATATGGATTGGATGCGTGTGACCAAAACAATTTCATTCAAAGCTCGTCTCATTTCCTAACTCGCTCAACCTGTTCAAAATTTAAGTTCATGATCATCCAATCCATTATGCCTGGAGAAGATTTTAATAAAAAAATAATGTGAAAACCAGCTTTCAGTTCTGCCCCGTTTAGAAGTCGATCACAACCTAAAAGCCATCGCCACCATAATGACCAAAGCCTGAACAAAAAGCCAGACTATCATCAACGGCATAGTTTCGATCCTTGTATCTTTCAATCCCAGCCTCTCAGCCGTATAAACTGCCATACAGAGTGAGGATGTGCTGGATTTATTCCATCATTTGTTATTTGCAGATAAGATCTACCCATTTAGATTGCAATTGAGACTAGAGTGTGATTTCGTGTTGGTTTCACTCTCAGGCATGTCAAAAGGATGAATGAAGTGCGCAGGAGGAAGAAAAGACCTCTGCGAGAGAGATGAAATCTGGGCAATACGGTGATGATGAGACCAGCAGTGGCATTTGATGGATATTGATCAATGCAAAACCTGTAGTGCATGCAATCGAAAGAAAACGAGAGCGACTCGTCCAGGACACCAATTCCAATGATTTCGATGCCCTCGACATATATGGTGAGAGACATCAGAAACAGCTTAGCATTCTATCTGAGGAATCTGTTATAATGGATAAAAAAAGAAAAAAACTTGGACGCATATTGATAACCTTCACACCCACTGTGTAGCATTGTAGTATGGCAGTAATTATTGGTTTGTGTTTACTAGTTAAATTGATGCAAAATTTCCCTGCACATTACAAGGTTGGCATTTATTTTGCTGTTGGTTCCCATGCCTTTGAGGATTCCGTCAACAAGCAATTGAAAGACAAAGAATGAGTTCCTGTAGCTTTGAAAAATCCCAATATTTTGCAACTTGTTAATGGGTGCCTCACATCAAACGAACTGTGAATGGAGAAAAATATTTACTGTTACAGACGAGCATTTGACAGCCAATTGTCTGCTATTGATAAAAACAACACTGATGTTTTTCATTGCAGATACATAATGTAACGTTACCATGCAGGGAAAAGCCTGTCAAAGAGAAATGTTTCCCAAGTCGGTGACATGCATGATCGATCTCATTGGCACGTCCGTATACCAAGTTTCATAGGTAGCATCATAAGAACAAGGGGCAGAACCGGTTGTCATGCAAACAAAAGACAGAAGTAGGTGCACGATTAAGAAGGAATAGCATAACCAATAGTTCCAAGAACAACACCAAGAGCACTTTCAGCAGCTGGAGCACCGTCAAAATAAAGCTCTAAAATATGAAATGGTAGAGGCATGAGATTGCCATGGCCGCAAGATGGTGTTCACCGAAAACTAAAGCCATGATTTGAGTCTATTTAAGCACCTGCATCAGGATGATTGGCACAATAATCGTGAATGTTTCTTTCTGCATCAAGGATAGATATTGATCGTATCCTCTCCATATCTAATCTCCCCTTGCCAAGATCAAATAACTCCGGCTGTGGTCAAGGGCATAAGCGATATACCCATAACTCTTCATGTGACAAATATTGATGCCTTGGATTTGACAAATCATGGACCTGCCAGCATCACGAGGGAGCCAAAAGATATAAAAATGGTTATGTAATATATTTCTTACAAAGAGAGCTTCTGAGAATTTTTGTATGTATGAATCCGTGAGAATGTCACTGCAGGTAGAACGAACACAGTCAAAGAACTCCAGGTCACTGTCCTCGACGAGGTTCTCAATGTACTGAACAATACAAAATTCTTTTGAAGGAGCCGAGTACCGAAACAATAGCTGCAACTAACCATTTTCAAGTGAATTCTAAGTTTACATGCACAGAAAACAAGATTCAGGCAATGAGATCACGCACAGGTATGTCTTGTGCTCAGGAACTTTGACCGGAAGGATACAATGATTCTTACAGGTAAAAGCTTTCCATTGAAAACCTTCAAGCACAGGTTTGATTTTGCTTATCTGTCCTCTTTAAAGTGTCTTTGAATTAACGAAAAACATTGAATGAAGAAGATGAGGACGATTTCATTAAAAGAAAAATAATTGTGTATAAGCTTGCAGTGTTTCGTGCGGATGAAGCAGTTACTACGGGGGCGTAGTTCCAAGTACAACGGGGAGTCTGAAAGCTGTGGATGAAATTCCAATACCGCCACCATTCTGGAATAGAAGCAATCACAAGTCCCTTCTACTCAGTTACTCAGGGGAATAATACATGCTGATACACGTCCACCGATACACAGGGAGAATTACACAATGCTTTTTTTGACGCGATGATACAATCACACGATGAAAGTTTCAAGGGAGGAGCTCCGAATACTTAACATCCAAAGGAACGCCAAGTTGATATATGCATCCATTAGGGATAAGAGGTGTACTCTTCCAAGTCTGCAGCAACACAAAACACCCATTAAATGAAGGAGACGAGTATTAATGAACTATTTTTATCATTCTGCATTTTGGTTTTGTGTGCTTTTTTATGATCGGAAACAATATTTCGTTTATCCTGTTGTTCTTACAATGGTATGTGGCCACAGTTTGAAAGAAAGAAGTATGCCTGATCTTGAAACATTTGTTGACTGATCCATCTTTCACAGGTGTCATAACAGGAACCTCAATTTACGAGGATGAGAATTAAGCATAGACATGGGGGCAGGATGGAACAACGTACAGGTTGCAAGAGATAATAAAATTTGCGTGACATATTTCTGCCCTCGGCATCCATGATCGATGTGTTTTTGCAGGCAGCATGTCACTCTAGCCAGGATCGATGTTTATGTTTCCTTCCGAGTTGTTATTTGTTGCACTAGAATTGTATGCTCTGAATTATATCTAACAATTTACAGGGTTGATCATGCAATAAAAAAATAAAAAAAATTTGAATTAATGCAGCAATCGATGAGGATCATACTTGGCACAATTTTCAAAGCTTGAATTCCAGAACTTTAGTGATAAGTATCAACAAACTGGGAAGATTTGATGAAGCTGAGACAAGCAGTGTTGTTGGAAGCTTTAAGGATATGAGGGCATGCAGATCTGCAGATCAGTTCTTTGATTTTGAGTATTTTTGACATATTGCATCATTTTTAAATTTTTTTTTGTGTGAAGAACAAAAACAATAAAAATCATAAAACTATCAAAGAGGAAAAGAAGAAGAAATGCATGGTCTGCTATGATTTTCATGGTTTCGATAGTTATTTTTACTGCTTCACTTTGCAATTTGACAATAACGGCCTATCTTTTTCTGTCAAAAATGTTAAAAATTTCCATCATTCCTGAAAACAATACAAATGCATGGTTATTTACGCTTCATGCTAATTTGTTTTTCTCAATTCACTTCAAACAGGAATTGACGAAGAAACTAGATTTGCCAGGACCGCCAGGTTTCGGAGACAATCACATTTCATGCCAAAATGATTTTCGAGAATCACAAAAATTTTCAAAGACACATGCTTTGGTTGAACGGCTGCATATTAAACAGCTGCGTATTGAACAGCTGCGTATTGAACAGCTGCATATTGAACAACTGCGTATCGAACAGCTGCGCGTTGAACAGCTGCGCATTGAACATTTGCGTATTGAACAGCTGCGCATTGTATAGCTGCGCATTGAACGGCTGCGTATTGAACAACTGCGTATTGAACAGCTGCGTATTGAACAACTGCGCATTGAACAGATGCGCGTTAAATGGCCATTTGAGTGTAGATGCGCGTTGAACAGCTGCGCAAGCGCAACGGCAACATGTAACAATGTCTTTTATTTTTAATCTGCCGCATTAATACTTATTTCTGCATATTATATTTTCGAAACTCTGACAGTTTTCATGCAGAATTGGTACTAAGTTTCTTTTCAGATTCACAGATGATCATTTTTTATGCTGCAGTGATTCAAAAAAAAAATAAAAATCAGAGAAAACATGATTTGTTGATAGCTTGAAGGAGCTGCTTCTCATCGCACATTTCATGACATTTGCAGTTACACATAAACCAATTGCATCATGATTTGTTTACCCACATTTCTCCTTCAAAGCACATTAGTCATCCATGTTGGAGTCCAATATTCCATTGCCTTATCTATCATGACTTCACACATGCCTATTTTTCTGAATTGCATACAGTTTACCCCATTTTTCAGTTCATTTTTTTTCTCGCCAATAAAACCATTCCGCTCCCTCTCCATAATTACATTCCCTTGCCATAAGCATTGTTGCTACTGAGATCTTTTCTATAGTCCTACCAATCTTTTTGTAAAAACTCGCGTTGACTGATGTGGGATTCCTTAAGGCCCACCTTTCAACAGTCTTGCCCGATCGACTTCAGCACCTTATCTGGGATATAGACTAGAGTCCATTTTGAGTACCTAGAGGCTTGCATGCCTTAATGGCAGGTTCTCTCGCTGATGATCATGGGAATACATCAATGTCCCTTGATCATCAGATCTTGCAAGTGGCTCGACCTCAGCACATCCATTCGCACTTCACAAGATGTACTCGGGTACCTTGGCACTCATTGACATCAATGGTGAGTTTCCTCGCACTAGTTAACGGCATTCATCAATGGTCAGTAATCCAGTGATTTCTCTTCATGCTCGACATCGACACATCCATTCGCATGCTTATAATTGTACCATCGGGTTTGTAGCGGGTGAAGACTATACACTCTTTCCTGATTCCCTCAGCAGTTCCAGCAGCTTGAATCCATCTATGAGAGTTTGACAGTTCCACATTTTCATGATTCATCAGCACGAGTTCAGATCTCTCCACTTCACATGCTCTGATTCAGTAGTGACCATCGTTGCAGTTCCAGCCGTAGCTGTTACAGCAGGCATCGTTACAGCAGTTGCTGTTCCATTAGTTACATCAGTTCCGGCAGCTGTTGTTTTAGCCGTTCCAGCACTTGTTGTTACAGTAGTACTGCTACAGTAGCAGTCTCCTTTCACATGATCCTACAGCAGTGACACCTTCCATCTTCCAGCTGTCGCAGTCCCATATTCTTTCTGCCAGCCGTTACAATAGTTGCAGCTACAGTACTAGTCACGATTTTCTGCTCCAGCGGCCGCAACAACTACATTTCTATTGCATAGTTCATCTACATTTTTGGTGAGTGGAGGTATGTTGTTTTCTAAGCTTTGATCATGAAATTTCTTCTATGCTGACTTGAATATTTTGGAAAATTCCCTCACCACACTTCATTTCGTTTTCCCTTCCATGACCTACACTATGTTGCATAAGGGCATGCAACCGATTCAGTTGGGGAGGGGGAACTATTGTCATAATCACCACATTTTTTTTTCCTTTATCATCATTCCATTTTCATCCCATTTACCATTCCCAAAAATTTATTTTCCAACAATCCCCTGATGCACTTTACTTCATGCATTAATATACATTGGCATGATTCATACCAAATTGAAAAAATGGCTTTCTTACACTCAGTGATGCTCTCTTATGCACATTGATAGCTTATGATTTCCAGTGAAGTGTGTGGTTACAATTATTATCATAACAGCAAGCAAAAAAAAGAAAAGTGTTGTTAACACAAGATCCAACATTCTTATATTCATGGTTGTTACCCAAGAACCAACCATAGGAAAATGCCAGCTGTTACTCATGAGCTGTTACTCATGTCTCCCACATATCTTGGAAACATTCATCATTAAAAAGACACAATCAATCAAAGCCAAAGGTTCTTCAGAAGATCCATGCATGGTTGCATGAGGACATGCAACACCTTCAGTTGGGGAGGATGTTACAACTCAGAAATATCGTATTTTCATCCACCTTTCCCTTCACTATTCCTTACATTTCATCGCCCTATTAAACCTTCATCATATCATTTGCATAAATACATTTGGGTTTCACATTATTATTTTCCACTTTATTCATTTTAGTGTTAAAAGTGAATTTATGATTAAATATTAGAAAATATACATGTTTTCATATATATCTCAATTATGTGTGAGCTTTGTAATGTGTAGGAATATGTGAATGATTAAATCAAAGAGACTTCTCAAATATCTCTTACACCATTCCAAAGGAGATAATTATTCAAGCCTATTCTTAAGGAGAAGATCATGGAAGATTTGGTTGGCATATCTTATCTAGGATTCATGAGAGATATGTGGAGGATTTGAAGGCACCATATCTTGTAATAATAGGAAAGTGGTTGAGAGTAGTTGAGAGAATAATGGATCTGTAGTTAATGCATTCTTATCTTTTTCTTAAGGACTCTCATGTATAAAGGAGAGTGCTCCTTCTCCATTCCATTAAGTTGGAATTAGGTTAGATTAAGCTTGTAAGAGGGTTGTAATGAAGTTGGATTGGATTGGATTTTGTACTTGTTAGATTAATCTTTGATTTGAGATTCTTAATGTGATTTAAGCTTCCATTGTCATGCTTTCATGTTTGCCATTTGATTATGGATTTATAGATGTGAGCTCACTTATGTCATTGTTGTTAACTCTTCACATGTTGTATTTTTCTTATGCAATTTCCTGCTTTCCTAGTTAGTGTTTCAATGCTTTCCTAGATTAATTTGATTTCAGCAATTTAGATTAAGTTAGATTAGATCTACTTTAGTCCTGCACAAATAGTGTACGTGCTTCGTCAGTTTACGTACCTCGGATTGACAAGTAAATAGTTGGGCAACTTACTGCAACGTAATTATTACGACATATAACTCACCTAACTAAATATTTCAATCAAGATTCAATGATGCAAACTCATGTTGAAAGCAAGGTAACCTGCCATTGATGCATGTAGGGCCAAGGTACTTGGTTGGTTTCTAGATTCAATCCTTGGATGATGATTTGAAGTCAAGAAGGATGAATCCGTCGAAGGAGGGCCATGATGAATCCCCCATCATCGACATGAAACACGACAAAGGATGTCTAGAGTAGATCGGATGGTACAGTGACATGCAAGACTAACTTAGAGTAGACTGACATGATGGAAGGTGTACTAACTGCAAAGAGTGAGTAGTGGGATTATTCTTTAACATGGGCATGGCATTCCTTGGTAGTATTGACTTGACAAGTTATGATACCAACTCCTAATGCAACTAATGATGGAAGCGTTCTTTGAATGACTCAAAGGAGTAACAAGACTCAGGAAATAGGTGGAACTTGAAGGACAAACGGATGATCCAAGTGCAATATGCAAATGCAAATGAGTGCCATGTTCAAGAAATGACTAGGCACTACCACTGATAAGGGTGTAACATAAAAGCTTTCCTTTTTCCCCATCATGAATGATGAGTTCCTCATGTGTTTTTTATGAGCTTGATGAGGGTAACCAGATGCTTGGTATAGCTCATCTCATAGATAAGTCCAATCCCAAATATTTTCCAAACCTAGGATAGGAGGGGTTCGTCCCATGGCGGGCCCTTCAATGTAAAAGTTTAACGAGTCCATAGAAGGTAAACTTGGTCTTCATTTCATGTTTAGAGTCTGAAAAGAACTAAAGAAGACTCCAATGGTCCTTTTTCGTAAAGTTAGCCTCATCGCCTGAAAAAGGGGAAAACAACGTGGGAGAGGACTCTTCCAGTCACGATTGGTTGGAGTATACCTTTTTCGTAAATAGTGCCCCCTGGTCCGAAAAAGGGGTAAACTATCACCAGGAAGACGACCATTCCAATTCTTTAACAAGCGTGAACTCGACAAGTTTGCTTGGAAATCTTTTCGTATTTCGAGAGCCTGAAAAGAGCTTAAAGATAGACTCTGGGGGGTCCTTTTCTGTAGGAGTTTAACGAGCCCAAAAAGGTGATAAATCGTAACTCGGTAACTTATTCTCATAGTTTCAAGAGCACAAGAAAGAACAAAGAGTAAGCTCATCATCATAAAATAACTACAATCTAATGAATGGAAAATAATGACAAAAACACACAAGGGGTGTTCATACCATCTTCGTTCCAATGCGAAAGCGGCGTAAAAAGACACTTAATGACTCCTATACACTCGAAAACTAGGTCAAATAGCCAACCAAGTGCTCAAATGCAATGAAATTTACCCAAACTATAGAAAATGACTTAAGAGCATCAAATATTTGAAAAAAGAATATTCATTTTTGTCTATAAATAGAAAAATGGGTCAAATAGAGTTACCATTGTTTCATTTTCCAAATTGGGAGGAGAAGTGCCATTTGGAGCCAAAACTTCACTTATCGATTTCGGGAGCTACGAGCAGCCATTTCACTCGCCGTCCAGAGCAGGTAACTCTAAACTTCATCCAGCATAATTGTAGTGGTTTGCATTTTTGAATTTGGTTCATTTTTTTTGTTTTAGCTTGGTTTGTGAAGGGCCATTGCGTCCTCGGGTCATCGCAGTATTCCCTTTCGGGAACTCCGACGAGACTAAGTCATCGCAAGGATCGCATGAATGGACTGCGATGACGTCTCACTATTAGCAATAATGGGGTGCGACATCGAAAACATCCAACGCCAAACACAAACCATGCCGAAAAAAAGAACTTTTGGTGTTTGAAGCAAGTGTTAACAATGTTTAAACTCTCCTTTTGGCAGGTTACCAGTAGCCAGAATGGTTTTGGAGTGGCGTGAATGGGAGCATGAGATAGATGATGTATAGGCTGCAAGTGATCCACAATGTGTGGAAGCACTAAGGAACTGTGGGCTCCTCAAGTTCTTCGAGATCCAGGGCATGAGTGCCCAAATCTCATTACCGACACATATGCTCCGATGCTGGGATGTGGCCCAGCAATATTTTGTGATCGGTGAGCACATGCTTACTATAGATGTCGAGGAAATCTACTTCCTGAATGGATTGTACCGAAGAGGGGACAATGTGCTTCTTACTGGATCACGTGGGAGTGATCGGACTGTGGGAGACATGATCCTACAGCACTGTACTCCTAACACCTGTGCTTCTAGTGGGAATATTCCCATAAAAGATGTGCAGGAATGTCCATTGCATGCCATACTTTTCACCATTACGAGGATGGCAGGGAGCCAAGATCCTCACTTAGCCACCAGGTCTCAGATGTTATAGGCGGAGGACTGCATGTCTCTGAAGATCTTCAACTGGTGCGAGGGACTCCTTGCAAACATGCGAGCTCAGCTGACCAAGTGTCGGCGGGGAGAGCTCAAACAGTTTGGCTACAGTTTGATAGTGATCTCGTTCCTATTGGAGCGGGTTCCCCTCTCGCACCCTCAGGTACCACTGGATGACAGGGATCCTAGGGATCCACACATGGCTAGATGGACATAGGTGATGGCTCGACATGGTGGAGGTCCCATCATGTCATATGGTACTGAGTTCTTCAGCTGGATAGAGGGCTAGTTGCTTATGGTAGAGGACTACCCATACAGTGGTACGGATTTCAGAGATGACCCTGACTTGTCGCTGCCCGAGGGAGCAGCATGGGGAGACATAGGTAAGAACAATAAACCCTTTCACTTTTAAGTTTTTTGTTTTTATAATAATTTTTTTTGTTATAGTGTTGACAAGTTAACAACATGTGTGTGCAGACGTTGGTCCCGTACGACCAGTAGGAGTCTCTCTACTTGTGAGGAGAGAGAGAGGAGAGGGAGAAGTCTTGGGTCCAGTTGTACATGCTTCTATTGCAGAGATGGATGGATTCTATGCCAACCTGAGGGTTGATGTTAAACGTTCCCGAGCCGACGGTGGATGAGGTGTCGCGGCCCATGCAGGTGTACACGGTTGGAGCGACTGCGCGCTGCTTCGTAGGGTTGTGAGAGCAGTTGACTGTTTCCACACTCAACAGGCTAGAGCTATTAGACCTAAGTTTCTATGGGCCAGGCGATAGGCCTTATGTTGTTACCATACATGTATTGAGAGCTTAGAGGCCTCATATTTTTTGTACTACTGAAAGCTACGAGGCTTCAGATTTTTTAGAGACTCACTGAAAGCCGTCGTGCTTCAGACTTTTGTACCAGCACTACATTTTATGATGATATATATAAATACAGACATTCTGACGGTTTATACATTATGTGTTTAAAATAAATGAATTGTGTGGTCTTGTTATGTGTTTGCTTATATAAAATGAGTTATTTACATGTTATGTCTACTTTTAACAATTCATGAATATGCTTATGTTTGTGCAATGTACCAATCTAAGATGAAGTTGGCCATAGAATCGGCAACTGTGTTAACATCTCGTGGAATGTGCAAGTACTGAATCGACTTGAAGGACCTTTCCGGAAGACAGAATTGTCAATAGAGATGGAGTAAGGTAGGATCGCGGATGGCGTAGACTCGGTTAAGATGAGAGACCACTAGTTGAGAATCTAGGTGGATGACAATGTGGTCCATACCCAAAGAAATGGCATCAGTTAGGGTTCCAATGATTGCTGATATTCCATAGCATTGTTGGTTGCGAAACCTAGACACATTCCCTTTGAGCTAATGAGCTCGCCGGTAGGTGAATAGAGTACCCAGGCTGCCGAAGCAAGGTTACGGGTATGTCGGCTGGCGTCGCTCGCGAATCCATAGCGCATTGCCATCTGCACACGCAGACAGAACATGGTATAAGAAACGAAACAAGACCTAAACATGCAAGAAATTAAAGCGTCACAACACACAAAAAACACACACACTCCATGCACAGTATATACAAGAGTACCTATGCATGAAAGACTCAGGCATAGTACCTCTTTAGGTAGAGCCCATTGCAGGGCTCACCCAAAGATATCCCGTCGTAGTCTTCAAGCTCATAAGCTCCCTTCTCTAAGACGCATTTCACTATGTAAGGTCGATGCCACATGGACTCAAACTTTCCTGCCCCAGCTTATCATGTTTTTGGTCATATGTGAGGACCAAATATCCCTCGCTGTAGGTGCGAGGTTCTATCGACTTGTCGTACTACGCTTTGATGCATTTCTTATAAGCCTCATTGGAAATAACGGCATCTTGGCGAGTCTCATCGAGCTTAGTAGTGTTTGGGAGAAGTTCGATGGCGAGCTTGAGAGACAGAATCTCGCACTCAATGTGAAGGACCACCTCCAATCCATACAATAGTTGGAAGGGAGTAAATCCAGTGGCAGTTTTAATGAAAGTTCGATAAGCCCATAGTGCGGAGAAGAGCATATTATGCCAATTGGCCTTGTGCATACCCACCATACGTTGGACCATAGTTTTCAAGACCTTGGTAATGGCCTCGACCTATCCATTCGATTGTGGGTAGTACGATGTTGATTTTTCATGGCGAAATCCCAATCTGTCACTCAACTCGTCAACCATATGGTTCATAAAGTGGGAACCATGGTTAGTAACTATCGCTTGAGGAACTCCAAACCATGCTATTACATAGTTAAAAATGAAGAATGCGGCGGTCTTGCCATCGTTCGTGTATGTAGGCATTGCCTCGGCCCACTTTGTAAAGTAGTACAAAGCTACAATGACGTAACTATGCCCCCCGACTGAGGTAGGCTTACAATGCATGAAATCGATGCCCCATTTAGCGAAGGGTCCAATGGCAATAACTAGGTGTAACGGGGCGGGATGGGTGTGCTTTTTCGTATGAAAATGTTGGCATGGAGGACATTTTTTTACGGCCTCGATACAATCTTTGAAGATAGACAGTCAATAATATCCTACGCGTAAAATATTCTGGGTTGTAGCCATCCCAGAGAGGTGACCGCCACACGCCCCAGCGTGACAGTCATTCAGAACGTGTTCAACCTCATCATGAGTCAAACAACGTTGAAGGATAGAATCAATACCACGACAGTACAAAGTATCACTGATAATTAGATAATACTTCGCATGGTGGCGTATTCGATGACGGTCATCACGAGACAATTCAGGGCTGAAACGTTGGGTTTGAAGATACAATGTGATATCTCCTACCACGGATCAAACATACTGATGAGAAACAATAACTCATCCGGAAAAAAATAATTGGGTTCAAACTCTACATCAGTACAAGGAAGGTTGCAAATGAGCTCAGCAAACACGAGAGACTTTTTCGACTTGGCTTTTTCGAAAAGGAGATCGAATTCTTGCAGTATCATGATCCACCATGAATACTTTCCCCCAAGTACCTGACGATTCAGAACGTGATAAATGGGGTTCAAATCAGTGATGACGGTGGTGGTGCGAAGCAAAATGTAATTCCGGAACTTCTGCATGGATATGAATACCACGAGAGCGAGCTTCTCAACATGTGAATAGTGAGTTTCAGCGTCAATGAGACCCTTACTGGCATAGTATATCACATGTTCTTGGGCATTCTGGTATTCCTGTACCAAAACCATGGTGATAGTGGTGTCGGAAGCGGCGATATATAGAATGTAATGTCGATAGTAATTCGGCAGTTGGATCACAGGGGCATGCGTGATGGCATGCTCTAAACCATCGAAAGATCACTGAGCTCGGTCATCCCAGATGAACAGGACATCCTTTTTCATTAATCTCATGTACCCTTGCATCTTTTGCATGAAATTACAAACGAAGTGCCGTAAATAAGTTTCTCTTCCTTGCAGACTCTAAAGTTCCGTAATGTTGGTTGGAGGTGGAAGAGCGACGATGGCTTCCACCTTCGAGGGATCAATATGGATCTTGTCTTTTGAGACGATAAAGCCTAAGAGGCATCCGGAATCGACACAAAAAATACTCTTGTGAGGATTCAGACGGATATTGTACCATCTTCATCTGAGGAAAATGGCTGTCAAGTGATCTAAGTGGAACTCACGCTGCTTCGAGTGGGCAGGGAGGTCATCCAAGTAAGGTTCCACAAAGTCCTTCACATCATGGAAGGAGTACGACATGGCCCACTGGAATGTGGCACCAGCATTTTAAGACCAAACGGAAGTTTACTATACACAAATGTTCCCCAAGGGAAGATGAATGCAGTCTTGTGTTGGTCGGCGGGGTGGATCTCAATTTGGTTATAGCCGGAAAAGCCATCCATGAATGAAAAAATGACACTTCCAGCGCAATTGTCGATGATCTGGTTGATGAAGGGAGTTAGGTAGTTGTCTTTGGGACAATATTTGCTGAGATCCCGATAGTCGACACAGACACGGATGGTACCCTATTTTTTATTAACAGGGACGATGTTTGAGACCCACTCTATCAATGGGACAAGGTAAATAAAATTGGCCTTCAAGAGTTTCTCAATCTCTTCCTTGATTGCCACAGTATTCTGAGGGTGTATCGGACAGGTTTGATGTCGGGATAGGTTTTAATCTCATGTAAAACAATGGAGGGGTCTATCCCAAGCATGTCCTCAAAGTCCAAGTGAGCACGTCTCGGAATCGCTTGAATAAGGCCATTGCGGTGATGACTTCTTCAGGGGAACACTTTTGGCCTAACTGAATGTGTTCCACTACACCATGAGTAACCAGAATGTCTATTAAAGTGGTGGGTTCGATGTTGGATAAGTTTCCTTCGGAGTCCATTTGACATGCGAGTATCAAGGACTAAGACCCAGAGTAGACATCTGGTGAAAAAATGGTGTGAATGTTGTTCTCCACAGCATCCAACAAGGGAAGGGAAGATGAACGATGGTGGAGGTCTTCCCACGGTGGATCATCTATGCTCATGATTTCCATAATGGACTCGTTAGAATGAAAAGTCCGTAGCAGAGGATCAGATGATGTCCATTGTAGAGAACAGGAGGTGGAAGCCATAGATAAGTGGTCCTCTGGTGCTGACTGGATAGCCTCATACATGAGTTCAACGGGTGATAGAGGCATGGTGTCTCCAATTAGGTGTGTGGTGGCTTCACCAGGTACAATCCATGAATCAGTGGAGTTAGGGGTAGATGAAATCTATTAGGAGATCATGTTCACTGTGGCAACATGGTTTGGGGGATCCGAAGTAGGAAAGACGCCCATGAGGGATGAATACTTAAGGAGGCCGACCCCCACACTCTCATACTTTCGTAAATATTGTCCAATTGAAGGAACGTTATCACCTGGATGAGTAGTGGTGTCAGGTGTGCAGAAATCCAGTTGGTCGACTGTGAAAATTCAGCCTTGATGGGGGAATTGTACCATGCGGAAGACAAATGATGCAACCACAGTCATAGTGTAAAACCAGTTACGACCAAGCATAATGTTATAATCTAACGGGGCAGTGACCACTTCCACGTTAATGGTTGCGGTCTTGCTCCCCAGCTCGACTGGTAAAGATTGTAACATCCCATGAGGTTGAAAGTTACGTCCGTTGAAGGCTCTCAAAGTGGTAGGAGAACGGTTCAACTCGGGATAACTAATGGCTCTCCAACATGCGATTGACATGATTGACATAGAGGCTCCTTCATCCAAAACGGTACGATAGATTATCTTCCCAGCAATGTTTGTAGTAACTTCAAATTATAATTGATGGGAGAGCCTCGGTTTGAAGTATTCTAGCCGGAACATGATGGTATTCGATGAATTCGGGTCAACTACACCGATGGCAACGAGGAGAGTCTTGCGCTGATTCGGACAGTTTTGCAAGACCTCTAGCATCGACATAGCACAAGGAGCTTGTGCTAGGTCCTCTACAATGTTGTAGTTTTGAGCAGCCTAAGCATTAGGATTGAAAACCGGTTTTCTAATCATGCTCTTGGGTGTACGCAATACTGACTCGAGAGAGGGCTTCTCTATGGTGAGAGGAGTAGCCGGTAGGGTGACGTCGGGCATCGAAGTGGAAGCTTTTTCAGTATTACTTCCAACGAGTTCTTTGGCTAGAACGGAGTCATACAAATGAGAACGGGTGTTCAAGTTGATAGTCTCATTACATACCATGAGAACATGTGCGGTGGTGGATGCTTATCCTTGGGAAGAAGAAGTGTGAGCGATCGACTGCTAATTTTGAGCAGGGAAGGGATCGTTGAGAACTGCAGGTGTGGGTTTTCCCTTAA
The DNA here is from genome assembly GCA_027924585.1 of Larix kaempferi. Lineage (NCBI taxonomy): Eukaryota > Viridiplantae > Streptophyta > Pinopsida > Pinales > Pinaceae > Larix > Larix kaempferi. Next base: position 59,900,378 of record BSBM01000753.1, read on the forward strand.
GAAACTTTAGAAATTCATCTCTATGGGGGCACTCTTTAGAAAAGTGATCATCACCACACAGTAGGAAAGGATACTTCAACTTCCGTTTTTGTTTGGTATCATCAGGGGTGCTCTTTTGCTCCTGCTGGGTGGAAGATTTCTTAGGTTTCCCTTTGTTCTTCTTCTTACCACCAGACTTTTGAGGTGAAGCTGATGAAACAAAATTCACTTCTTCAGTGACAACAGGAGTGGATGATTTGGTGGTGCTGTGACTGGCCTATGTTGGTGATGGGGAAGAACCCTAGGGGTTCGACGAACCAACAGTTTGAGAGGAAGGATGGGTATGAAAGGATCCAATAATGCCCTCGGCTTGGGGTCCTGTTGTTGCAGCAACATCCCCCCAAAATTTTTTTGTAGAAATTGGGGCCCCTCCTTTCATTTCCTAGAAAGATTACCTAAAAAAAATTTAAGTCTCCTTTGAAAACTTGTTGGACTTAGTTTTGTTTCAACTGAGGAATCTGCTTTAAAAAACTGAATTTTTTCTTCTAACAAAACCCTCAACTCTTTCCCGACACTACGGAAGAACTCAAATTTCTCTCCTGAAACTGCGGAAGAAATCAAATTTCTCTCCCAAAACTGTGGATGAACTTAGGATTCTCTCTCGAAACTGTGGAAAGACTTAAAGTTTCTCCCCGAAACAGCGAAAACACTTAGCGTTTCTAAACATTGCGGAAGAACTCAAAATTATCGCCCGAAACAGCGGAAGAACTTGAGATTCTCTCCCGAAATTGTAGAAGCTTTCGACAATTGTTGCCACAGTAAGTTGTCTTTTCCCCAGATTACTCGACCGTTCATATTTCGGAAAAGACTTAACAAAGTCATCCGTCAATCCCGGAAGGACTTACTGAGTCTTTCTGCAACTTCAAGAGAACTTGGAAAAATCGACCGCGATAAACTTTCAAGAGAGTGAATTTCGGAAGAACTCACAAAGTGCTCCCGAAACATCGGAATGACTCGCCAAACTTCTCCACCACTGTGAAGCGTTTTTTTCATCTCTCCCGCAACAAGCAAATACCTCGCCAAAGTCTCCCGCCTTTCGAGAGGAACTCATGAGTTCTGGCCGCAACTGCGGAAGAAACTTGTGAGTCCTCGCCACAGCCGACGATCACGCTTAAATGCCAAGTCGACTTGAAAAGACCGCACCGTATGAACATTTAACTCCGTTTTAAAGTCGTCACCCACTCGTTTAAATGCCCGCACATGTCAAACCTTATATAAGGGTGGTGGGGTTCATTGTTCCCATTGTTAGTTTTTTATTCAAAGAACGCCATTTGGGAGAGTGCACCGCTCTAGCTCAGCGTATTCACCACCATGTCGACCTCACTCTGTGATGAACCTGCAATAATTAATTAATGCAAATACACAAGATATCAGAAATAACAGAACTTAGAATCACTTTTATATTGATCACGGGCCACTTCGAGGGGCAACCTCCTTTGAGCAAGCTCAATACAATTAACTTCACGGTGCCTTCAATGACCTCAACACACACTTATATACTAATTCTATTCCCAATACTATGAGTCGAAACCATGGGACATATAATACTATGGGACAACTTACAAAGCATATGCGTCCAATATTATGGGTCAATACTATGGGCTAATATAAACTACGGATCAACAAATACTATGGGACGACTTACAAATCATATGCATCCAACAACAATATACTAACATAATAAATAGAAGGGTTGACATAGGTTCCTAACATCCCCTCTCCCTTAGAAAAAGCTTTGTCCTCAAAGCTTTGGTTGGAGAAATTGCTGCAGAATCTGAAGGAGTGGTTCCCCGGTAGCATCCTCGGGTTGCATTTTGGGCCACTGATGCCTTTGGAGTGTCAAGGAGGATTGCTTGGAAGGATGTAGATGAAGAAGAACCCTGTCAGCTGCGTGGAAAATGCGCTCAGAACGGTGTTGATCAGCTTGTTGTTTCAGGCGAATTATGGCCATGTGAAGATTGTCCTGCAGAATGAGAAGAATCTGATCACGGTTTCGAAGAACTGATTCAATTTCCTGAACTTGGGAGCTGCTAAGGGTGTATGGAAGAAGAACTGGTGGTGTTTTTCCATAGACTGCTTCATATGGTGTCCTTTGAGATGTGGTATTGTACCACCAGAGCACTGCTAGGAAATCCATAGAAATAGTTGGCCAAAGCTGTGTAGGGATGGGCAAGGGTTGGAGCAATCCTGAAAGGAGTGTCGTTTCACCCTTGTTGAATTGGAAAGTATCATCGTCAGCCACCATCTGTTGAATTGTCATTTTTAGTCCCTGCCAAAATAAGTTACATTGTTCTCGATCATACATTTTGCAGAATACAGAGTGCCATGTTGATGAAGAAGCATGGAGTTCATAGAAGAGATAACCCTGTTGAACATATTGCAACCAATTTGGAACAAGCAGAGAAAGAGCTATAAGAGAAACATGGTCATCAATTGTGCGAGAAGGAGCATCTTCCACCATATTGTCCTTACCCTTCTTGTAAGTGATCACATAGGGTAACCCATGAGTTGGATAACCCATTTCAGGTGTGTTGGGGAGGAGACCCATTGTTCCAGAAAATTTTCCAGAATTTGGAGATCAATCTTGATGCAGAAATAATTCCCTAATAGGTATGGCTGCCACTTCTGTACTGCATGCAAAATAGCCATCATTTCCTGCTGAGGGGTAGATGTGGCTAAATTCTTACGGGAAAGGTCTCTTGAAGGCAGCAAGCGCATTGGTTCAGCAAGAGACCTGCAGATCTATCCAAGGAAGTAGTGGAGACTGTTGATGGGTGCATCTGAATGGAATTGAGCTGAGCGATGACACCATGTGAATTCTTCTTAAGGATTTTTTCCAGGTGATGTGAACTAATGATGCAGAGAGACCCTGGTTGTAAGCCCATAAATTTGTGTTGTGCCCCATTGACTTTAAACTGCATCCAAAGTTCAGCAAAATCCCATAAGATGGGGCCAAGTGTGCGTAACCATTGAATTCCCAAAACCACATCACATCCACCTAAGGACAAGGAAAACATGTCAGAGCGTAGGTTATAATCTTCCATAGAGATACGCACATTGTGACACTTCCCCTTGAAAGGTAAGGTGCCCCCATTCGCAACTATGACTTCAAAGTTGGAGCAAGGATGGACAAAACAATCAGCCTGTTTGGCAATCCGAGGGTCAATGAAGTTATGAGTGCTACAAGAATCAATGAGTATGGTAAGAGGGAGCTTCTTGAAGTATCCCCTGACCCGCATTGTTTGTGGGGTGGTGACGCCGGTTACAGCATGGAGAGAGATCTCGGGTGGGTCGTCCTGAGATGGGGTGTCAACAGGTGGGTGTTGAATGTTGACCTGATCATCTACTGTATCTGTAGCTTCTTCACCAAGTTCTAAGGCAGGCGGAGAATTCACATCCAAGAGATAGAGCTTTTGTTGAGCACATTTATGTCCCCGAGTGAATTTCTCATCACAATTATAGAAAATCCCTTTTTCTCGGCGTGCCTGCATTTCTATTTCAGACAAATGGTTGATAGGAGTTGGTTGAGGAACAGGCATGATGGGAGGTCGTTGGGAACCCATATTTCTGAAGGGAACAAAGGTGGGTTTGGAGCGTTGTTGAGCTATGATCTTGTCCTCATCCGGCTTAGCCAACCCTATGACTTCCATCATTGTGTTGGGACAAAACATTTTGACCTCGGAGCGGATTTCATCCTTGAGACCACTGATAAAACAACTCCTATAGAATTCATCAGACAATCCTTCTGTGTGATTGGCCAATTTCTCAAATTCTGTCTGATACTCTCTCACTGTGCCAATTTGGTGAAGTTTAGTGAGTGCTCCTGTGAAATTATCAAAAGCACTAGGACCAAATCGTGGCAAAATGAGTTGGCAAAAATCTTTCTAGTTTGGCTCGGGATGAGCTTTGATGTACCAATGGTACCATTGAAGGGATTCCTGTTCCAAATGAAAGGATGCAAGTGGAACTTTCTGGGCATCAGAAGTATTATGCAGACTGAAATATTGTTCTACTCGATATATCCATCCAGTCGAATCAGTACCATTGAAGCGAGGAAAATCAAGCTTCGGCCCACGAAAATTGCTAGAAGAAGAGAACCCGGTGGCTGCAAAAGATTATGGCTGTCTAGTATTGTTCATGGCTGAATGCTGAAGATGGAGGCTGAGAAATTTTTCATCCAGATCTTGGAGTTTGGTTTGGATGGATGCAAGTGCTTCTTCCATGGTGTGTACTCCTGCACAGGTGACAACCATAACCAAGTTTTTTTTTTTTTAGTTGGTGGAATGGGTAGAAAAACACAAACAAAAGTTGATTTAGTAAAGGGAAATTTGGATTGGGGAAACAATCTGATGGGTAATTGGGGTTTGACTAGATTTTGGACACTATCTAAAGAACAAGAAAGCAAAAAGGGGGATTTCAAAAGCGGGGTGATAGAATGAGAAAATTTGACAGAGAGGGACAAAGAAGCAGAATTCAAAAAGGAACTCTGTGGTAAAATTTGAAGGTGATTGGGTGAAATCTGAGGAAGTTATGGCAAACCCTAAAAATAGACAAATGTGGGATTTCGGGCTTTGGGAAGGGGAATTGGGGATAGGGTCCTTAGGAATGAAAGATGCAGAATGGGATGATAAGGGTTCCCCGAAAATTTCAAGGGAAACTGACTGAAAACAATAGATCAGCAACAGCGGCGCAACGATGCGGAAGGGATCGAAAACGGTTGGATCTGAAATGGCGACTGGATCTGGAACGAATTTCATAATAGATATGAAATGGCTAGATCTGGAGCGGAAGTGATCGGCAATAGTTCAACTGAAAATAGATATGGACCCCAGGTATGTACGGCTTCTTAACAGTTCAGGTGTTTCACTCGACCACCAATGTTGTCTGACGGCTTGCGTATTGGGGCAGTACCCCTCACTCCATGACTCAGGTAAAACTGATAACCGCTTTGCCACAAACGACAGCTCTTGGTTTACCTCACGGGTGGGAACTAGTCAATCAGGTAGGGGTCGTTTCCCTTTTCGCTCGCAAGTCCTCTCAATGGGCCAGCTACTTTGGAGTTCCTATGGTACTCCTCACAATGAGTTTTAGGGATTATGCCCAAGTACTTCCCACAGTTAAGCGGATAGGGATTATTCCCAAATCCGAAGCTGCAACAGATGCAAAAAAAAAATTGGCAGAAATTCCACCCAACGAGCCCAAGAAAGTGCTCTAATACCAGATGTGATGAACCTGCAATAATTAATTAATGCAAATACACAAGATATCAGAAATAACAGAACTCAGAATCACTTTTATATTGATCACGGGCCACTTTGAGGGGGCAACCTCCTTTGAGCAAGCTCAATACAATTAACTTCACGGTGCCTTCAATGACCTCAACACACACTTATATACTAAGTCTATGCCCAATACTATGAGTCAAAACCATGGGACATATAATACTATGGGACGACTTACAAAGCATATGCGTCCAATATTATGGGTCAATACTATGGGCTAATATAAACTACGGATCAACAAATACTATGGGACGACTTACAAAGCATATGCGTCCAACAACAATATACTAACACAGTAAAGAGAAGGGTTGACATAGGTGCCTAACACACTCCACCACTGTTTCATCTCCAGGTAAGCTTATCAACCATTATCTTTGTGTTATCTCTACGATGAGATTTCTTGGGTGTTTTTCCCATTTTATAACGTGGCCGGTAGGCACTGGTAGCATGTATCATTTTAAAAAATTTGACGGACGCCATGGCCCCCATAAATTTCTCATTGATACCAACTAGGATTCATAGCCATGACCAAGTCGTTCCCAGTTGGCCCTTTGTCTCTGAGTCATCCGAGCTTGTTTTTTTTCCACTGGCTGCGTTCTGGTCGTACTCCTACCCAGATTTACTCAAACCCAAATTTTATACTGGGTGCATACCGCTTCTCAAGTATTATCAGCATCAACCACTCGCCTGTTCGGCTCAGTTAAAGACTGTGGAAAACGGTTTCATGTTTTATTTTTCCTCATAAGATTTTCCACTCCAAGCCAGCCTACCATTGGCCATTAGAAGTACCATGATGGAGGACATCCCATCTCCAAGGACTAGGAAGGAAGTGGGTTTTTACACATCGTATGCTTACCTTTTCGGAAGCATTCCAAAAGTTCTTGACTAGGCATTGTCTCCCTAGAATAATCAAGTTTGAGCACCATATTTTGTTTTCTGGAATGATCTATGTTTAGTTTGCTTCCCCAGCATGCAACTTTATAATTTTGTCTATATTTATCATTAGCATGCTAAAATTTTCTTACTGTATGTTACACTCTCATAATGTGTTACAAATTATATAATTATTCACATTTGGTTGCTGACAGAGATAAGCCATGATGCCAAAAGGTGGTAGAAAGAAAGCTAAAGTGATGGAACTAGAACCAGTGCAACTAAGGACTGAAACTCTTTTCCAAGACACTAAGTGTACCACCGACATTCCTCCCGAGGTCCATTGGGGAGATGTTTACCGGATGATCAGGGACCAAGATATCCTAGACGTCTTATTAGAGGAAGAACAAATCTACCTCAACATCAGAACTTCCGGCATAGCTAGGGCTTCTACTCGCCCTGAATTGTTCCCGTGCTCTGAAGTGATCGGATGGATATTGGAACATGCCAACCCACAAACAAGAGTGTTGCATGACAACAAGGGACAGCCTTTTGCTTCATTCCATCCAACTTATATTGCAGTAGCCTACAAATTCTCATGTCCCCAACAAGCTCTAAACGATGAATGGCAGGGACAGATGAATAATATCGAGATGGCTAAAAGGATGTTGGTCACAAGAAAGCAGCCGAGGAAGAGAGGTAATGATGAATATGAATTTCAGAGCTTAAGACCTCCTTTTAGATTAATTGCCCTGATGTTATGCAGAATTTTCGGCATGCCCGATGGAACTGTATATAGGATACAGTGGGCTCCCATCATCCACTTCATAGCATTCAAAGGAACTGTCTTTGATTGGGATACTATTCTTTCGGATAGTTTGGCATCCACAGTGGCCGTAGCTAGAGAAGGTTTGGCCTTAAAAAAGTCAAAATTTTTCATGCCTTCATATCTTATTGACTGCATTTTGGCCAAGCTGTCTTTCCCCAGGCTAGGTTGCACGTGGGATCAGGCCAACACCCCGTTCTACACTGCCTATAAAATAATGTGGGCTCAAAACTACAGAGAAAACTACAAGCTCATCTGTGAAGAGTTCATCATGCCTCTGTATGAGAATATGTTCAAGGAAGAGCCCAATTGTCTATCAGAAAATGCCATGGAGGTCCTGGAAAACTATGGTGACTTTTACTTCTCAGAACAAGGCACCTACATCAAGATGTTTGGAGGTACCAAAGCACCATATATTTTTCCAAAATATGCTACTGATTATGTAGTCCTCAAGGAAGTAGTCAGGCAAGTTTTCCTTGATGGAATTGGAGGAGTGCTTAACAAGCAACATAAGGCTTCCTTCCCTCCTTTTCCTTTTTGCATAGGAGCCTATAAATTCTCAGGGGTTACAAAAGACGAGGAGTTCATTCAAGAGCTGAAAGCTTTTCACTTCAGTGAGGTGATCTTCTATAGAAATGACAGGCAGAGCAAGGTTTTCGAGCATTGCAAGGAGGTATATGCTCATTTTGAGTATGCTCATTACTATGATGCAGAGGAAGAAGTGTTCAGAGGCATCAACAACATGACTGAGTTGCAGATTTGTCGTCAAGGTAGTGGAGCTAGCTCTAGCTCTGCAACAACCTGAGAATCCAGTCTACAGAAAGAAAGGGAAGCAGCTGAGGCCCTAGCCCGTGAAGAACAAAGATTGAAAGAAGAAGCAAGACTGCAACAGGAAGCAGAAGAAGCAAGACTGCAACAAGAAGCTGAAGAAGCAAGGTTGCAGAGAGAAGTTGAAGAAGCAAGGTTGCATAGAGAAGCTGAGGAAGCAAGGTTGCATAGAGAAGCTGAGGAGGCCAGGAAACAGAAGGAAGCAGAAGAACGAGAGCAGAGGGAGGAAATTTAAAATCAGCAGCAAGTTGAAGAAGAAGAAGGAAGGCGTAAAAATGAAGAGGGGCAAAAGGCGGAGGAAGAGCTTAAGACCAATGAAGATGCCCAGGAAGGTGGCTCCGACACCCAAGATATGGAAACAAACACATCTCAGGAAGGTGTCTCCGGCACCCAAAATGTGGAAACAGACACATCTCAGGCAGGTGTCTCCAGCACCCAAAATGTGGAAACAGACAGATCTCAAGTAGTTGGCTCCAGCACCCAAAATGTGGAAACAGACACATCTCAAGTAGTTGGCTCCGACACCCAAAATGTGGAAACAGACACATCTCAAGTAATACAGACCCCACCCATAGAGACAAAAGTACATGTAATAGACCTCCCAATCATCCCTTACACCCCATCAGAAGATCATACTATGTCCCGATGGGATGAATTTGTGTATTATAAGAAAAGGAAGGTGGTCGTCTTGAAGAGTCTCTTCCAAGAAGATATTGTTACCCAGCGGGAGACCACGGTGATGCAAAATACAAATAAGGCTCCCATAGCCATGGCATTCGCCGTTGTGTCAGCAGCAAAAGCAACAAAGGACAATGCAGTCGATATGGTCAAAAAATTTGAGTCAACAAAGAGGAGAGCTCGCATGTTGCAACATATTGTGGCTAATGAGCAGGTTTACAGGGATCTTGTAGTGAATAAATATAATCGCCTGTCTGTTGATCACAAGTAGTTGTCAGATAAGTATCGCCATTTAGAAGAAGAAAAGGAGCACCTGGCAATCCAGATGATGGTTCTAGAAGCAGAAAAGAATGATTCTGAAGCTAGAGTTTTTCATCTAGAAGCAGATAAGCAGGCACTGGTTGAACAATTAGAGCAGGCAGAAAGCAGAGCGATAGATATGTCTCCCTTTCATGAGCTTTCCTGAGACATTTTGAAGCAAATGCACGCCACACAGGAGTTGATTACTGAGGAAGTGTGCAGGCTCAAAGCCATGATGGTTAGGTTGAAAGAAGTTAATGCAAAAGCCAATAGGCTTAAGGGAAAATACACTCAGGTTAAAGCAAACATCCTGAGCCAGATGGAATGGAGAGAAGGGAAGGTTGATTTCCCCAAGCATCTCCCATTCAAGTCAGTAGATGATTTTAAAGAAAATGTAGCCCTTATGGAATTATGCAGGAACTGTGGCCTCAAGCTAATGGCTAAGATCTAGGGAACAATTGATAAAAGTAACAGCCTATATCAAAAGATCCATGAAGTGCATGATAAGTGCAAGCTGATTTTTCCTCAGTCCCTCGATGAGTTTCCAACCAAAGAGCAACGTTTATCAAACTTGAAGGAAGAGATAGCCATTCAAATAAAATATATAAAGAAGATTGATGTCCTAGCCACTGATGATCTCCATCACTATATTGGGTTGTCATCAATATACAGTCATTTGCTTAAAGAAATCCACCAAGCAGCAATTGCAGAAATTCATTGTATTGAAGCAGAGCTTGGTAAGCATGTGACTTCTCATAATATCTTGCTCTCTTCACCAGCAAATGTGGTTATGAGGGACACTGGTATTTGGTTCAGTTACATTGCAGAAGAGGAAAAGAAAGCAGCAGCAGCAGTAGCAGCCAGCACAAGCACCTCACTTCCAGCAGAAATGCCTCCTCAAGGATGAACACGCTAGTCATAATGCGTTGTTCCTATTTTCATATGTTTTCCCTTTTTTTAGAGCGTAGAGTCACTAGACAGCTATCATTTTCTATTTTTGAGAAATTTTTTGTTATAAGAAAAGGGCCACAATTTGTTTAGTTAGGGTAAAAGTCTTTAGAGGACAAGTGTAAAGAGCCAGGTGGCAGCCCAAGAGGCATTTTGTAAAGATATAAATAGAAGCTTAGGGAATAGTGTAAGGGACTTTTGGCAGGGAAAAGGATTGTCTTAACTTGTACGAGCTATCTTGCACTTGCTCCAAGAAAATGAATTTTTCCAAATAAGATCCTGGAGAGGACGTCTTTTGCATGGAAATGGATGTTGGATGCATGCTGGATTATTCTTGTGACTTTCATATTCTATAGTGAGATATTTCTTTGATGTCTTGAATTATTTCTATGTATTGAATGATCTTATTGTTTCCTGTGCAAATGATTTTTCTCCTACATGAGTAATGGAATGCGTTATATGTAAATTGGAAGCTATCTTTTAATATCTTTTTCCTTTTGTTGTAGTTGTATCTTCATGGTTTAATGGCTATCTGTTGATCTATAGATGCTCCTTTCGGCACATTACTCATACTTATAGTTTTTCTCCTTGCAGGGATAGTTTAGGTTTATTTCAGTTTTAGACACAGATTTGTTTCAAGTTCTGCATTTAGATTAAGTTAGCTTAGGCAATTGCATATCATTTTAAACCATAAAATCAAAAAAGAATGGTGGATCGGGCCATAACCGGTATAATTGAAGCAAATATCCAAATCTAACAGTTGCCGGAACCACTAACCGGACGGATTCCCCATACCAAACGGTGGACAATCTAATTGGGATAGTCTACCGGGGAGAATCCCTTTCTACTTGATGCTGCGATATTCAGGGCATCAACAAGTCCCTTGGTTGGTTTCGCGGGGTCGTAAGTGTTTCGGGGCGCGTTGGGAAGAATATCAAACAATGTTCCAGATTGAGCGTAGACTAAGTCTAGCAAATGGGCATGAGCGATGGCTTGTTCTTCAGTGACAACACCTCCCATGGAAACATCTCATGCTATGGTTGGTATGAGAGACTTCGTAAACCAATATGCTATGAGTTGATCTGGAATAGAAGCCTTAATGAGATGTCGTCTCCTACGCCACTCATGTATATGACCCAAAATATGAGTGGTGGTATTTTGACGGAGCGAGGTTAGAACCTAAGTACCAGTTTCATACTGTATAGGCAGTTGGAAATTAGTCAAAAGGTTCATAGCAAGAGAACTAAATTCAGGAAAAGAATGGGGTGGTATTTCAATATACCACTTGGCAGCCGAACCAGTGAGATTCCTTTGAAACAATCTAAGACGGATCGAGTTGTCCATCAACGAGTTGGATGAGCACCACAAGTGGTATGTCATCACATGATTTTTAGTATCCTCACCCAGCTTACCATCAAATTTTGGGATATCTGACGGAAGTTTTACCGGAATGGGTGGCCAATTAGTTCCGTGGTAGATAGGGTCATTGGTTAAGCGAGACAGGTCAGGTAGATCAAAAGTATCCAAAAAGGGCAGCTATGGATTAGGCTACGAGTACTGATAGTACGAATAAGGCGTGTAAGGACCTGTGGGACCTTGTATCGACTGACCATAGGGCGTTCCAGGAGGAAACTGGCCATAGGGGTATGGGCCAACCAGACCAAATGTAGGTCCGCCACTATAGTAAGGTGGTCCATAACCATAATAAGGTGGCCCATTTTCATAAGGTGGGGGCTCGCCTCTACCTCCGGGAGGGGGTGGGCCGCTTCCGAATGGTGGGGGTCCGCCACCACCGCCAAGGTAGGATGGGTCGCCACCGACTCTGTCGGGAGGAGGTGGTGGTCCGTTACCACCACCGGAATAGGACGAGTCTCCACCACCTACGCCGGGAGGGGGTGGTGGGCCATCGCCACCGCCGGAAGGGTAAGAGCCTCCTCCTCCAATGCCACCATAGTAGGGTGTTGGTCCACCACCACTGCCACCAGGATGAGAAGGTCCTCGACCACCACCTCCGGAAGGGGGTGGTGCTCCTCTGCCACCGCTAGGATGAGATGGTCCTCCCCCACCACCACCGCCAAGGGGTGTTGATCCACCACAACCTCCACTAGGGGGGGTTGGCCATGGTGACCAAAATGAGGTGCTCCTCCACCAGAAGGTAGAGGTCCTCCTCCTCCAGAGTTATGTGGGGGCCCGCCGCCTCCAATAAGAGGTGGGGGTGGACCAAACGGGGGTGGAGGGACTTGAGGGACTGTAATTGGGGGTCCGTGTTGTAAAACTTTTTGTTGTCCCCATAGAGTGTAGGGATTACTGGGGTAGGGTACCCCGTAGAGTGTGTTTCTAGGATTAAGTTGACCCGGCACAGGGTTAAGATGACCTGGATAAACTTGACTCGATGGGGGTTGAATTACGTTGGACAACCCCCCAACATGGGATAGTCCTGAAGTGGAAGGTCCAGGAGCTAAGGAATTTCCAACGGAGGCCCAATGGGAACTCCTGCTGCAGTATTATGGTTAAGAGATGGGGGTTTCCCCCCAACAACGACTCGCTGACCACTGAGTAAAGGTTGACCCAACACTGGTTGTTGATTATCCATCATAGGATTACCACTACCCGTAAAGAAGGTAGGGGATAAAGAGTATCCTCCCCTTGAATTTTGGGGTGGGGGAGGAGAAGGTAACGTAACCATGGTGGTCATAGGTGTGTTGGACTGTTGCTATTCAACAGGTTGGGTTGTAAGAGGTATTGAATCGGTCTCCTGTCTAGGAGATGCATGTGCAGGAATGGATGCTTGACTAGTTTCAGCAGTGGTCATGTGTTGCGTAGATTATTCCATGACTCAAAATATAAAGAGCGACATGGGATTGGTCTGTAAGGAGGTAGCATTGGGTCCTCAACCCTTCATTGGAGATTTGAACTCCGACACCTCTCAGCCATAGAACGAAAGTGAGCCAATTGGCTACGATAGTAAGCTAAGGGGTCATCCGGAGTAGTCCCACTAGGTGGGGGTGCAACGGAAAAATGGGCCACTGGGTGGCCTGTAGAAGATGTCCAATAAGCTGCTGATAGACGAGCAACTGCTATGGGGTCATCCTGGGGTTGATTTATCCATTCCAATGACCCAGGTTCTCCCGGTGTAATGGGAGGTAAGTCTTGTCAAGTGGGGATTTATGCTTCTTCATCCTGTGGGGGATGAGAGGCAGGTGAATCTGGAGGGGTATGAGGAAACAAAATTCCTCCAACATTCAAAGTGGGGTTTTCCACTTCATGTGACCCAACCCTAGTTTGTGGATCCATTCTTACCCTCAAAATTACCTCCTGGTTAAGGGGATATTTGGGTGGCAAATTCTGAATCCTGCGAGACCTTCTCCAAGGAAAGTCATCCAGAGTGACTGAAATGAAAAGTTTCTCCTAAGGCAAGCTAACGAAAGAAAAGCAAACCAGATAAACCCTACACAAACTAAGGCCACAAGCAAACTTATGTTATAAGAGTGGATTCAACAGTCTGGAACCTCACAGGATTGTCAAGGCTTCGCAACTCGCGATATACCGTAGGGTCCAACGGTAAAATGCAAGAAGGAGGATTAGGACCGTACCCTTTCCTGAATACCCGATTACCTGGACAGTACATGCGTAGTAGCTCCCCGAGTGTTGTTCTCGGTTTATTTCTCCGCCAATATGGCCAGAAGGTTAACTCAGTTGGTTTCAGGAATCCTAAGGGTGTCTCCCGATATACGCAAGGTACGTGGGAGCTCAAATCCATAGTGGTGCTGTCTAATGCACAATCATTCGGCAAGAGACCTTCCGATATACTACCGATTACGTGATAAACCCTTCGATATATGCCAAGTACTAAAGGTGACTTGGTGGGTACGTGAAGGAGCTCGATATACCGATAAGTACGTGGAAGACTACAATACCCCTGGGATACAGTGCTGGCAAATAACGAAAGCTGCCACGCTTAACGACGCTGGAACACGTCTCTAACTTACACACAAGTTGCTAAAACTTTTACCCTAGTTCTACCGTTAATTTTATCTGGACAATTAGGTGAATGCATGAGGTGAGTACATAATCATAAACATAATGCAGGCCCTAACTACATGCAAAAAATACACTTTTCTTTCAATGAACTCTATGTATGGGAAGGAGAAATTTTCTTTTTCTTTCCAACAATTTCACCAAAACATTGCAATACAAGACAATCCCAAATCTACTAAAAAATGACTATGAAGTATTCTTTTTCCTTTTTTGAGTGAAACATAAAAGACACAACACTACTAAACCAAATCAAAGCATGCTTTTTTTTTCTTTTTCTTTTATCTTTTCAAAACAAAAATGATGTTAAGTGATGAAAAAAGAGAGCTCCTAAGTAAAGTATGCAAGCTTTTCACTTTCACTATGATGTCCTAAAAGGACAAAAACCAAAAGATACAATGCAGCTTTCCAAGCATGGAAGTACTTTTGCAAAACTTGATGTCTATTCGAATTTTTCAAGAAAATGAGCAACTCATCATTCATGAAAAACACAAACAATGCAATTTTCTTTCAACTTTTCCAAAAGATCTACAAATGAGACATTCCAATGCATGTGCAATTCTTCAAATGATCTCGAAAAATGACGGAAATAAAGTATTTTTGATCTTTTAATGGATGTATCAAAATAACAATTTGACAACAATAATGCTTTTAAACATAAATACTGAACTGAAAAGATTACTCGCAACACTCTAATAACTCATAAAATCTCAAGAAAAGTTGAGCACTCAATGGACTGAAAATACACACAAACACTCAAAATCAATCAGTAACAAGCAACACTAAAGCAAGCAAAACTCACAAAATGAAAGCAAATCAGGTCTGGAAATCGATCCAATACACTCGACCAGATCTGGCTAGGAGAGGAGGGAACGCAAGGGTGAGTGGATGCAGGTGGGGGAGACAAGAGTGCCCACCACTACCAAATCTCATACTTTTCCAATATGGAACCCGAAACAACTCCAAATAAAACCAAACAACTCAATCACACAAAGCAAAATGTGATCTCTGATTGGATCTTACAGTACACAGGGAGTCTACACGCAAACCAAACTCAAAACAGAAATGGAGAAAGGGTGCCTATATGGAAAAAATGGTAGATCGACACACTCTGTGCTTGTACACAGTGCAACGTCGCAGTTCACCAATGCGGGGAGTGCGACAATGTCGCATTAGACCAATGGAAGGGATGCGATGGCAAACTAATAGGAAAAGAAAAAAGATCAAAAATAACATAGTGTAGCTCTGGGTACACTGACCAAGTGCGACAGGCGAGATCTGAGTTCAAAAATTAACCAATTCTCTATATAATGAGCATAAAAAAGGTTTGCGAATGAGAAGTACAAACTCAAAGGAAGCTAATTAGACTCTTCAAAGTGAAGATCTGATGGTGAAATCAACTAAAGAAGGAAATGACAAAATGGAATGGCTTGGAAAGAAATCAACTGAAAAATGACATTCAAATTGAAAACTACAAAGCAATTTTCTTATCCCCAGTATGGTCACCAGATTTGTTTGAAGGACAATCCACTCAAGCAGATGCGAGCCGGATCTCCCTAGCTCAAAGTGAGTCTAGAACAAATAATATAGACTACAAACCACTTTCCTAGATCTAGTTAAGGATCAAGTCACTAGATCCCTTACCTTAAACTTGAAGTCCTTTCTTCCTAGATGTTGCTCCACGCCCCGCAGTCGTCATATATCAGTTGCAAGACCTATCAAGACACAGAATAATACAAACAAGTAAAAGAGCATCTATAGAATAATAGATCTAATTAAACAGTTAAGCAGGTAAACTACACAATATCATCACACATAAACAATATTGGTGGAAAGCGTTTATATTACTATAAATCGGGAAAGTACATAGAAAATAATAGACTACAACCAAGGCTTAATGCTGTAGTCCTTCTACATCCAAGACAAATGCCATATCCTCCCAAGGAATTAGAGTCTCTCAATGGATGAGTAGAGATCTCTCGACAATGATTTCACCAGCATGTAGACACTATAGACCTCCTCCCTTTGGAGAGGGGTAGAGCTTCACTTATATAGGGCTAAGTGGATAGGGTATGGATAGGGTAGTTTGAGATATGGTAGGAGAGAGATAGGGGATCCTTCCAAGAGGTTAGGAACCGAGTGCTAGCTGTCCCAAGAGGTCAGGGATAAGGATCCAAGTCAATAGGATTTGAGAATGGGCTCGAAGGACCTATTTTTGTCCATTAACTGACTTCGTCGCACCCTGTAGTAGAGCAAGGTGCGACGCCGCAGGTTGGATGAGTGCAGCCTACAACGACCTCTCAAAATCTAGCATGAATGCAATGGTATCTCTTCCAGGTTAATGACTTAGCCAATGAAACTTTAGGGATGTATACACTGAATCTCTTGATGGTAGGATTTTAGGTGTAACACCTCCCTCTTTCCAAGAGAATCTAGAAGCAATAGTAACATCAAGGTTAACAACTCCTTGATAGAATCAAACAACCGTATCCCTATACTATATAAATTTCTCATTAGTAGAAAAATTGGAATTAATAATTGATAACATAATAAGTTTTGAAATTGTCTCCATGGCATTTGTTGAGAAACACAAAAAACTCTCATATAATCTAACCAAATCTTTAAACATGTCCTTGTCGATCTTTTTCTCTATAATGTGAAGCATGAAGTGATCCTTCCTTGAATCAGTGATAATTATCTTTGCCTTGGACACTTTCTTAACATGAATAACTAATAATATTGGATCAATGGGTGCAACTATCTCTTTCTCAACATCCTACCAAATCTAAGCTTCTTTCAACAACATTTGTGACAAACTTAGAAGGTATGAAAATGGAAGCACCATCCAACCTATCACACTCTCAAAAGCACACTTGTCGTGCACCTTTGAAGCATACCTTAAATAAAAATCAACAATAAATAAAATAGAACAATCCCTCAAGCGCTTCTCCTGGCCATCCTAAGGTATCACACCCAATTAAACTCTACTAGCTCAGTCACCACTCCTAGGTACAATACAATTGAAATATCCAACTTCCTCTTCACCAAGAGAGAAATCTTGATCCAATCAACTTTGATACCATGTGGATTTTTTCATAAAATGTCACTTTCAAAATATTAAATTACAACATAAGTACTTCACTTCTCTTCAACTCAATTTTGCATGGCAACCCAAGATGATAAATACCATACGAGAATATCACAATGCTACAACACCTAGGGCACACTTCTCTAGTCATATAATAAATTTGAATTATGTTATTACAACAAATTATATTCTTTTATCTTCAAGATATGTGTTAAATCACTTAACCAATTTAGTGACATGTTATGTCAAATTAACTTAACAACACATGCTATTGTTTACCCAATCAAGAAGATAACATAAGTGGGAAATCAAATTTGTAAGTACAAAATATTTGTATTGCCAAAAACTTTATATATATATATACAAGAGTTGATGTACAAGTACATAACACAACTTTATCACAAAGTTGAGACACATTAAGCTCTCCAAACTTTGGTTAAGGAAACCATAAGAAAACCTTAGCCACCAACTCCTCTTAGTTAGGAATTCCTCCTAGATTGATTTGGACACTACACCAAAGATCCTCACCAAGGTAGCATTGTTACCAACAACCTCCTTGGAATCTACACTTTCATCCCACAAGAGTATAAGTTGTATACAAGAGATGAAGTACAAGTACATAACACAACTTTATCACAAAGTTAGGACAAGTCAAGCTCTCCAAACCTTGGCTAAGAAAACCATATCCACCAACTCCTCTTAACTAGGAAATGCTCCTAACCAAATTTGGACACTACAACAAAGATCCTCACCAAGATGGCATCATCATCAACAACTCCTCCTTGGCACCTAAACTTCCATCCTGCAAGAGTACAAGGTGTATACAAGAGATGAAGTACAAGTACACAATACAACTTTATTTGAAATCTAGGACAAGTCAAGCTTTCCAAACCTTGGCTAAGGAAACCATAAGAAAACCCTATCCAACAACTCCTTTTGACTAGGAATTACTCCTAACCAAATTTGGACACTACACCAAAGATCCTCACCAAGCTAGCATTGTAGACAATAACTCCTCCTTGGCACATACATCTGCATCCCACAAGAGTACAAGATGTCTCCTTCTCTTCTCTTCCATAACAAGCATAACAAGTAGTGCTAGGGTTTCCAAATGCCACAAAACCCTAGTCTTCTTCTCTCGCAAGCGCTACAAGATTAAATGCCATCCTTGCCTCCCTAGGGTTATCACAGACTCTTAGTGTTATATGTCTTTTTATAGTGAAACCCTAATCATAGTCTTCCTTGAAATTCCTCCAAAATCCCTGACACAAAAGACAAAGAGAGCAAATACAATGAAGATAATAAGAAGACAAGTTCACCCTAATCTCCCATCTTTAGCATGTCGTGCTCGGGTTTCCAAATGCCACAAAATACTAGTCTTCTTCTCTCTCAATAGGTCCAAGATAAAATGCCATATTTTCCTCTTAAGGGTTTATCACAAATCCTAGTGTTATCTATCTCCTTAGGGTGAAACCCTAACCCTAGTCTTCCCTTGAAATTCCCTCGAGATCCCTAACACCTAAGACAAAGAGAGCAAATACAATGATGGAGATTATATGAAGAGAAGTTTTCCCTAATCTCTAATTTCTAACTCAAACATATAAGTTCAAGGGTGAACAAGTACAAGTATGATCAAATGACTCTCTCCTCCCTATTCTTTATGTGAAGTGAGGGAGGCCAACAATACAAAGTGGACCTAGTCCACAACAAGTAATCTAACTCTACACAAGTGAGGCTCACATGTGGAACACTCCATATCTTGGTGACACATGTGAAGTTTGAAGTCATGCACATCTAACAAGTCGGTCTCCAATGCTGAATGCTCCTCAAGAAAGGTCCACTCTCCTCCGCTAAAGATTTGTAAAGCCCCAATGCACCTCCTAATCCATGTATTCATTTGTGTCCACCCCACCTACATAATCACTCTTCACTCAAGTGTCCTTAATTCAAGTACAAAGCTACATGCAAGCAACCAAGTATCCCCATGCCATCTAAGGCTCAAAGTGATCCTCCAACATGCCCAATGCCCCTACATTGAGGAATCAACCCACACTCCATCTAGGCATCATGTTGTCTATGTCTCTAATGTTCCAAGGAAGTGTGTCTCATATGCATCAAGATAAGGTTTAACAATCTATGAGCAATCCAAATCCAACTTGTGTCCATCATGAAACAACCAAGGGTCATCCTTACACCATGCACCCCACATCACATGAAGCACCCATTAGCATGGTGTAAACAGTTTCAAAGTAATCTTGAAATATAACAATTGGCACATATGGTATGTTTACTTTATTGTGAGAAGTCCATTGATATCTCAAAAACAAGCCTTGGTTTTCTTGACTGTTGAGACTACATTATGAGATTTACCTGATTCTTCTATCACTACTGATTTGTAGGAATGAAACCTTGCACCATGTGATTCTTCTACTACTATAGATCAATAGGAACCAGAACCTTCACCATCGACATCTCAACCTTATTGAAGTCCTTGTCATGGTGATGTGAGGTTTCTTGCTCTCCATACAGGTATTTATGTTTTGATTGCCACACATATTACATGGGGATGTGTCCTTGAGGTTATGGGGCATGCTTCTTGTGCTCCGGGGATGTGGGTACTTCAAGGGGGACATTTTCCACATCCCTTTTTTTTGGGGGGGGGACATAGTTGGGAATGTTCCCCTCAAAAGATGAGATGCCCCCACATTCCCTTTTAACCATAGTCCATTGTTTTGAGGGAAAAACAACGAAAGTAAAACAATAAAATGAATGTAAACCTAATGCACAAGTAGATGAGGATGATGGATATAATGAGGCATTGATTAGGTTGGTTAGTTTCCATTGATTATCCTTGAGAATG
The DNA here is from genome assembly GCA_027924585.1 of Larix kaempferi. Classification (NCBI taxonomy): domain Eukaryota; kingdom Viridiplantae; phylum Streptophyta; class Pinopsida; order Pinales; family Pinaceae; genus Larix; species Larix kaempferi. The sequence goes on from BSBM01000753.1 coordinate 59,920,135, forward strand.
CAAACGCTTTTGTTCAGATAGTGACATTCCCATGGTTCATCCTTCTTCCTTTATGCAGTAGCTGGATGCAGAGACTAGTGGGGCATTGACTTGAGCAGTGATGCTCATAGATCATTTGCCCTGTTATTAGATCAGTTATCTTAAGACATAGATCTATATCTTCTAAATTTTCTAAATATAATGAGAATTACAATGGTGATAGATGATTTATGAATCATAATTATTATGCTATGTTACATAATTACATGTGTCATTGATGATTTATTATGTTACATGTTATGATGTGTGTTATTGGTGCATTGTTATGTATAAGATTTGGATGATTTACATTTCAATTTTCATATATATATTTTTTGTATTTTGGGTGGGTCCCCTATGTTGGAGATAGTGATGTCCCCTATGCCATTCCCTAGAATTTAGGGGTACTTTCACATGTTCCCTAGATGTGTTTCCCTTCTCCTGCATCCTAGGAACTTCATAGAACATTAGTTTTTATCTTGTTACATTTTTGTAGGAAGAGACTGGAAATACTCCCTGCAGGACACTATCAAACTCAGAATTATTTTCAGATAAGGTGCCACATTGGAGGGGCATCCATGTTGTAAAAATTCACCCAAGCCATGAACCTATCCTTTTCCGCTTGGCCTATACTAACATAGGCCCATATTAACACAGGAGCATGCCTAGTGGGATCTAGGTCATTGTTATGGAAAGCGTTCCACCTTCCTGCTAGACCATGGGCCATTGGAACTCTTTTGATTGAGAAAATAGTTAGTCCAATCTAGGATCCATTTGTAATTGGTCTACTCTTGAAATCTGTCTTTATATTGCCATTTTGATAAAAGGAAACTATAAACACTTTTCTACAAGAACAAGGGGAAATCACACTGTCCTACTCAAAACTCTTTATGGCTAAGCAGCTGCATTTGAGGGGCATTTATGCTGTAAAACAAGACTTGTACCTGGATTTGTCTGCTTGGCCCCTACTAAGTTACTAAAACGTGTCCATATTAACATGGGGAGCATGCCTGGCAGAGTTTGAACCTTAGTTATCATTATAGTAAACATGCCACTTTACCACTAAACCATGCCCCAATAAACCTATGCTTTTATCTTTTTTAGCCAATCAGGAAGCTTTTTTTTCAAAGTATGTATAAGTCAGTTGATAAATGTTTTTGCACTGGGGTTCTTTACAATAGTTTGGAAATATTGTAAGCTTAATTTATTAGACAACTCCATTTATAAAAGTGATGGTTTGATCTTCATTTTTCCAGCCTTTCATTCCTAAATCCAGAGTTCTATTTTTTGTTATTTTGGAATCAGAGTAATATTTTTAATAACATTTAAATCAGAAATTACAATGTTGGATTCATAAGTGTTGTAACAACTTGTGAATGATACACACCTTTGTTTGGATATCAACAGTCCTTATCCTTGTTCTGATGTTGAACAAAAGTCAAATCCAGAGTTGTATTTTTTGTCTTTTTGGGATCAGAGTAATATTTTTAATAACATTTAAATCAGAAATTACAATGTAGGCTTCATAAACACTATAATAACTTATGACTCTATAAGTGATACACATTTATGTTTGGATATCAATAGTCCTTATGCTTTCTCAGTACTTTAGAGTAGTTGAACCCATTCCCCTTTATTCCATGTTATTTTTTGCCGCCTCTTCCAATATCAGAATGAAAAGGAAGTTGGCTTGATCAAGTTCTTCACTTTTTCTCTGCATCTCCTCTGATATCTAATCTTGTGGGAGGCCATGAAGAACTGTTATAATGTATTGCATTTACTTTTAAGTTCAGTATGGTATATGATTTTAACAATGCAAACATTTTGTGATGTATATAATTGTTTTGTTGTATGGCTTGGGTTTGTAGGTGTAAATCTCTATTTTACTTTATGTTCTGTTGATTCACTAGCACTCGGTGAGGGTGGGCATTTTGCTCTTTACTTGGCTAGAGATCTGTAAGTTTTCTTTAATAGTATTGAATTTCTTTTGAATCAAAGAAAGATATGGTGTAGAGTTGTAATCTAGCCATAGATACTCTAGTATGAAAAGAGAAATTTGTTAGTCATGGCAAACTTCACAAAGATTGAATAAAATTCTAGAGGAGAAAAGAGTCGAGGTAGCTTGACTCAACCCATAAATTGTTACTTTTATAAGGTTGCATGGATCAAGTTCTTCCTCTGAGACATTTGGCAATTCGTGCTTTAGCTCACACAGAGGATTTTGAGTTGAAGGATGTTGAGGTACTTTTTCTTTCCTGTAGACCATTTTCATTTGACTGTTCATAATCCCTTTGTTACATTCACAAAAAATCTAAGTGCTTATAACGCCATATGATAACATTGAGGCCCAAATGAACGAGCTTGTGATCAAGATGCCATGTCGGGTCATGGGTCATACTCCTTAATGTCATCTTTGTCCACAAGCCAATATTTGGATACACCAGGGTTGAGCTGTAAGGCAAGCTTTGACAGGTTGTTTGCATCAGTATTCCTATCATGGAGGACATGGAAAAAGGAGATGGCATCAAAGTAAACCAAAATTCTGCATATCTCATCATAAATTGGCCCAGCGAAGATATTCTTAGGAGGATTCCTGTTGGATAAGCTATTTATGAGAAAAAGGGAGTCACCGATAACTTGCAACACCTTAATTCCTAGAATGACTACCAATTTGATAACTCTAAGAGCTGCAAAAAGCTCAACGAGGTTGTTTGTAGCATGGTTGATATTTGCCGAGACTTTCTAAACCAGGTTGTGTGAAAGGTAGAGGAAGGCCCCGATACCACCTATTGTAGGGGATCCCTATATTACACTGTGAAAATCCTCACAACAGATCTAAGAGATGATGTATACCTCACAAGAAAGTAATTGATTAAGCAAGAAAATAGAAGAAGAGTGGTCAATGCAATACAATGAGCAACATAATAATAATATAGTAGAACTCGGGTAGAAGCAAAAATACTTCACACACACTAATTAATTAATCACAATATGGACAAATAAGTAGTACAATGCATTAGGATTCGAATGCCAAGGTGGAAATTTGAATTAGCCTTCATGGAGTGATCAAAAGATCACTGGAGTGTCATCGGAGCACAACTAGTAGTCATCGGAGCACAACTGGAAGTCTTCGTCATTATCAGTGGAGTCATCAATGTTGAAGTAACTGTCAACCATCAGTCAAACAGAGTCTAACTGAGTGTGGTAGGTGTAACTGAGTGTAACTGGAACTAACTGAATGAAGTAGGCTCAGTGGAGGGTGCATGAGGAGCTAACTGAAGTCAGAATGGGCATTCAAGTCTCACTGGAGATCCATCAGAGTGATACAGTTAGTTGAGAGTCAGTTAATCCTTAAATCAAGGAAGGAACTGAAGATAAATGAAGATAACTGAATGGTAGGTAAGGAAGGGCGCCTTTCTCAACTGGTAGATGAAAGGATGGTGCACTAAGCTCTTGGAGGGATGAAACTGAGTGGAAAGAAGCTCCGGGGGCTAGCTAACTAAGGGCTAGGTGTTGGGACTAGTGACTAGGATGCATGCAAACCCTAAATAATGCATGCAAACCCTAAAAGTGCATGCATGACTAAAAAAGAAAAGGATGAAAATGCTAGTAGGACTAGGATGGAGTATAGGAATATCCTAACACCCCCCCTTAATCCATCCTGGGCCCTGGTAACTAATACCAAAGGTCACCCAATACAATGAATAATAATAATAGTCAATAAACCAAGGAATTGGGGAAAATTTCATGGGAAAAATGCCCCCCCCTTAAAATAGACTGTAAGGCACACACAAAAATAAATGTTCCAAACTCAAGCAGGTGTGATGCTTGGTCATATGTCTGGAGGTATCTTCTTCTTGGGAAGAAGTGGATCATGCTTAGAAAGCATGTGCTTGTACTTGATCTTCAGATCAAATGTGATGAGAACAAATCCAAAAGTATGAGGATAATCTTGAACCTATGATTTGAATCAGCTGAGGTAGGATCAAATCTATGAATGTGCAGATAGTCTTTTGTCTTCTTCTTTGAACCATCATGGGTGAGATTATGCCAAAAAGAACCATCAAATAATAATGATTGCTTGGAAGCCAAATCAGCTCCAAGACTTGATAAATGGTTTCTTGAGATCTCCTTTGAACCAGCAGGGGTGAGATCAAAACCATCATATGCATGAGAAATTATCCCAAGTAGTAATTGCTTAGAATCCAAATTAGATCCAAGACTTGAATCATGGTTTCTTGATATCTCCTTTGAACCAGTAGGGGTGAGATCAAAACCATGATGTGCATGAGAAATTATCCCAAGTGAATGGCAATGGCCATATTCTTCAATAACCTTCTGAAAGCATGGAATAATGATCATATAGTAGTAAATAAGAGGTGATTGCTTGAGGAGAGCGAATGCATTACCTCCAACAGCTGATTTGACCTCCGAAACATTCAATAGCTCATGATGCAGACCAACAGACTCTGGTGCAAGAGAGGATTTAGGACCTTCTACAATATCTAGAGTGTGAGCTGGCACAGAAAGAGAAGAAATTTTGAGCATGAGTGTAGAATCTGCAAGTTCTTCTTCTTTGTGGAAAACTTCAATATGAGATGTGTTTGATACTGGTTCATGATCAATGAGATCATCAAGGAGGGCGAATGCATCACTTTGCTTTCTCTTGAAAGGGTTTGGACCAAATCCTTAATTTTGTTTTTCGAATCTTTCATCCAGATGGGCCCATAACTCTTTTGGAGTTTCAACAATATCAATGATTTGGTACAATATGTAATGAGGCATAGCAAGCATCATTCTTCAAAGGGCTTGGTCACCTTTATTCAACCAGTCAATATTCTCTTCAGAGGATTCGAACTCTCTTTCAAAATAACAATCAAAGAGATCATGGCTCTTCAAATATGATATCATTTTTGGTTTCCATTCATCATAGTTGAATGGAGAAAGAGGAGGGATTTCTTCTGAATTCATTGAAGCTGTAGAAGACCTACAAAAACAATAGATAATATCTGCAACTGCTACTGCTGCAAAAATGCAGAAACTGCTGCAACTGCTGCACTCGAAATCTTGATAATAACTTGCAAAAAACTCTCAGGAATGGAGAAAAACAATACTCTCAACATGCTCTGATACCATGTGAAAATCCTCACAGCAGATCTAAGAGATGATGTATACCTCACAAGAAAGTAATTGATTAAGCAAGAAAATAGAAGAAGAGTGGTCAATGCAGTACAATGAGCAACATAATAATAATACAGTAACTCAGATATAAGCAAAAATACTTCACACACACTAATTAATTAATCACAATATGGACAAATAAGTAGTACAATGCATGAGGATTTGAATTCCAAGGTGGCAATTTGAATTATCCTTCATGGAGTGATCAAAAGATCACTGGAGTGTCATTGGAGCACAACTAGTAGTCATCGGAGCACAATTGGAAGTCTTCATCATCATCAGTGGAGTCATCCATGCTCAAGTAACTTTCAACCATCAGTCAAACTGAGTCTAACTGAGTGTGGTAGGTGTAACTGAGTGTAACTCGAACTAACTGAATGAAGGAGGCTCAGTGGAGGGCGCATGAGGAGCTGAATGAAGTCAAAATGGGCATTCAAGTCTCACTCGAGGTCCATCGGAGTGATACAGTAAGTTGAGAGTCAGTTAATCCTTAAATCAAGGAAGGAACTAAGGATAACTGAATATAACTGAATGGTAGGTAAGGAAGGGCGCCTTTCTCAACTGGTAGATGGAAGGAAGGCGCACTAAGCTCTAGGAGGGCTAAAATTGAGTGGAAAGAAGCTCCGAGGGCTAGCTAACTGAGGGCTAGGTGCTGGGACTGATGAATGGGATGCATACAAACCCTAAAAGTGCATGCATGAATGAAAATGCAAAGGATGAAAATGCTAGTAGGACTAGGATGGAGTATAGGAATATCCTAACATACAACATCAAACAAGCACTAGGGAAAATTATGATTCCAAGATTCCAGTGTTTTGACCTACCGAGAGGGGGGAACATCCTATGGGATGTGAGCAAAAATCGCAATGCTCTTAGTTGCATAGGAGAGAGGCAGAAAACAAAGGTCTTGGAAGATACTTTTGTTCCTTGCAAGCTATACTCCCTGGATCATAAGAACGGGTAGGGATCTAATATCTTCATATGCTGGATCTTTTATCCAATTATGTAAAGCATCAAGGATATCAACGCCACCCCATTTAAGTCTTCTGCCAATAAGGAGTCCTGCCTGGTTCCACATCTTCGTAGAGAAAGTACAATCTAGGAAGATATGACTGATGGTAAGCTAGGAAAACAACTTGTTTTTCAAAGGGTAGTTAATGTACAAAAGTTAATTGGTAATGCTTTTACTATTAAATGAAATGAATTTAGTGATTATTAAGTGGTCTTTGCTATTTATCTATAGTTTAGGTTTTATTAATATTATAAAAAAGGTTTATATATAGTTAAAAAACTAGTGTTTAGATATATGCGGAGGAAATCCAGGCCAATTGTTAAACATGAGTATATTATGTGTAGATTTAGTTATTTAAGTGGTGTTATAGGAAATACTTAAAAAGAACCAATAAACAACATTAAAGTTTTGAGTACTAATTTTATCATAGTTATCCAAAAACTCAAAAGTAACAGACTTAAGGAACCTAGATTTCAGCGGGAAATTCCATACACGTGATAGCTTTGAATATGATATTCAACTTCTTGTCCAGTTCTTTATTTTGAGCTTGACTATTCTAGTCTATGATTTCTTCCATCATCATGACTAGTTCATTCCTTTCTTCCAAAGTATCTAAGAGGGATTTACTCATCATAGTTTTTATCTGCCATTGCAGTGCTATAATCCTGAGATATTTGGTATCCATGGCTTTGGTGTTCTCGGGATCTTGAATATATCCCTCCATATTTTCCTCAAGTTCCCCTTATGGAGTGTAGTGTTGTTCTAATTGAATCTCTTCCTCCTTATTAACAAGTATTTGTTGAAGGTGGGCTGGTGTAAGGCGTAAATACATAAATCTATGCTCACCAATCTATCTCTTGAGATGACTATCACTAACCAGAGCTTTGAATTTTCGAGGCTCCTGGGGTAATGGTGTTGGTTGTGGAGCCAGATCTTCTAGTCTCATAGATGATATTGTATCAGCCGTGTTTGTACCCCAGTTTTATATGATATGTAGGTGGACTGTCTAGTCACCCCAGCGGGGGGGGCATCGCCCCCCGATGGGGTTCCAGGGGGGACCATCCCCCTGGCTGGGGGGTCCGAGGGCAGCGCCCCCGAAGAAATTTTTTGGGGTTGTTTTGCGGGCCCATGGTTTTGGGTATCTGTGGTATTTTCCCATTGTATTTCCCTTATAAAATAAAGACATTGTAATATGGCTAGGGATGATGATGTATTAGGTTTTATGCATTGTAAAGATCTCTGAGATCAAGAGAGAGACTGTGAAACAGAGAAGAGGAAGTGCAGCGGTTGTGCTGCAGGTTGTATCCCTTCACCTTGCTGGACGGTAATAATAATAAGGACTGGCAAATTAAGTGTGGACGTAGCCCAAGTTGGGTGAACCACGATATATCTGTGTCTCTCTTGTAATGTGTATGTGTGATTATATTTGCATTTCTATTTATTGTTATTGCTCTACGATCCTGTTTTTCTAACAATTGGTATCAAAGCCAAAGGTCTATTTGGCAGTTAAACCCGCAGGAAGCTAGGGTTTCTGGTTCGAGTGGGAGCAATGGCAGAAGAAGGAAAGTTTAAGGTCGAGAAGTTTAATGGACAAAACTTCGAGTTATGGAAGATGCAAATGGAAGACTATCTATACCAGAAGGATCTATTCCTACCGTTGGGAGGAAAAGCAAAGCAGCCGATGGCTATGAAGGATGAAGAATGGGAGGTTCTTGACAGAAAGGCTCTGGGAACAATATGGTTGAGCCTGGCTTCATCGGTGGCTTTCAATATCTCAAAAGAAATGACAACAGAGGGTTTGATGAGTGCATTGGGTAAGATGTATGAAAAACCCTCGGCCTCCAACAAGAAATTTCTAATGAAGCTTTTATTTAATATGAAGATGTCTGAAGGTGGATCTGTTACTGATCATTTAAATGAGTTTAATACGGTTACAAATTAGCTAAGTTTTGTAAGTGTGAACTTTGATGATGAGGTTAGGGCTCTTCTAATCTTGTGTTCATTGCCAGAAAGCTAGAATAGCTTGGTCATGGCTCTAAGTAACTTTGTCTCTGGTTCAAACACCTTGAAATTTGATGATGTTATTGGTGTTATTCTTAGCGAGGAAATGCGAAGAAAAAACACAGGTGAGACATCAGGTAATGCGTTGACCATGGAGAGCAGGGGAAAACAAAAGGAGAGAGGAAAGAGCCAAGGTAATCGTGGAAAGTCTAAAATGGGAAGATCCAAGTCCAGACTGGGAAAGATAGAGTGCTGGAACTGTGGAAAGAAAGGACATCTGAAGAAAGACTGCAAATCTCTAAAGAAGAAAGGAGATGCACAAAAGGAAACTACCCAGGAAGCAAATGTAGCAGGTGATGTGTTACAAGATGCTTTGATTCTTGAATTAGATAATACTAGTGATTATTGGGTAGTAGATTCAAGAGCTTCATGTCATGCTACACCCCATAGGAAATACTTTCATGAGTATGTTCCTGGCGACTTTAGACATGTTTTATTGGGTGATGATGAGCCATGTAAAATTGTTGGAATGGGTAAGGTATGGATAAAAGTTAAGAATGGAACTGATTGGTTGTTGAAATAAGTTAGGCATATTCCTGCTATAAAAAGAAATCTGATCTCAAAAGGGCAGTTGGGAGATGGTGGCTGTTTATCTACGTTCAGAGAAAAGTGGTGGAAGATCACTAAAGGATCAATGGTGATAGAAAAATGAGACAAAGTAGGTACGTTGTATTTATGTCCTCATAATATTGACCATTCTATCTCTTTAGCTTCCATAGGAACAGATACAACATTGTGGCATCATAGGCTTGGCCACATGAGTGAGAAGGGGATGCAGATTCTCCACTCAAGGAAGTTGCTGCCGGATTTGAAGCAGGTAAGTTTGGAATTCTGTGAAAACTGTGTTTATGGAAAACAGAAGAGAGTCAGATTTCTCACGGTTGGGAAACAAAAGAAGAATGAAAAATTAGAGCTTGTGCATACAGATGTATGGGGACCGGCTCAGGTACAATCTCTTGGTGGCTCTCATTATTATGTTACATTTATTGATGATGCAACTAGAAAAACTTGGGTTTATTACATTAGACATAAATCTGATGTGTTTGCTACTTTTAAGAAGTGGAAAGCTTTGGTTGAGAATGAGACAGGAAAAAGATTGAAGTGTCTCAGATCTGATAATGGAGGTGAGTACTGCGGCAAGGAGTTTGATAGTTACTGTTCATACCATGGGATTCATAGAGAGAAGACAGTCCCAGGAACACCACAGGAAAATGGTGTGTCAGAAAGGATGAACAGAACGATCATGGAGCGTGCAAGGTGTATGAGATTGCATGCAGTGTTGCCCTTACAGTTTTGGGTGGATGCTGTAAATACTGTTGTTTATTTAATAAATAGAGGACCTTCAAGTGCTTTGGATGGTGGTATTCCATAGGAAGCATGGACAGATAAAAAGGTAAACTACTCATTTCTAAGAACGTTTGGTTGTAGCCCCAAGAGTTAGCTCGATCGGTTGAGTTCTCGGCAGTTAGGCCTCCCAGCATGCGAGGTCACGGGATCCATCCTCATAGACCCTCTTGGGGTTAGGCACGCAGCGGCCGCAGGGCGGAAACCCCTTCGGGGTGGGTCCGTCAGAAATTATTTCGTGGATGTAGCTGTCGGCTAAGCCGATTAAAGTGAACCACATGGAAAAAAAAAAAGAACGTTTGGTTGTGAAGCATTTGTCCATATTGGTAAAGAAAATAGAATAAAGCTTGAAGCTAAATCCAAGAAATGTACGTTTATTGGATATGGGGTTGATGAATTTGGTTATCGTTTATGGGATTATGAAAATAACAAAATCATCAGGAGTAGAGATGTGATATTCAATGAAAAGGTCATGTATAAAGATCAGTTGCAGGGAAAGAAACATGAAAAGGAAAACACAGAGTACATAGTGCTTGATGAAATTAAAGAAAATGAAGTTCCGAAGGTGCCAGAAAATCAAGAGCAGCAGCAAGTACTTGAAACTCCTGCAACTGTAAGAAGATCTACCAGGTTAAGTAGCCTCCCTGAACGATACTCTCCTTCAATGTATTATTTATTGATGACTGATTCTGGTGAACCAGAATGTTATGAAGAAGCAATGCAGGTGGAAACTAGAAAGAAGTGGTAGCAAGGCATGAATGAGGAGATGGACTCATTGGTAGGAAACCAGACTTGGGATTTGGTTCAGTTCCCTGCTGGAAAAAGAGCATTGCAAAACAAATGGATTTACAGGTTGAAGGAAGAAGAAGGAGGTAAGAAGCGGTACAAGGCCAGACTTGTTGTAAAGGGGTTTGCACATAAAAAAGGTATAGATTTTGATGAAATATTTTCTCCTGTTGTTAAGATGACTTCAATTAGGACTATCTTAAGTTTAGTGGCGGTAGAAGATTTGCATCTTGAATAGTTAGATGTAAAAACATCCTTCCTCCATGGGGATTTGGAGGAAGAAATATATATGCAATAGCCACAAGGGTATGAGGTCAAAGGTAAGGAGGATCTGGTATGCAGGTTGAAAAAGAGCTTGTATGGCTTGAAGCAAGCTCCAAGGCAGTGGTATCTAAAGTTTGACAGGTTTCTGACAGAACAAGGTTATAGTAGATGTCATTCTGACCACTGTGTTTATTTCAAGAAGCTACACAATGGAAGATATATTATCTTGTTATTGTATGTGGATGACATGGTTGTTGCAGGGTCTGACATGCAGGATATAAATGTATTCAAAAGGAAGCTAGCTAATTCATTTGCGATGAACGATTTGGGTACTGCAAAGCAAATCCTTGGTATGAGAATAACTAGAGACAGGAAAAATCGCAAATTGACATTGTCTCAAAGTGAGTACATACAAAAGGTGTTGGAGAGGTTCAGAATGCAGAATGCAAAACCTGTAAGTACACCTTTGGCTAGCCATTTCAGTCTAAGTAAGGAAATGTGTCCCAAGACACAAGAAGAGACAGATTACATGTCCAAGATTCCCTATCAATCAACAGTTGGCAGCTTGATGTATGCCATGGTGTGCACAAGACCATATATTGCACATGCAGTGGGAGTTGTGAGCAGATATATGAACAATCTAGGTAAAGAACATTGGAAGGCAGTACAGTGGATTCTCAGGTATTTGAGAGGTACTACCACTCAGGCAGTATGTTTTGGAGGTTCAGACACTGTTCTACAGGGATATGTTGATGCAGATATGGTAGGTGACAAGGATAGCAGGAGGAGCACCACAGGGTATGTGTTTACTGTAGGTGGAACAACAGTAAGCTAGATTTTGAAACTACAGAAGGTTGTTGCACTTTCAACAACAGAAGCAAAGTATGTTGCCATTACAGAGGCCAGTAAAGAGATGATTTGGTTGCAGAGGTTTATGGAGGAAGTGGGTAAGAAGCAGAAGGATAGCAGATTGTATAGTGACAGCTAGAGTGCCATTCACCTTGCAAAGAACTCAGCATTCAATTCCAGGACTAAACATATACAGCTCAAGTACCATTTCATACGCTCTGTTCTGGAAGATGAACTGTTAAAGCTGGAAAAGATACATACTAGCTAGAATCCTGCAGACATGTTCACAAAGGTAGTGACTAGAGAGAAACTGAGTTCATGCTCGGTTTCAAGTTGGCCTTCTAGCATGAAGGTGAAGAGGCGAAATTTTCCAAGTCCAAGTCCAGCAAGTGCAGTAGCGGTGGAGTTGCTGTGATCAGTCTCCAAGTGGGAGATTGTTGGTTGTGGAGCTAGATCTTCTAGTCTCATAGATGATATTGTATCAGCCGTGTTTGTACCCCAGTTTTATATGATATGTAGGTGGACTGTACAGTCACCCCAGCGGGGGGGTGTGGGGGGGCATCGCCCCCCCACGGGGTTCCATGGGGGACCATCCCCCCTGGCTAGGGGGTCCGGGGGTAGCACCCCCGAAGAAAATTTTTGGGGCTGTTTTCGCCAATTGTTTTGCAGGCCCATGGTTTTGGGTATCCATCGTATTTTCCCATTGTATTTCCCTTATAAAATAAAGACATTTTAATACGGCTAGGGATGATGATGTATTAGGTTTTATGCATTGTAAAGATCTCTGAGATCAGGAGAGAGATTGTGAAACAGAGAAGAGAAAGTGCAGCGGTTGTGCTGCAGGTTGTATCCCTTCACCTTGCTGGACGGTAATAATAATAAGGACTGGCAAATTCAGTGTGGACGTAGCCCAAGTTGGGTGAACCACGATATATCTGTGTCTCTCTTGTAATGTGTATGTGTGATTATATTTGCATTTTTGTTTATTGTTATTGCTCTGCGGTCCTGTTTTTCTAACAAATGGATTTATGGTCATGGTGAAAGGAAAATCAAGGCTAAATTTGAGGGAGGGTTCAAAAATCAAAGGGTAAACTAGAGATGAAGATGAGAGGTCAGTTGAATACCCGAGGCCAAAGAGAGGGGAAACTGAGAGATTAAAAGACCTCATAGACAAAAATAAAGGTGGTAATAGGACTTCTTATCATAGATGGATGAAAATGAATGGCTACAAGATCTCCATTAGCTATGCAAATCTCTAACAATGAGAGGGAACAAGCAGATAGTGTGGAAAGGATTAAAGCATAATAGACTACCTTAGCATTAAGAATCCCCTCGATGTTCGTTGTAGTTATCGTCGTTTCAGAAGCCCATATCTCAAACATCTTGTGGTTGCATAATTGCACCAGTTATTCTCATTATACTAGATTCTAGAGCTTGAATAGTTGTCTTCATAATGATACTCACTCCCCCATGTGCCAACTAGCTTTCATATAATTAAGTTTAGTATGACTTTGGAAAAAACAAGTAACGAGCAAATTTTATTTAGTGTTTATTAATAAAAAATAATTAATAAATGTATCATAAAAAATAAAAATAAAAAAATTAATTAATTAATAAGTAAAATATTTTGTATTAAAATTCAATTTTGTAACCATTATAAAGTGTGTAATTTTGTGGGGGTTCTTTGCTCAATGGGATGGGCGTTGGTTTTTTGTGTTTATGAGCGTTCTTTGCTCAATGGGATGGGCATTTGTTTTTTGTGTTTATGGGGGCTCTTTGCTCAATGGGATGGGCATTGGTTTTTTTGTGTTTATGGGGGTTCTTTGCTCAATGGGATGGGCGTTGGTTCTTGGTAGGTGGGATGGATATTCTTTTAATAGTTAATTTTATAGAGTAAAACATTAAACTAAAACTATTATTTGATTATAAATCAATGTTGATGTACTTATTAGAAGTAATGGACATAGTTATAGTTACTTATATTATTGGAAGTGGAGGACTTTTTTTATGAAAAGTAATTTTAGATAGGAGTTGTCTAGAAATTTGACGATTTGGTCTTTGAATTTGGTATTTTTTATTTTGCAAAATCTGAATTTGATAGTGTTTTGATGGCATTTTGATGGTAGAAATGGATTTAACACCATCAAAAACCCATGGCACCCCAAATTTAAGAGTTTTGACAATTGCAACTAGGATTTTTCAAATTTTAGGCTAGATTTTTTCAAAATTGTGCTAAAATAAAACAAAATTTTCCCATGCATTAGCTACTAGTTATTTTTTATATTTCTTTTTTTTTATAATTTATATTTCTAATTTTGAATGACGCCCATAAAATCAATTAGAAAAAGCATATATGGTAGTCCACCCACCTATGGGTTGAATTAGATTACCACACTTGTAAATAAAAATTAAATGATCACAAAACTAAGTAGAGGTCCATAAGAGCTTTTAGATAATAATTTACTTGATTGCTATGGACATGGTTATGCATATTAATCAATATAATATAATACTCAATATTATTTTTAAAAAATTTATGATCATGTAAGAAATCCTAGAACTATAATATCGAGAAGAGGATTCATGGAGGGTGGAAAGCATTTCTAGAGAATCTTGGAGAAGAATTGAGCAAATACCGAAGCCGTTTATTATTATAATATTAAAATTATCCTATTCTCCTCTTAGAAGCAGGGCTCTCCCCCATTGAAAGAATGGCTATGATTAAACCACAATAGATCCATCTTAAACCTAGATCTATTAAGCATAGAGAGGGATTAAAAAAAACAATTCAAAGAATATTCATGAATTTGATTAGTATAATAAATATTTAATTTCACTAAAACATATATAAAAAAAATAGCCATATGTTTTTTTTAGTTTTTTCATTTTTCATTTTTATTATTAAATTATTTCACATTACATTACATCACATCACTTCACATCTCCCCATGAATGCAATTAAGATACCTTCAATTCTACAAAAGATTAAAAAAAACTTAAACTATTTACACGTTAACTTAACATGCAAGATTCACAAAACTCAAATGAATCAAAATTAAAATATATTTATCCACGATTCTCATTCAAGTGCTTTATCCTCGAATGTTAAAGTATGCATCCTTGAGCTCTTTTAAATACTTCGTTGGTGTCTTGATTCTTCTTAGTTGTTGTAACATTTTATTGACCTCAACATAAATAGTAACATCCAATCTATAAAGAGTACCAAACTTGATTGTCTTAGCAAATACCTCTACACCATTTTTCATATCAACTCTTACAACAATGAATGACATATATTTTTTGTGGTGTACGTGTTTTTATCTTAAAATTTTTACACATCCAAAAAATTTATACCTTGAAAAATTTGATTCCGCTCGGTGCTTGATATATCTGTATTTAAGATAGATCTATGTTGGTTTTAATTTTTTGTTTTATGAGGAGACATGGATTTTTTTAATTACTTTTCATTTGGTTTTAATTTTTTATTTTATGAGCCAACATGATTTTTTCTGTTACATCTAATTTTTTATATAACGCTATGTTACGTGATAAATTATCCTCCATACTAGGTTGTACAGCACATCGCTCCTGTCGGTGTTGTTAGAGATAGTGGTATCTCGGGATGTCCTCCATGATTCAGATGCCTTGCATGGAGGTACATCAACAGTATAGGCATCATGATGGAGTAGAGGGTGATATTCACTCTATTCAATTGGCATGAATCTATTGGTGGTTGCATATGGACCTTCTGGGGTGTTTTGCACCATGCATGCATGAGATTTGCATGTACAATTCTTAATTAAAAGATGCATGCAAACGTGACTTTTTTCATGCATATATATTAGGTGTTCGGTAAACCTAATTGATCAGTGAGATGATATAAGGAGGTAGGAGGTCCCCAAATGAGGTTACTTGGTTGTCTTATCATAGAGAGATCAGTCAGATCTAGGAGGGCACATAGTGCATGTAGAGGGAGACTTTCTGAGAGAGAGAGAGAGGAGCTTCTGCAGTAGGGAGAGTGAGCTGATCTGAGCTGGATCAGACCACACTTAATCAGAGGCACTTGGCTGCCAGATACTGTAGGATGAGAAAGCTCAACAGTGAGTTTACATACTATTCAGAGAGAGGGCGAGTTGTTGTTGTGGAGGGGAACACACTTTTCGAGGAGAGGAGCTCGTTGTGCATCTAATTGATCGATTAAGCAGCTAATATTTTCAGAGTATCCTTTCCTTAGTGTTTGAGGAAGGACTGTGATGATCAGAGCTCATATTTGTTGAGATATGATTCGATACGTTATTTTATGGCAGTTGGAGAGAAGGTGCACTTCTACATGCAGAACTATAGGGGCGCATCAGAATTTGAACAGAGCAGGCTAGTGTTACAAACATAGCAGATCAGGGAAGTGGAGTACATGGAAAGATAGTACATCCTGAGAAGGGAGGTGTTAGATATTCAAATAGTTCAGATCCAAACTGACAGCAGGGGGTCACATTACTCAAGAGTAGCAGTTGCACCTACTGTAGATCTTGGGTTATTCTAACCCATCAGGTTTGGTCATTTGTTTCTGACTAACTGTATGTTCTAAATTCATTCTTACTTTTCTCTGGCCTCGAGAAAAAAGAAAGCCTCACATAAAGCTCGTTTTCCCCATTTGGGGTTTCCATGGTAAATCTTGAGTTGTGTGATTGTTGTCTTTTTCGTTGTGGAAGTGTTAAGAGATTGATAGTGTTTGTATCTTGAATCATTATTGTAATTCTGATTTATAGAGACTCAAACCACTTGATATCTCAGGGCATCCATAGGGAGTAGTGATATCTGGATAAATTAACATGGTATCAGAGCCCTGGTAAGGGTCTGTAATGTCCCCAGTTTGACCCCATGGCATTAAATCATAAATGATGTAATATTGTTATAAAATCATGGTGAGGAAGTGTGCCCTCTCTCCAATTGCTGGAAACTCATACCGAATCATATCTCAATAGATTGTTGGGTGCGGCCCAAGTACAGGAAGTTTTGATGGAAAAAGTACAGTTAGGCGAGGACTAACATTGACTAGTTTTGGGAGAAGCAACTCCGCAATTCCCGGGAGGAGGGTATGGAGCGAAGCGAAGCTGACAGGAAAGGACCTGTCCCCTTAGTAAAGATGAAGTACTAAGGACATCCATTGGTATTTGAAGCAGTTAAGGATAAAGCGACGAACTGACAGTTATAGGAGAAAAGTGTAAAGAAGAGGAATGGTGCAAAGGACACACCACTATAGAGTCAAAGTCGCGTGGTCAGAACTGCACTATCAGAAGAAGCGTCATAGTCATAAGAAGCGGCACAAAAGGACATCGGATTTCTCCATGGATTTCCTGTGTTTTCCTTCATCTTTCCAGCTAGGAAGGGTGTTTTTGTTTTGGTTTCCCATGGGGAAGAGAAAATATGGATTTGGGGTTTCGATGGGGACGTTTTGGCCAATTGAAACGCTCATAACATGTGGGAGAAATCAGGTTTCTCTTTGGGGACGGATTTCCCTTCCCACAGCTCGTTTCAGTAAGCCACGATTTGGGAAAAACCCATGGAGCCTGTTTTGTAAAATACCCTTGTTGTAAAGGTGTATCCCTGCCCAATGGTCGTTTTTGCTGTGTGTAGAAAGAGTATGTTGGGGTATGGGTAATGGGTATCTATTGCTTTGGCTTGAGCTTGAGTGCAAGCATCTAGGGTTCAAATGTAGCCTGATAAACCCAACTGTGGACTGGCTTGGCTCAGATGAGATGATTTATTGGTTGTGCATGAGTGAATGTCCCCTTTTCCTTGTAAGAATCATGCCCAGCTCGGGGGGTGGCAGTTGTGTTGAGAAATTGATGAACACAACTGGCCTATGGTTGGGTGGAACGTTGCAACGACATAGCTAGTTGTCTGGGACAATTGCACAATGAAGATAAGTGTTTTTCTATGTCTATGTATTTACTTCTGAAATGTTTTAATTGATGATTGTTTGTGTGTGGACGAGTTTCAATTCCGTTGTGCATATTTCTTAATTGCATATGCACACAAATGTTTTATTCATATGCTTCTAATGAATGGGTTGCGCTTCATGAAATTCCCCATAGATTTTTAGTATGTTCCCTTCCTTGCCTTGGATGGATGGGAGGGTACGTTATAGGGTAAGGGAGAATCCAATCACACTCAGATCTACGAGCAGTATACCAGATCCGTGTGGTGACTCGGGTTTATTTTCATATCTGTGGAGAGGGAGACTAGATCTACCAAATCTAAAGTGTGGGGTTCAGATATGTGACAATAGAGGTCATATCTAATAGATTTGAGAAGTTGGAGAATAGATATGAGATAGATATTGTAGATCAGTGAAGATAGAGACCAGATTTACCAGATCTGAAGAGTGGAGGTCAGATTTGTAGTTGTATAGGCCATATCTATCAGATCTGTGAGTTTGGAGGTGAGATCTGAGATAGATATTTCAGATCTGGAGAGTACAGTCCAGATCTGTGGTAGATAGGTCAGATCTGGGAGAGTGAACACTAGATCTGAGAAAGAGAGGGTTATCTTGTTCAGCATCGCATAAATTTACAAGTTGGTTCTGATCCAGAGAGTTTGAATCAGCAGCGTTATCACATTTATAGTCATGGATTCAGGACTTTGTATAGTTATGAATCTAGCCACATAATGGTAATATGAGAAGTGTTCCTTAGTGTTTCAGAGAAAGACTCGGACTGTTATGAGAGGTTAACATTGAGGAGAGTTGGTTCGATGATGTTCCAGCTGGAGCTAGAAGGTCTATTGAAGATGGTAGGAGAGATGCATGTACCAGAGAAGGCATATTTACCCTTAGTATCAGCTGTAGAGGATGAGGGATAAAGTATTGTGTTTCGAGATGGAAAGATTCCTCTTTATTCAGAGGCAGTGACCTTGGATGCAACAATGAGACATGGCATTAGACAAGGTCAAAGTACAGGTTATTGGGCAAGCATGTATGTGGGTCTAGGTAGAACTTGGATGTAGTTTCAATATGAGTGACAAGGGGAGAGCATGAGGCTTCTCTCAAGATGACACTGGTAGAGGAGGAGCACATATTTGCATATTAGAGTGCAGCATATGAGGTCAGGAAGCCTTCCAGTTGAGAGGGAGTAACTGCAGCAACATATGATGTGTTTGATCCTGGTGGATGATTCTCCAAAAGTACCTTCCTCGCTAAGAGGGAGTGTTATTTCAAAGATGTGCATGGGATATGCATGTGCATGAGGTCTTGCATGATGCATGTGCCTGAGACATGCATGTTTCATGTGCATGTGCATTAATACTGAGAGGTGGATGATTGATTGCAAGCATTACAGTCATATGACTGGGATGCGAGAGGCACTCCTCATTCTTGAGCATGCACCTATGCAAATGATTCGAGATGTGAAGGGGACTGATCACTTGGTCACAGGAGTGGGTAGAGTTCATTTTCTACTTGACTTTGGAGAAATCCTGGAGGCATGAAGAGTATTGTTCATACCAAGACTGAGAGGGAGCATACTCTCAGTGGTAGCATTGGATGTTTCCAGTTACTCAGTGGTGTTTTAGAGGGATATGATATTCACTTATCAAGAGGGATTTGATTTAGTCTTGATGGGTCACATGATCGACGATGAGTACTTGGTTCGGGGAAAACCCACATCTGGCACCTCAAGTTGGTTGAGTGCATCCTCATTACAGACAAAGGAGGATAGAGAGTGAGATGCTCACAACAGGGATGGTTCTCAAAGGAGAGAGTCCTTTTAGCATATGGGTGAGCAATATTGTCACCATGATCATGAGGATCAAAGGAGTGATTCTTGTTATCCGATGGATGAGCGAGATGCTCATGGAGATGATGAGACATAGGGGAGTGATTCTTTGGACTCAGTTCAGATGGATGAGCATGATGCTCATACAGGTACCAGTCAGAGACTGAGTTGGTATGAGATGACTAAGATGGACCTAGCTCAGGAGAGATATGAGTCAACTTTGAGATAGATGGAAATCACCTATAGGGCAGTAGACTCTCTTGATGGAAGACTGGGTGATTGGTTACAACAAAGATTCAGAGGGATTCTGAATCAGAGTTCAGTGACAGAGTCAGTGGTTGATTAGGGGGATTCTTTTGGAGCCACATTGATGGAGTTTGATTAGGGTACTATAGGTCAGAGGGAAGTATTGAAAGGAAGGATAGTTGGGCCAGCAGTAGGGGACTTGTTGGATCTAGGCATCAATGGTTGGACTTCCCTCGATAACAGGGAGTGTTAGAGATAGTGGTATTTCGGGATATACTCCATGATTCAGATGCCTTGCATGGAGGTACATCAATAATATAGGAATCATGATGGAGTAGAGGGTGAGATGCACTCTACTTAGTGCATGCATCCATTGGCGAATGCATGAGGACCTTCTGGGGTGTTTTTCCTCATGCATGCATGAGATTTGCATTTACAGTTATTAATTAAAAGATGCATGCAAAAGTGAATTTTTGCAAGCACATATATTAGGTTTATGGTAAACCTAATTGATCAGTGAGATGATATGAGGAAGGAGGTCCCCATATGAGGTTACTCAATTGGCTTATCAAAGAGAGATCATTCAGAGTCAGGAGGGCGTATAGTGCATGCAGAGGGCGACTTTTAAGGAGATAGAGGAGCTTCTCTAGTAGGGAGAGTGAGGAGATATGAGATGGATCACACGTCACTTGATCAGAGGCACTTGGCAGCCAGACACTGTTGGATGAGAGAGCTCAACAGTGAGGTTACATCATGTTCAGAGAGAGGGTGAGGTGCAGATGTGGAGGGGGGCGAACGTTTCAAGGAGAGGAGCTTGTTGAACATCTGACTAATCGATTCAGCAGTTGATATTATCAGAGTATCCTTGCCTCAATGTTTGAGGAAGGACTGTGATGATCAGAGCTCATATTTGTTGAGATTTGATTTAGTACGAGTTTCTGGAAGTTGGAGAGAGGGCGCATTTCTGCATATAAAACTGCAGGGGCGCATCAGACTTTGAGCAGAGTAGGCTACTATTCCAGACAGAGCAGATCAGGGTAGTGGAGTATAGGGGAAGATAGTACATCCTTAGATGGGCAGTGTCATATATTCAAATAGTTCATATCCAAACTGACAACAGGGGACACATTACTCAAGAGCAATAGTTGCAGCTACTGCATATCTTGGGTTATTCTAACCCGTCAAGTTTGGTCATTTGTTTCTGAATAACTATATTTACTAAATCATTCTTACTTTAGAGATAGTGGTATCTCGGGATGTCTTCCATAATTAAGATTCCTTGCATGGAGGTACATCAGCAGTATAGGCATCATTATGGAGCAGAGGGTGAGATGCACTCTACTTAGTGGCATGAATCCATTCGCGGATGCATGCGAACCTTCCGGTGTGTTTTTCCTCGTGCATGTATGAGATTTGCATGTAGAGTTATTAATTAAAATATGCATGAAAAAGTGACTTTTTGCATGCACAGATATTAGGTTTTTGGTAAACCTAATTGATCGGTGAGAGGATATAAGGAACCAAGAGGTCCCTAGATGAGGTTACTCAGTTTTCTTATCAGAGAGAGATCAGTCAGAGTCAGGAGGGTGCATAGTGCATGGAGAGGGAGAATTTCTGAGAGAGAGAGAGAGAGAGGAGCTTCTGCAGTAGGGAGAGTGAGGTGATATGAGTTGGAGCAAACCTCACTTGATTAGAGGCACTTGGTTGCTACATACTATGAGTGGAGAGATCTCAATAGTGAGTTTACATACTATTCAGAGAGAGGGCGAGTTGAAACTATGGAGGGGGGTCCACTTTTTGAGGAGAGGAGCTCATTGTGCATCTGTTTGATCGATTGAGTAGTTGAGATTTTCATAGTATCCTTGCCTCATTGTTTGAGGAAGGATTGTGACAATCAAAGCTCAAATCTGTTGAGATATGATTCAGTACATGATTTTCTGGTAGTTGGAGAGAGGGCACACTTCTGCATGCAGAACTATAGGGGTGCATCATACTTTGAGTAGAGAAGGATACTATTACAGACATAGCAGATCAGAGCAATGGATTACAGGGAAAGATAGTACATCCTGAGATGGGTAGTGTCAGATATTCAGATAGTTCGGATCCAAACTGACAGTAGGGGGTCACATTACTCAAGAGCAGCAGTTGCAGTTGCTACATATCTCGGTTTATTTTAACCAGTCAGGTTTGGTCATTTGTTTCTTAATAACTGTATTTACTAAATTCATTCTTACTTTTCTCTGGCCTCGATAAAGAAGAAATCCTCACAGAAAGTTGGTTTTCCTTGTTTTGAGTTTCCAGGGTAAATCCTAAGTTGTGTGATTGTTGTGTCTTTCACTGTGGAAGTGTTAAGAGATCTATAGGGAGAGTGAGGTGATTTGAGCTGGATCAGACCTCACTTTATTAGAGGCACTTGGATTCCAGATATTATGGGATGAGAGAGATCAACATTGAGTTTACATATTGTTCAGAGAGAGGGGGAGTTGTAGCTGTGGAGGGGAGCGCACTTTCCGAGGAGAGGAGCTCATTATGCATCTGATTAATTGATTGAGCAGCTGATATTTTCAGATTATCCTCGCCTCAATTTTTGAGGAAGGACTATGACAATTAGAGCTTAGATCTTTTGAGATCTAATTCGGTACGATTTTTTGACAGTTGGACAGAGGGTGCATTTCTGCATGCAGAACTGTAGGGGTGCATCAGAATTTGAGAAAAGCAGGATGCTATTTGATACATAGCAGATCAGGGCAGTGGATTATAGGGGAATTTAGTACATACAGTTCTTCATAAACAAATGACCAAACCTGACGGGGTAGAATAACCCGAGATTTGAATCAACTGCAACTGCTACTCTTGAGTAATACACCCCCTACTGTCAGTTTGGATCTGAACTATCTTAATATCTAACACTACCAGTATCGAGATGTACTATATCCCCATGTACTCCACTGCCTTGATCTATTATGTCTGGAATAGAATCCTCCTCTGCTCAAATTTTGATGTGCCCCTACAATTCTGCATGCAGAAGTGCGCCCTCTCTCCAACTGCCGGAAACTCATACCGAATCATATCTCAACAGATTGTTGGGTGCGGCCCAAGTACAGGAAGGTTTGATGGAAAAAGTACAGTTAGGCGAGGACTAACATTGACTAGTTTTGGTAGAAGCAACTCTATAATTCCCGGGAGGAGGGTATGGAGCGAAGCGAAGTTGAGAGGAAAGGACTTGTCCCCTTAGTAAAGACAAAGTACTAAGGACATTCATAGGTATTTGAAGTAGTTAAGGATGAAGCGGTGAACTGACAGTTATAGGAGAAAAGTGTAAAGAAGAGGAATGGTGCAAAGGACACGCCACTATAGAGTCAAAGTTGCGTGGTCAGAACTGCACTATCAGAAGAAGCGTCATAGTCATAAGAAGCGGCACAAAAGGACAACGGATTTACAGTGAAGTTACGGCAAAGCGTGGTCGACAAGAGAACCACGTCGTTTTGGGTTTAAGTGTACTCTGTGGATGGGCCCATAGTTATTGTAATATGTGACCTTCGGGCACATCTATATAAAGGGTTATTTTTGTATGAGGAAGGGTTAGAGTTAGAGAGAGACATTAGAGAGCTAGATCTAGACTGAGAGAGAGATCTAAGAGAGAAAACACTCTGCAGCTAAGTGGGCAGAGGTCTATTGTAGATAATATTCTGCAGCTAAGTGCGCAGATCAGAACTGTTACGCCTTCCAAGTAATATAAGAATAGTTCCCATGGACGTAGCTCCCATCTAGGGGATGAACCACGTAAATATCTGTGTTATGTGTATGAATCTATGATGTGTTTTGTGTTCATGTTATGGTATGTTTATGTATTTTATTTCATATGTATGTGAATGGGAATCATATTTTAATTAAGCGGAAAACATGTGTATGAATGTTGTGAAGTAACATTAAGTATGATGAATGCATAATTATAATAGTAAAGACAACATCGATTCAACGAAGTATGTAGGTTGTTGATAACTGCGAAGTGCGTAGTCACATGTTGATATTGTTATGTTAAGTAGATGCTAAGCGAGAAATGCATATGAAGTCATTTACCACATCCACGCATCACCACGGTTAGAGAAACCTGATTCTGTAACCCCCCATCTTCACTTTGGGTGAGACTTCAGCCTATTCGTAGGTTGATGCCGAAAGGGACAATGAAATGGGATTTTGTTGGGTCTACAAGAACTTCACCGAACCCGGCTCAACCCCCAGAAAGCAATCCAACAAATGGTTTCGTTGCCACGCTATATATATATATATATATATATATATCCAATTAAGCACACCAACAAATGGTTCTGTGTCATGCTTGAACAGATACTTTGGTGATGTGTCATATTTATGTGGAATACAAAGAAGAAAGAAATACAGAACTGGGTAAGACAGATAGAACGTGAGTTTGCGAAGAAAGAAAACAAACATCTGTGTCTTACCATAGAAAAATGGTTGCAGAGGTATATCTTCATTGACTTGCACGAATTTTTCTTCGCATCTTTTTCTAATGAGCTACATGAGTGGATATTGAGGATAGTAGATTGGAAAAACTATTTTTAGGGTGCAGAACCTACAATTTGGAATCCAGAGTTGATTCATAGGATTAAAGGGATTGACAACCAGATTTCAAGGGCAATAGAATTTTGGTTGGATAGCGCACTGGAAGGCTATATTACAGAGTTTGTTGTGGACACTTTGAAGTATTACAGTGCAACAGAAGGATATTGTTTCCAAGGATTTAGAGGTAAGTACCTGAAAAACCTGATTTTATGCATTAAAATGCTATTAGCTGAAAAAGGTGTCTTACAAATACAATCTGATTCCTAGGGTTTGAATCTATAATGTTAAAAAACACGGATAGTTACACATACAAAGACATAGGAATTTTGTGTAGTGTAAAAAGATATAAATTTAGCACTAGAAATAGGTCTCGTGAAGTTGAACCTCGCACATTCCTAGAAACTGAATTAGGAAGTGATAGAAATTTATTTCAAGCTAAGTCTGATAGTGAAACAAAACCTAGACACATTGGCTATCATCCTATTACTCTACAGAAACCTATAGTTGAGGCAAGAAATATTACTAGTTTGCAGAACACTAGTAGTAGTAATACTGCAGGAGCAGGCACTCAGAATCATCCAAGTAGTGGTGTACCTCCATCGTTTCAAAACCCTACACCTCCTATAAGAAGGATGACAGACAACATAAAGCTACTTGTTTTTAAAAGAACTAGTCTAGAGGATCCAGAGCAACATTGGTTTCTCTGTGATGCTTTCTGGAACATTAAGCAAGTATAAGACAATGCTATAAAATAAGCTCAACTAGTCACCACATTAAGAGATAGAGCTTTAACGTGGTTCATTAAATATTCTGTTTGACATAACAGAACATTGGTTGATATCAAAACAACGCTGATTAGAGAATTTAAGAAGCATAAGTCGGAATCTTAGTGCACTACAGAGCTAAAAGAAATAAAACAGAAACCTAATGAGACTATCTGGGAATTTGATCATAAATTCAAATCCTTGTTGGATCAAGTTAGCTTTGAAATAGCACTGTAACAACATAAAAAATGTTTCATAGTTGCGTTGTTTCCCCACATTAGATTACCATTGATGCAACAAAAGGTAACCTCGCAAACATAAGCATTGTAAATTACGATGAAGCTAGAAGCTTCGCTTATAGGAGAAACCAGCACAGGAATGGTACAGATACAAACATGGCTAGCAAACCTCAAAGCACAACGGTGCATGACTTCACAAGAGTCCATGGAGCTATGTGTGTAGTTCTTGTATCCTTAGGGCCATGGACATGATCAATGCAATATATATCTAAATCTTGGGACCTAAAGGAATATTCTAGGAATCCAAAGCTAAGAAGGTTTCCTCCACCAAACACACATGGCCTCCTGATACTATCATTAGCCTATGGTTGAGGATGTTGGTGCCATTAAGTGGTTTTGAGCAATATGTGCATGTATAAACACCTTGGGAATGATGTTTTAGGGAAGAATATTGTGCCTTTGAACCTATGGAAATCATTGAGGCATCCAAATCAATGAACAATTCCTCGAAGCGCAACACATGACTTCATAGGGGTGTCCATGGTGCTATGTATCTATGTCTTGAGGCCTTAGGGACTTCAAATGGTTAGTGGAGGAGACCTAGAAGCTGGGCCTTAAAGGAAGCTTCTAGCCATTGAGGGATAAGAATGTTCCCTACACCAACCACAAATAGCCTCCTAAGGGTATCATTGGCCTATGATTGAGGATGCCAGTAACTTTAGGTGTTTTTGAGTAGTATGTATGTGTCTCAAGGCCTTGAGAATGATGTTAGATGGAAGATGATTGTGCCTTTGGACCTAAAGAAACCATTGAAGCATCCAAAGCCATGAAAAATGCCTCAAAGCACCACATATGACTCCATAGGGGTATCCATGGTACTATGTATCCAAGTCTTGGGGACATTGTGCCATGCACATGGACAGGGGAGGAGACCTAAACCTACATCCATAAAGGAATATTTCACCTATATAGGGATGAACCAGTAGCCTCAAATAATCACACATGGCATCCCGAGGGTATCATTTTCGTATGATTGAGAATGTGAATTCCATCAAGTGTTTTTTAGTAGCATCTAAGTGTCTCAATTCCTTCGGAATGACGTTCTAGGGAATAATTCCATTCCTTTGTCCCTAGAGAAACCATTAAGGCATCCAGAGGCATGAGAAATCCCTCTAAGCAATATGCATGACCTCATAGAAATATTGATGGCACAATCTACATCCATGCCTTAGGTCCTCATAGAGATATTTGTGACAGAATACCATGGATTTGGCCCTAAAAACCCATTTAGGCATCCAAACCCATTAATAATTCCATAAAGCACCACACATGACTTCAAAGGGTATCATGTCACTATGCATCTAAGCTTGGTGAATTGGGGAATTGGACATGGTAAAGTGAAAAAACCTGAAACTCGAGCCCTAAAGGAATATTCTATCCATCCAGGGCTAAGAATGTTTCCTCCACCAACCACACATGGCCTCCTAAGGGTATCATTGGCTTAAGATTGAGGATGTCAATTCCATTAGCTGGTGTTGAGTAGTATATATGTGTCTCGAGGCCTTGGGAATGATCTTATAGGGAAGAAGACCATGTGTTTGTACCTAAATAAATTATTGAGGCATTCATAACCATGCACAATGACTGAAGGCACCATGCATGACTTTGTAAGGGTATCCATGGCAGTATATATCTAGGTTTCTGACCTTGGGGTGTTGAACATGGTCAATAGAGAACACCTAAACCTCGAACCCTAAAGGAATCTTCTAGCCATCCAAGGATAAGGAAGTTTCTTCCACTAACCACACATGGCATTATGAGTGTATAATTGGCCTATGATTGAAGATGTCAGTGACATTAGGTGCTTTTGAGAAGTATGTAGGTGTCTCAAAGCCTTGGGAATGGAATTCCAAGGAAGAAGACCATGCCTTTGTCCCTAAATAAATTGTTGATGCATCCAGAGCCATGAACAATTCCTTGAAGCATTATGCATGACTTTGCAGTAGTATCTATGACACTATGTATCTAGGTCTTGTGGCCCTTGGGCCTTGGACATGGTCATTGGAGGAGACTTGAACCTTCAGCTCTAAAATAATATTATAGCCATATAGGGTTATGTAGGTTTCCTCCATCAACCACACATGGAATCAGGGTATCATTGGCCAATCATTGAGAATCACTACAACAAAATAGCCCTTTAGGGGCGGTTTTGGTTTGCGGGGGTCTTGGTAAAACCCCCCCTAAAATTTTTTTCAGACCCTTGGAGGCAGTCTTTTAAAACTGCCCCTAAAAGTCATGGAAATTGGACTTTTGGGGGCGGTTTTTTTAAATCTGCCCCCAAAAGTCTTGAAATTTGACTTTTGGGGGCGGTTTTTGGAAAAGCCCCCCTAAAATCCCAATTCTCATAACTTTTGGGGGCGGTTTGTCAAAAGCCCCCCTAAAATTCATGAGAATTCAACTTTTGGAGGCATTTTTTTTGGAACCCCCCTTAAAAGTCATGAGAATTGAACTTTTGGAGGTGGTTGTTTGAAAACCCCCCCTAAAAGCCCAATTATCATAACTTTTGGGGGCGATTTGCCAAACCCCCCCTAAAAGTCATGAGAAATGAACTTTGGGAGGTGGTTTGTTTGCAACCCGCCTTAAAAGTCACGAGAATTGAACTTTTGGAGGTGGTTGTTTGAAACCTCCCCTAAAATTTCAATTCTCATAACTTGTGGGGGCGGTTTGTCAAAACCGCCCCTAAAAGTCATGAGAATTGAACTTTGGGAGGCGGTTTGTTTGGAACCCCCCTTAAAAGTCACGAGAATTGAACTTTTGGAGGCGGTTGCTTGAAAAGCCCCCCTAAAAGCCCAATTCTCATAACTTGTGGGGGCAGTTTTTCAAAACCCCCACTAAAAGTCATGAGAATTGAACTTTTGGAGGTGTTTTTTTTGGAACCCCCCCTTAAAACTCATGATGTCAAAGTCTTTGATCTAAAACCTTGGTTATAAATAACCCAAGGTCAAAGTTTATTGTGTTAGTGTGTTGATTTGGTGCAATAGGCATGTTAGTGATTGGGTTAGGGGGTAGTGGGTTAGGGTTAGAGGGACACTGGCTTAAGGGGATATTTTCTACAATTTCATAATGTTGTAGGCTTTGGGGAGTTTTTGGATTAGATGCGAGGCACCTAAGGAATCAGTGGGTTAGTGGGAAAGGGGTTATGGTTTTGTTGGTACTAGTGGTTAAGTGGTTTATAAGTTATCATGTTATTTGGTTTGGGGCTAGATGTTAAGGTTAGGTACGAGGTGAGGGGGTTAGAGGTTGAAGCTTCCTAGGTGCATGAATTCATTGCATGGATCAAGTGTGCCAAGTGCATGAGTCATTTACATGGGTCGGTTTTTTTAGGTCATTGTTTAATTAGTGGCATTATTTATGGTGGCCATTTCAATATTTATAACACAAAGGATGGTTCTCATGTCCTAGACTATGGCATGTGAACTAAATTTAGGGTCTAATGCCATATTAATTTTCCATGGGGTTGATGGTCCATGCATGTTAACCTAGATTACCACTTAAGAATCTCTAGCCTACATGTGAGATCATCATGATCATCATTGTCACCATCGTCGATGTCATTGTTGTTGTTATTTTTTCCATGGTTATGTAAACCAATAAACCAACCATGGTTTAATATTTATAGGTTATGTAAACCAATAGTGGTTCTCATAACCTAAATAATGGTCCATGGATAATAAATTTACTATATGATTCATGGTCCATGTGTAGGGCCCTACACATAATTACTTTACCTTACAAGCAAGCTATTGTGGCCATTTCAATATTTGTAACATTGACTATGGTTCTCGTGGCCTATACCATGGCCTACAAACTAATTTTAGGGCCTAATACCATATTAATTTTCTATGGGGTTGATGGTCCATGCATGTTAACCTAGACTACTACATATGACCTACATATGGAATATCTAGCCTATATGTAACAATTCCCTCCGTTGCTCTTGAGTGATGATTAAGGCCTTGTGACATCACATAATCTCTAAAGAGTGAGTCTAATTTCACTACAAGTGGGATATGTTGGTGATTTTTAGATCTGTAACACCAAAAATGAATTTTTTCTTGCCAATTTCAACATGCTAGTAATTTTCATTCCATCACCCTTTCTTTTCATTGTTTTCCCCTTTTTGTGAAGGGTGACTCAAGTCTCCGCCTCCCATTCCATGTATAACAAATACTCCATTCTTCCACATATAAACAGCTAAATGGAGAAAGTATTCATGCACTTCTAAAACACCAGAAAAACCCTGAAGAGACCCGAAAAGCTTCTGTATTGGACGCATCCTCCATTGCTCCGCTCAGTTCTAAAGTGGAATCATAATTATTTACTTAAATAATATATTTAATAATTTATTCAATTTAGTAGCTTTCTTGCGAATACACATAAATGTATTTTAATATGTGATGTGCCTAGCGTTGTACTAAATGTCTAATTAAATTTTTCATCGTTGGAATGAAATCAAAATCAAAATCATGTTTAGGAATCTCGTGCCATTTGGAATACTGGTTCCCGCCACTCCATTTTGTGATTTTTTTAATAAATTGGTTCAATCCTGCGCGATTTGGACATACTGGTTCTATGCGCACTTGGTATCCTTCATCGATCGCACTCTGGGGCCAGCTCTCAAACTAGGGGATGATTCATACCAAGTGCTCGAACTACATTCAGATCTGAGATTGGCATTGCCATAGACGCTAGCACTAAGTCCGGCTCTCAAACCAAGGATCCATTCAATTGGTGTGGTAGAATTGAAGAACCTTGAAAGGGAAAGGTACGTCCTCATATTTTTGTTCAGTCTTGTTTATTCTAATCTAGTTTTAATAATAAATGCCTTGTTGATATTTTACTTTGGTGCTGTAAGGTAGAGTGAAAGAAAATTAAATAGACTATAATAAATAGACAAGCAACAAACAAAGATTGATGTATTTTATTA
This sequence comes from Larix kaempferi, assembly GCA_027924585.1. NCBI lineage: Eukaryota > Viridiplantae > Streptophyta > Pinopsida > Pinales > Pinaceae > Larix > Larix kaempferi. The sequence goes on from BSBM01000753.1 coordinate 59,950,242, forward strand.
GAATGAACAAACTACATGCCTGGAAATGACTTGATAAGATGCCCACTCTCCAAGTAGAAAAGGAACCCTCTTGCTGAAGATGATACCTGAATGTTTAGTTGTTGTCCCTATGTGCAATATCCTCCAATATGTTCTAGGAAAAACCAACAAACTATCTTAAAAATCAAGCCAAGGTTGTGATGCAATTTCTGAGTGAAATGGGGTTTTATAAATCATGTATGCTTAAGGGAACATGGCCGCTTCTTCCACAAAGGATATAGCATATGCCACTAGTAATGACAGGGATATGTAGCTAAGAATAGTAACCCATAAACTTCCTTAAGGCAATCAAGTTTAAGATCTAGATTAGAGATCCACAACTATCCTCTATGCTCAGTCAAATAATGTAATATAGATATGATATGAATATTTATTCCCAAAATATTTCATAGATTTGATGAATATTTCATGCATCAATATTGTGAGCTGCTCCTTCCACTAATTTCATGCACTTGTCAATGATTGTTGTAGCAGATCTATACCATGTTCTCCCTTCCAACACTTGTTGATATGACATTGTTTGACTGCCCAGATGCCACTAGATATTAATGCCAAATCACAGCTGAATAGACCCCCTTTCCAGCTGAAGAAGGAGGTGGAAAATAGGGGTAGAACTCTTTCTCTCAGTTAGGCTCTCTAATAGTTAAAGAGCATGGAGACCAGATATGTAGGGGTATATTCGAGAGTCTTATCCACACGGGTGTGATCATGGCTGGGGCAGACAAAGGATCAAACTCCGGGAACCGACTTTGAATATCTAGATCTATGTGGGTTATCTGTCTTGATCAATTACTATTTGGATCTTAAGCAAATTTGGATTTGGTAAGCTTTATGTTTATAAACTAGTTCAAACCTGTATTTCTCTCCCAATTAGGGACCACAAATGTCCTCTTGAAGATTGGGGAGGCTTGTGAAAACTTATGAAGTCTATTATTTGTTATAAAATTTCACATGATTGTTTCAAAATTGGAATTGAATATTGATATTTCATGTGGTTGATTAATGATATAAGTTTTTTTTTGTTATTTAGGTTGTGTGAAAGTGCATACATGGAGGTAAGTGATTGTATGTACTTTAACTATATCATTCTTTTCATGACATTTCCATGCTCATAACATATTATCTTGTACTTTAATAAGATTATAATAGGATACAACCAAGTAATACTCTAATCCATTTGAGAAAACACAGGGAAAACAAATTATGACACGAAATCAAAGAAGTCTGATTATGGAATCTTTAAAAATAACCTTTAAGAAGGATAAAGTGGGGAATACATGAACATGCACAAAAAATTGAAATAAGAAAAATGCTCATATGGGCCACTTATAGATAATCTTCTAATCAAATGGGGAAGTGTGTGGCATATAATGATATGCAATTAAAGTTGAGTAATAAAAAGGGTTGAAAATCATACCATAGATTTCTTGTCAAATCATTCTTGAAAGATCGTCGAAGAGATAAGAGGAGGCATATGTGTATACCACACCTTTAGATCCCTATATCTCCTATGGTAGCATATAGATGAATATACTTGTTAACACCCAAATTAACCCCCAAGGTTGTGATAGAAGGCAATTCGGGGTAACCACTAACCAATCTTTAGCTTGTGATACTGACCCAACACAAATAGAGAGGGCTCTCTCTATAAACTCATGAAAACTGGAAATAATCAAAGGCGTCAACAGTAAAAATGTACACCAGCATTCATCATTCAAAATATTCAATTACAACATACACAGAAGATTAGATTTCTGTTGGAAAAAAATGATTTAAACGTTGTTTCGTTGAAACATATGAATCTCTATTGGGCAATGGAGTCACATTAAACAAACTCTGAACATTTATTTACAAATGCTTTGCGAATGCATTTAAACAGGGGCAAGGTGGCAAACAGCTTGTAGTCAAAGTGATTTTAATTGGTGAAATAGAAGAGAAAGAAACAATCCATCGATACAAGGCATACAATAATGAATCCTGTACCAACTTTAGTAGAAATTATTTGTGCAATACTTGGAATGAGATAAACAAAGCATAAATTTGTATGAATTCTGCTTAACTATAACACTGCACCAAGTATGAAGAGATGTTACAAAATGGAAATAACAATGAAAGATACACAATACACAGGAGAAAAAGAGAGAACAGACTACAGGACCAATTACACAAGAATCCCTGAAAAACACCAGCTCAGCTTTGCAAAACTTTATTCAAAATAGCTCATAAGCGTCTTACAGAAAAATACACAAAGTTTCAAAAAGTTTTTAACCCGTCTGTCTTCATTTACAATGAATTTATAGAGGCCCCTTGAGCTCTAGGCTCGGCTCTCTCTCCTGAACAGAAAACAGTTGCAATTACTTGACACCTACATGACAGCTAACCGAGGCATTTCACCGTTACAACTTTCAAAACAGACACAGACGGCATGGGCCTAACCGCTTTTTACATTTACTGGCCTATTTTACTATATGACCAACTACTTGAACAAAAAACAAAACAGAAAGATAACAACTCCAGCTTGCTTCTCCCATTCTCGCTGATTGCTTAGCTGATACCTTTGAGCTCTTAACCTAAACATGAAAAATATCTAAGACCGAACTATTGCCCACCGGGTGTGTTTCACCATTCGTGACAGCACAATGTATAAATGCAAATTACAAATAACAGACCAGCTCTGGCCATACCGGCATCCAAAAATAGGTTTATAAACCGTCTAAGACTTTCAAAATTGGAGATAAGGAGTATACTTATGTAGCCAAAAACAGACTTTGCTGGGTGGTGAGATGCAAATAACATAAAAAATGCTACCACAGTCCTAGGCTTTCACCTGACCATACCAATCAAGAAAATCACCTACGTCGAAGGAAACCTTTGTCTGGGCTTCTTTCGGTGGGGGAGCAGGGGGCATCTCTTTAGTGGGGAGTACTAAATCCTTGATAATGTCCACACTATGGAGGGCTTTCTGCTCGTCTTCTTCATGGGATTCTTTCCTTCTTTCTGCCACTGAAAACTCCAACACACCCATCATTTCTTGGGATCTTCTGATTTGCGGACGGGACCGTCTGCCACATGGTCGAAAACTACAGGAGGTAGAGGAATATGTTCTTCCTCCATCTCAGAAAAAACATACTTTGGCGCCACTACTACTTCGCATCCCTGATCTCTCTCCATGCTCTGATACTAACTGTACAATATCTGAATAGATGAAATTGCCACCTTTTCAGAATTGGATGTGAGTTGAGAGTCCAGGGAATTAGGTTTATAACGATTGATAAGGACGTTGTCCCCATGCAAATCATTCTTCTATAATTCTCTGACTAGACCCTCCAAATGATTCAACATGATGACCAAGGCTAGGAATGACGCAAGACATGTTTGATCGTGCTTTTCGGGCCAGAAAGAAAGGAAATCTGACGGCGCTGAGGTGGCTCAACACATGCGGCAATCATTGATTTGCAGCGAAGATGTGTTTCACCTGTGAAAAATCGTGATTGGATCAGGATCGTAGATTTAAGCTTCTGTGGCTTTCAATTTAGCAGCACACAGCTCCAATCTTGACCATCGGATGATGTGCCTTTACCAACCGTGGTGATTTTGGGCATGCTTAACATGCTGACGATTAAAATCACCACTGTTGTTCTGAACTGTTGATCTACCTCCGTTAGATCCAGGCCGTTGAAAGGAGCATGATGCTTAACCAAATCGCGGAGATTTGGAACACAATATTTCTCCGTGCATGTTAGATTAGCGCCATCGCTTTTTCACCATAGATCTTCGTTTCCGTTGATCCATGCCATTGATTTCTTTAGGAACCTGCCTATTGGCTAACACTTCCCCCGTGCTTATAACATTTCCACTTAACTTCACGCAAAAAGCTTAGGGCTGTAGATCTCCGGGGCAATTTAATCTGTGTTGTCCAAACATACTTCTATCTGCTAGTGGCATACTAGCCTACCATTAGTCCCCTGATCACCATGGGAACTTGGATCTTCTTAATATTCTCTCTCTTTTTAACCAATTCCACCGTATTGAGCTCTAATCATTCACCCTGGGGGATGCGACCCGGGAGTTTGGCTTCTTTTGAGGAATTATCCTGATCCTACAACTCTTTTTCTTCATAAAAACCCTCTTCAAAGCTTAGCACATTTCGAGTGCTAAGAACTGTCTCCAACCGAGGATGTTATCCTCCTTGCGAGGTAGCGAAGAACCCCGTAGACCAAGTGCCTGATCCATTGGGTGATACTCCAAAACCTTAACTGAAAACTTCTATAAAAACTGAAAATGGAACTGTACTTGCCTCATATCTGGTCTAAACATACAAAAATAAAAACCCATGGCTCCGCTTCCAGACCTTAGGGCCTTCACTTCGGGCTTCAAGTCCTTTAAGTTCGTCGTTAAAACTTCAAAATAACTGTAAAAAAATGAACATATATACAGGCTATGGTACATGAGTTACCTTCTTTCTCTAGGACAGGTAGTGCTTCAAAAGACTTCCATTGACTGGACCTCCTGACCAGGCAGATCCATCTTGGTGTTCCAGGATAAAATAATTTTCTCGTCAGTTTGCTGCAATGATATATGGCCCCATCCACATATGGTCGAATTTCCCATGTTTATCCTCTCTTGGAGCATCCCATTTCAGAACCAGGTCATTAACCTGAAATTGATCTTCTTTTGCTTTCCTGTCAAAGGAATTATTTATCTTTTGTTAGTGCCCCTGTAGTTTGTCATATGATTTACTTTTTAGCTCATTCAACTCAACTATCTAATTCACTCTTCTCTGCATATGATTTGGCTCTTCCTCTATTGCTTGCAACAATCTCATGATTGGAAACCCCAAAGATGCTAGAAAAACTACTTCAGCTCCATATACCAATTGAAAAGGTGACATTCCAATAGCCCTTTTTGTTATGATTATGTCAGCCCACAAAGCATATTTCAATTTTGTGTGCCAAGCTCTCTTATTTTCCTCCAACAACTTCTTGATGATCCTTACCAGGCTCTTGTTAGAGGATTCTGCTAGCCCATTTCCTTTAGGATAGTACATTGTGGAATGGTTTAGACTAATATGTTATTTATGACAAAAGTTTATCATTTTCTTGGAACTAAAGGCAGGAGCATTATCAGTCACAATCCTTTTAGGACACCCAAATTGGGACAAGATGTTGTCTTCTAGGAAATCCATGATAACATTTTCTGTTGCTTTCCTGGTATGGATGGCCTCAATCCATTTGGTAAAATAATCTATAGTAGTCAAAATCCATCGATGCTAACTAGAGGAGTTTGGGTTTATTTCCCCAATAAAATCTAGCCCCCATTGCTGGAAAGGAGCTTCCACTATGACTGGGTGAAGATGGAGCGAAACCACTTTTCTCTTTCCTTTAAATATTTGACACTGGTGACAGGTAACAGTCTCCTTGTACACATCAGCAAACATGGTAGGCCAGTAGAACCCAACCCTCAAGATTTTGTTGACTGTTACCTTCTAGGAATGATGCCCACCACAATCTCCCTTGTGGAATTCCTTCTTTGTGTGCTAAGCTTCTTCTTCTAACAAGCAATTCAGTAACACACCTCCAGGGTCCTTCCAATATAAAAACTGACTCATAATACAATATTTTGCAGCTTTTAGTTTCACAGCTCTGGCCCTGCTCTTGCTTAACCCTGTAGGATCTTATAAGTTTTGTAATACATACACAATGTCAGCATACCAAGGGGATGCAAAGAACTCAGACCTTATCTCCACTCCCGTGTCTAACTGATTTGAATATTCCTCCAAAAGGTCCATCTGCAAAGAGTCACATTCAACATTAGCCATCAATTTCGCCAGGCCCTGTCCCTTTACCAGCTTGGTGGGTTTGATTTCTAAGTCATACTCCAGCAATACAACAATCCACTTGGCTCTTCTCCCTTCGGGATCTGCTCGGGTGAGGATACTCTTCACAGCGCTATTTGGGACATGGGAAATAATGTGGGAATGGAGGATGTAGACCCTGAAATCCTTCAATGATTTTATCAGGGCATATGCCTGTTTTTCCATAATGTCATATTTCAACTCCCCATCTCTCAGCATCCTGTTGAAAAAAGCAATAGGTTGCTCAGCATTCTGGGCATTCTTTTGTAACAGGACTCCTGGCACCGTATGTTCAGATGCATAAGAAAATATCAAGAATTCTTTGGAAAAATCCAGGCTTGCTAATACCGAGGCCTCGATATAGCTTTTTTAATGCAGGTGAACGATTCCCTAGCCTCCCTAGTCCATTTTATCTGGTTCTCTTTCTTTAGCATATTGGTGATATTCTTCATTATTTCTGTGAAATTGGGAATAAACCTCCTCAGGAAACCCACATGCCCTATGAAGGATTGTACTTCTTTCTTGCTTCTGGGTTCCTCTACTTTCTGAATTGCACTAACCCTCTCAGGGTCAATCTTGATACCTCCTTTGGAAATAATATGTCCTAAGAGCTTAGCCTCTTCTAATGCAAAATGAGACTTTTTAGGGTTAAGAGATATACCATATTTCCTGCATTTGATGAAAACATGTTCCAAGTGTTTCAGGTGCTCATCATCAGATCTGGAATACACTGTTATATCATCCATGTATACAACCACAAACTTATCTTTCTCCTCATAAAATTATATGTCCATTGCACGCTGGAAAGTGGCTCCTGCATTCATCAGCCCAAAAGGGATCTTCGCATACATGAAGGTACCCCTAGGCGTGGTAAAAGAAGTCTTCTCTTGGTCTTCTGGGCATACCTTGATTTGATTGTATCCTGAGAAGCCATCCATAGTAGAGATTATTTCTGCTCCTACTACCTTCTGTAAAATATGTTCCATTTTAGGCAAAGGGTAGTTATCTTTTAATGAGTCTCTGTTCATGTTCCTGAAATCTATGCAGATCCTAATCTCACCATTCTTCTTCCTTACGGGGACTAGATTTGCGATCCACTGAGAGAATCTCAGGGTGACAATGATTTTTGCATTAAATAATCTTCTGGTTTCCTTTTCTATCACAGGCACCAATTTGGGGTTTATCCTTCTTAACTTCTGCTTGAATGGTTTCTCCCTGGTTTGATTGGAATAGAATGTTGTATTATAGAGGTATCATACTCCTTTAGGTCTTCATAACTCTAGGCGAAAGCATCCGCTTATTTTTTCATCAATTTTATATACCGCTCCTTCTGCTTAGCCTGCAGCTTCTTGGACAGGTTCACCATCCGAGGTTCCTCCTTAGTACCCAAATTCGGGTCTTCTATAGCGTCGCTGGGAGGTTCAAACTTCGGGTTTTTCGCCACATCATTTTGGTGAAACAGCTTCTCCAGGGGTATCAGTCCCTTAGGGATATAATTTCTCTTCAATTGAATGATATCTTTTCCGCCCAACATGTTTTTCCACTCCTTCCTTTCATTCTCTTCATCTTCTAATTGTTCCTAGTCTATCAGACCTTCCATGTTCTCATTTCAGCATCAATCTGAACATTAGCAAACTCATCAGATAGCTCCAAAAATCTCTTAATTTGTAAATCATCATCAAATACCTGCCAGTATTTAGAATTGTATGGAATAGATGGCATGTTCACCACCTCCACCTCATACTTTTCCTGAGAAAAAATAGGTGTTTTAAAACCACCAACAGTAGTGGCCAAAGAGTCTGCCACCTGATTTTCACATTTGGGGATCACCCTGATCTTTTGTTCTATGAAACAATTCCCAAACGTATCCCAGACTTCATTTCTATAGGCTCTCATCCTAGGGTGTTTGGTTTGATAGCTGTCATTCACTTGATTTACCACCAATTATGAATCTCCAAACACATGTATCATTTTTGCTCCCAAGTCTTTTAGAGCTCTCTGTCCTAGGAGCAGAGCTTCATACTCAGCCACATTATTAGTACATTCAAAAGTTAGCTTATATGATAAGGCTCTGGACTCTGGACTCTATGTCGGGAGGTATGATCCAATCTCCTGCACGAGCGCCATTCTTGCTCAGGGATCCATCAAAGTACATCTTCCATAGCCCCTCCTAATTTTTCTGCTTCTCTGAGACCTCATACCTTGCTACAAATTCTTTATCTTCATTTACTTCGAGGTATGTTGGAGGTAGAGGGTCAGTATGTGGACCGTCATTGAAGAAAATAGAGGACCCAACCTCAGTGTCTACAACATATATAGGGTGATTTTCAGGTTTGTCGTCACTGTTGACCGCATAAGCCATACTCTTTTCCCTATACAGCTTTCTATTGCTCCCAAAAATAGCTATAGTGGCATATGATAGGTCCATTTGCATGGTCCCCTTCAATGTTTTAACCCAAGACCGTGACAATAACATCCCAAACTTAGCAGGTACCTCTGCCACTACAATGTCCATCATAATGCTCTTAGCTGGGATTTGGGCAAGGGTCACTATCACATCTTTAATCAACCGTAGACATTGCACTCTTCTGGAATCAAAAGAATAGAGGTCTTTGTAGGGTCTGGTGACTTCTAACCCCAGCAGATCCACCACTGATTTTGGCATCAGATTATGTGATGCCCGAGAGTCTATCAATGCGTTGTGCAAGATTTTGCCATGGATATTAAGACTTAAATAAAAGGGAGGGACCTCTTCATCTTCTGGCTCTTCGAGCTTAGATCCAAAAATTATAGTAGGGGCATCTTTTGTTACTTCCAACACGTCCTATGGACAATCTTTCTGTCCTTTTACCATGCTAGCTATCTCTTCCCTATATTCGTTGTTTCTTAACAACTCATTTAGGGGGATAGCGATCTTTGCCTTGGATAGTTCAGCCTTCAGGCTAAATGTTGAAGCTGGCTTCAGCATTTCAGTGACTTCTGGTTACCTAACTTCTTTAGAATGTTGCCCTTTATCTTCTCGTGCTTTCTGTGCAGTAACCTCTAGTTGTTTCTCCTTTAGCTTTTCTGCATTCTGTTGAGTATTGGAGGGTTGAGTTTGGCCAGTCTTTCCCTTGTTTATGGTCATATCTCAATTCCTCAACTTCATCTTCCTTTGAATTTCATCCATAGCATTTTGGTAACCCATTTGGTACTGCTCAGAATCTAGTTCAGCCATTTGGTTAGTGCCTTCCTTGGTGAAAAAATCATGCTCCCTTTCGGTCAAATATACCTCATGGTTCAAGGTGTCTAAGAGATGGATATGGTCACCCATGGGTTCTACAGGTCCTTCGTCATCAACTGAACCTTCAGGGAAAGGGGGCCTTATCTGTTGGTCATTAGGGTTTCTTTGATTTCTTTGGGGGGGTGGTCTTCTGAAGTTAGGATTTCTCATTTGGTTCTCAAGCTGATCTCTGGCAGGAGGTTTATTATCTAGGGCTAACCTATCCATCAGTTTTTCCATGGATTTCATCATTGTGTCAAACTTAGCATCACTAGAAGAGGAGGAGGTAGAGGCTTGGATCTCTTGCCTCTTTTTATCTGTTTATGTTTTACCCTTTATTTTCCCTGAAGCCATCATGTTTGCTTCCACCTCTATGGCATCTTTCAGCATAGCAGGTAAAGAGGCCGATTTTATTTCTCTCGACATACATGAGAAATCTCCATCAAATGCGTCTGCATAATGGAGCTTTGCAACGTCTACTAAGGGTCTTAGGTCATCTCGGATAGAATTGTATGCCTTCATAAACCTAGTAGAAAACTCATGAACAGATTCAAAACCTCCTTTCTTCAAATGGTTGTATTGGGATAAGACCATGGCAGGACTCCCTACCATTTCCCACCTTTCTAAGAACAATGGCTTAAAGGCTGCAAAATCATTGATAGAAGCATTTTGCAACTACCTGAACCATTTCTTAGGTTCTCCAAACAAACTCTGAGCAAACAACCTTATCTTAACATCATCATGATCTACTTCCTCCAAATCAATAAAATCTTCAAATCTGTCTATATGTTGTTTGGCGGAAAAACACCCCTCCCCATCATAAGAGACAATCCTATGTGCATAGTTCTGAGGGAGGTCATGTAAGACTGCTGGTAAGTTTAAAGGTGCAAATATGGCAACCATGAGTATAGGCGTATTTTGTAAAAGGGGTGGGATATTCTGAGCAGAGTTTGTGGTATGGGGCTGAGAGACCTGAAAAGAAGGTTTAGCTCTTTCAGCTTCGGTAATATTTTTCAACTCACGCCAAACAGGGTCTAACAAATAGGACTCAGGAGTATTTAGACCTTCTTTCCCTAAGCTTAAATATGATTTGGATCTTGATCTTGGCAAAGGATTCCCAATGTCTATCTCTATATCTAATTCTTGAAAAATAGATAGCTCTTCTTTAGATTCAATCCTTCCGCCGCTAGAAGTACTAGCTTTACCCTTTCCAGTCCTATGTTTAAGCAAAATTTCCGGATTATCAACACTGAGCAAAGTTTCGGAAATAGGATTACCTCTGGTATGGATCTTTCGTGAGACCAGGATGCCTTTTTCAAGACTTCTTCAGAAATAGACTTTGGTTCATCGGTCTCCCCAGTGGAGTCTTTCTTGAATACAAATCTTAACGAGTGGAGTCACCAGGGAAAAAATACACAACCCTCGAAAATCTAGAAATCTCTGTTTTCCCACAGGGATCTCTCCTTTCTTTGAATCTCAAAATTCTCTGTTGTTCTCCCGGGGATGATAAGAAACTCACGTTCCCCGACAACAATGCCAATTTGTTAACACCCAAATTAACCCCCAAGGTTGTGAGAGAAGGCAATTCGGGGTAACCACTAACCAATCTTTAGCTTGTGCTACTGAACCAACACAAACAAAGAAGGCTCTCTCTATAAACTCATGAGAACTGGAAATAATCAAAGGCGTCAACAGTGAAAATGTACACTAGCATTCATCATTCAAAATATTCAATTACAACATACACAGAAGATCAGATTTCTACTGGAACAAAATGAATTAAACATTGTTTGGTTGAAACATATGAATCTCTATTGGGCAATGGAGTCACATTAAACAAACTTTGAACATTTATTTACAAATGCTTTGCGAATGCATTTAAACAAGGGCAAGGTAGCAAACAGTTTGTAGTAAAAGTGATTTTAATTGGTGAAACAAAAGAGAAAGAAACAATTTATCGATACAAGGCATACAATAATGAATCCTGTACCAACTTTAGTAGAAATCATTTGTGCAATACTTGGAATGAGATAAACAGAGCATAAATTTGTATGAATTCTGCTTAACTATAACACTGCACCAAGTATGAAGAGATATTACAGACTGGAAATAACAATGACAGATACACAATACACAGGAGAAAAAGAGAGAACAGACTATAGGACCAATTACACAAGAATTCTTGAAAAACACCGGTTTAGCTCTGCAAAACGTTATTCAAAATAGCTCATAAGCATCTTACAGAACAATACACAAAGTTTCAAAAAGCTTTTAACCCGCCTGTCTTCAATTACAATGAATTTATGGAGGCCCCTTGAGCTCTAGGCTCGGCTCTCTCTCCTGAATAGAAAAAAATTGCAATTACTTGACACCTAATTGACAGCTAACCAAGGCGTTTCGCCGTTACAACTTTCAAAACAGACACAAGCGGTATAGGCCTAACCGCTTTTTACATTTACTGGCCTATTTTACTATATGACCAACTACTTGAACAAAAAACAAAAAAGAAAGATAACAACTCTAGCTTGTTGCTTCCATTCTCGCTGATTGCTTCGCTGATACCTTTGAGCTCTTAACCTAAACATCGGAAATATCTAAGACCGAACTGCTGCCCACCGGGTGTGTTTCACCATTCGTGATAGCACAATGTAGAAATGCAAATTACAAATAACAGACCAGCTCTGGCCATACTAGCTTCCAAAAATAGGTTTACAGACCGTCTAAGTCTTTGAAAATTGGAGATAAGGAGTATACTTTTGTAGCCAAAAATAGAATTTGCTGCGTGGCGAGATGCAAATAACGTAAAAAACGCTGCCACATTAGTCCTGGGCTTTCACCTGACCATACCAATCAATAAAATCACCTACGTTGAAGGAAACCTTTGTCCGGGCTTCTTTAGATGGGGGAGCAGGGGGCATCTCTTTAGTGGGGAGTACTAAATCCTTGATAATGTCCACACTCTGGCGGGATTTCTTCTCGTCTTCTTCATGGGCTTCTTTCCTTCTTTTCTGCCGCTAAAAACTCCAACACACCTGTCGTTTCTTGGGATCTTCTGATTTGCGGACGGGACCATCTGCCACATGGTCAAAAACTACAGGAGGTAGAGGAATATGTTCCTCCTCCATCTCAGACAACACATGCTCTAGTGCCACTACTACTTCGCATCCTTGATCTCTCTCCATGCTCTAATACTAACTGTACAATATCCGAATAGATGAACTCACCACCTTTTCAGAATTGGACGTGAGTTGAGAGTCCAGGGAATTAGGTTTATAACAATTAATAACGATGGCGTCCCCATGCGAATCATTCTGCTATGATTCTCTGACTAGACCCTCCAAATGATTCAACATGATGACCGAGGCTAGGACTGATGCAAGACACGTTTGACTGTGCTTTTCGGGCTAGATAGAAAGGATATCTAACTGCGCTGAGGTGGCTCATCCCATGCGGCAATCATTGATTTGCAGCGAGGATGTATTTCACCTATGAAAACTTGTGATTGGATCAGGACAGTAGATTTCAGCTTCCATGGCTTTCAATTTAGCGGCACACAGCTCCAATCTTGACTGCCGGATGATGTGCCTTTACCGACCGCGGAGATTTTGGGCGTGCTTAACATGCTGACAATTAAAATCATTGCTGCTGTTCTGAACCATTGATCTACCTCTGTTAGATCTAGGCTGTTGAAAGGATCTTGATGCTTAACCAAATCGCGGAGATTTGGAACACAATCTTTCTCTGCGCACGTTAGATTAGCGCCATCACTTTTTCACCGTAGATCTTCGTTTTCGTCAATCCATGCTGTTGATTTCTTTAGGAACCTGCCTATTGGTTAACACTTCCCTCGCGCTTATAACATTTCCACTTAACTTCGCGCAAAAATCTTAGGGCCGTAGATCTCTGGGGCAATTTAATCTGTGCTGTCCAAACATACTTCTATCTATTGTTGGCGTACTAGCTTGCCATTAGTCCCCTGATCACCATGGGAACTTGGATCTTCTGAATATTCTCTCTCTTTTTACCAAATCCACCGTATTGAGCTCTAATCATTCACCCTGGGGGATGCGACTCAGGAGTTTGGCTTCTTTTGAGGAATTATCCTGATCCTGCAACTCTTTTTCTTCATAAAAACCCTCTTCAAAGCTTAGCACATTTCGAGTGCTAACAATACTATTCCATTCTATCTCTCAATGCATATATATATATATATATATTCCAAATGGAAAATATCCATCACTCTAAATAAAGAGTGATCATGAACTGCCCTTGAAGGAATTTCGTATTATGTGCTTAGAAAACAAAGGTTACATCTCAAAATTTATGGCCCATAGACATTTTGGCTCACAATGTTCCATTCTTCAGCTATCATTTCAGAAAAAGGATCTGAGTCATGAAACTCTTGACTATACATTGTGTTCTCCTTAATTGTCTTGCAATTATAATTATGTATTGCTCAAAACCTAAAACAGTAACTACAATGTTCCTTAAAAAGAGTTTCCTCGGTATTCATCGAGCACAACTTGTTTCTAAATTTCTAGTTATGCAGATTGTGGGAGAGGAAACTTGAATTCCACTCGTATTTCTCCAGGTGGAATTAACAATGCTTCCTTAGAAAGTACATCAGCTTCATTGTTAAGCTCCCTGTAGACACGACTGAAAGAGATCGAGTTGAAAAGAGAGATTAGATTCTGAATTTGAGCCAACATAGATTGAAGATGCAGAGCTCTGATCTGTAGCCTTTGGTTTCCCCATTCAATTACCATTCTTGAATCTCCAAAAACTTGAAGATGCGTTATGTGATGGCTTATTGCAGTATGTAGTACTGCCCACAGCTCTATTAATTCAGCTTTGTTATTTGTGCCATGCCCAGTGCCATAGAGAATGGTAATTTTACTGTGATCATTTAAATATATGACCCCACCGGAGCCACCAAGTTGTGGATGGCCTTGAATTGCACCATCAAAATAAGCCCAAGGAGCACTTTTGTCGATTGTAGTATGAAACAGAATTCTTGGTTTTTTCTGATTCTCTTCTTTTTTATGTTCCCTTTCCCATTGCACAATCAAGGCCGAAGTTACCTCAGCAGGGATGAAGTTTTCAAGAAAAATTATCGAGTTCCTTTCCCACCATAGACCATATATAAAAAAGGAGGGGAATGCATTGAAATTGCATACCAGTGGATTCTTCTACCACTTTTGACACTAGCTTTCTGCGGATGAATCCAAAGGGATATCAGTGTTGGCAATTTTCTTGGAGGTGACCTTCCATACTGCCTCTGCATAAATACAAGAGGAAAATAAGTGAGATGAAGTTTCTTCGGAGGCTTGGCATAAAGGGCAGCGACTTGGACCTATCCATCCGCGTTTCAACAAATTGTCCCAAGTGAGAAGCTTGTCACTTAGGGTAAGCCATAAGAGCATCTTTTCTTTCAAGGTACCACATGTTTTCCATACCACAAACCACCACCATTTTTTCTCACCAGTGAAAAGGTTTTTGTTAAAAGCTTCATATCCAAGTTTGTCTGTATAGTCTCCATTAGTGCTATTCAAAAGTCCAGACTAGATTGTCTTCTATGTCTTTGCTTGGATTTACAAAATTCATCCTTAGGAGGGATATGAAATTTGACCATTCAGTGGCTTCTTCCTCAGCTAGATCTAACTCTTCCGCTGAGATCCATCTACGATCTTGAATGTCATTCACCATAGCTTCAGCTAGTACTTGAATATTGGATCTTTTTAACTTCTAGATTAGACCTTCTATAAGTCGAAAAGCATCTCCAACCCCCACCCACTGATCAGTGCCAATACGAACCTGTCTTCCATTGCCAATTCTCCAGGCTACCCAGTTCCCTATAAGAGGAAAAGAGAGAACTAATGCTTTCCACCCAATTGAGCCTCCTTTATGAGTTTTTTCTCTGCTTCTGAACCAGTCCACAATTGAGGCGTTTGGGAAAAATTTGGACACTATACTTTTACTAGTTTCTTTGTCACTTATGTTAACAAGTAAATGCCTTCCATTATGATAAACATAATAATTTCCATCAAAATTATGTTTACCTATTGTGTCTTCAATTCTTTGCTTTGTTTCTTCAATTTTATCAATGGCATGAGGGGTATCATTTCCCTCAAGTAATGAGAATTAATTAGTTGGACTTTGATTCAACATATGACTCAAGCCTCTTAGGTTTATCACTAGAAATTTCCCTTTAGATGAAGTTCCACTAGTATGTGTAGGAACCATATTATTTAAGGCATATCAAGTCAATTAATTCCAATAATGAATGAGACTAACTTGCTAACTAGCTACGCGAAGGTTCCCCTTCATGGATAACTTCTTAGAAGGTTTTTAGCACCAAGGATGGGTCATGGGACCATATAATATATGGATAAGAGATGAACCTAATCCTTAGTATCTAAAACAATATTTTAGGTAGCTTACTTCAAGAACAACACCTTGAACCATCACACTTGATCTCCTAAGAGTATAATTTTCCTCCATGTTGGGATATGAGAAGGTAGGGCCAACAACATAGCGTTGAAATATCACACGTGATCTCCCGAGGGTATACATGGCCACCAAATGGAGATATGGGCACCATTAAGAGTTTTTGAGCACTAGTTTTAGGTGTTGAGGTATTAACCATGGTTGGTGTAGGAAGCTTGTGCATTGGGATATATAGGAAAATTTTAGGCCTAAAGGTCTAACAATGATGTCTCTAACCATCAAAGCTAACCTCTTGAGGGGATATTTGTCCTTATAGTCTGAATATGGGCATTGTTAAGAAGTTTCTGAGCATTAGGTATGGGTCTTGGGGTCCTGGGCATGGTTAACGAATGGAAACTAGGCTTTACAACCTGAAGGAATCTTCTAGGTATCTATAACATAGAAAGACATGTTGAACAACTACAATAGACCTTTCCACAGTATCTTTGGCCTCTAAGTGGGGTTTTTTGTGGCATGGAGAAAAAGTGTGCTTAGCATTTATAAAAATATGAATAAAAATAAACAATAAATCCAGAAAATAGAATAATATGGAAAAATGCAAGAATTCAACCCTTGCTTTTCTACTACAATGGTTTTCACTCCATACTTTATATTTCAAAGTTGAGAATAGATGAACCACTAGCTGAATAACTTCTTCAAGCTCCATTTATTTATTTTCCCATGTTAATTTGATTTTCACTTGGAAATAGTAGCAAAACACAAATCAATGTGATTAGATAAATGTACAACAACCTATTTCCCTATGACCTTGATCTCCATCTGAAATTAATCCACCCACAATGTATATCCCCTTCCCATGTGACCCTAACATCATATATCCAGAAGAATGGTTGCAGAAGAACAAGTCAACACTGCCAATTTTACGTTCCCAAGTCTCCTCGTCAAATTGAAAAACAATCACAACAGATCCTAATGTAAAATATCAACTATTTGCTAAATCAAGAGATCATCACAGACCTGAACATGAATTTACCTCACCTTCGTGGCCTCTAGAGGGAAAAAAACAAGATTCCATGTCGTTTTCCCTCCCAACTGAAGATCGAATGACACAAAGTCAATATTTTAGTATCTCAAAGTGCGACCAATATTCAAACAAAGATGAAATATATTATTTCTTTTTGAAAAAATATTGAAAAAATAATAAGGATAAAGAAATCAGGTCCGGATGGGAGGGGTTCGAATCTGGGAATGAAAAAGGAAACATCCAATGAGAATTCTCTTGTAGGAAATCTAGATTTGGGCATAATCTCTCTTGTAACAGATAGCCATTTCCCCCTCTATTTCCTATATCTTTTCCACAAATTCGCTCAACTGTCAAGTCCGGAGTTGGGGCAGACGGTTAGAAAGTATTCTACTAATTTCCATGATGGTTTTGCAAGATCTCTTTCGAAGCCAAGAACTCCAAGGGGGAGTCCATATGTTAAGAAAATGCCTGACCCTTCTTGGATAGAAATGGTTGCTTCGTAGAGGCAATGATATTTGCAGAAAAAGGATGATCCAAAGCGTCTTCAATGTGTAGTGGTTGATTGCTTGTCTACATTCACATCAAAAGCATTGTGAACACTTTGGTTTAGTAAAATATGATCCAAATTGGGACACGGGCCATAGATGATTCCTCCCATCACTACACAATGTTTACATAGAGGACACCAATCATATGAGTGAGAAATGGTAACTATTTTAATATTGGGACACCAAGGATGGTTCTTATGCATATTACATGTTCTAGGGCCAAAAGCTATGGTCTTAGGTAATAATGTTTTCCTTTCTCCTTCATTGTCCACATGTTGGGTATGCTAGGGATGGTTCTTTGGAAGAAGGGTGTGGTTTGGGACCAAAATTATAAATCTAGAGGATTTTTCAATCAAGGAGTTAAGGACTTATCCATTGAGATACACATTCATGCATCATCATGGCCATATGGCTTAAGGCACTTAGGAACCTCAACCTTTAACTCCACTTTCTCCATATAATGCTAGTGATTTGAGTGTAGTCAACCTTTAAACATAACCTTTAACTCCACTTTCTCCATTGAATTCCAGTGATTTGAATGTAGTCATGGGCATTTAGTGTTCTAAATTTTCATCATCCAATCAAGTAAGTATTACATCTCAACATTGAAGTGTGCAATGTTTGTGATGGTTTCAAGGGATATAATTTTTAATGGCTACATCCAACCACAGTTCCTAAAAAAACATTAGGTATACCAATTTTTATAATTTCTACACACACTTCATCACTTTGCATGTGCATACCTTAACAACAGGTGTTTATGCACTTCTGTTGTGTATGACCAGGAATGCCAATCGTTAATAAAGATGTCACAAAAGTGTAAAGTATGCAAAATATGTAGAAGCATTTGTAACCCCCCAATGTTTTGAAGATCCAAATTTTTTACATTTGGCATATCTACAATGGCCATTAGTCCTTATCATCAAGAATTTCCTAAACAAAATGAAAATCTTAACATTCCTTGAACCTTTGACCAACCCCAAAGGACAAATCTAAATATATAATAACATTATGAAATAACATACACTAATATGAGACTCATACATTTTGACAAATTTTTGGTTGGGGTTCACCAGTCGGGTCGATGTTTTGGGTGGCACACCACAAGAAACTTGTAGTGTTGTATTTAAGAGAGTATATATGTCATAATATACAACATCAAGGTGTAATGAGTCAAATAATACATATCTTAACATATTCTAGACATGGAAAATTGTCAACGAGGTAAGTTATGAAAACTCAATAATATCAAATTTTGCACATCACAATGCCACATTGTGTTACATGTGCACACAACCCTTCACATGCCTTCATCACAATTAGAAGCCATCAACCCAAGCACACAAATTGGTGGATCATCAAAATGTCTCATTGCATTGTCAAACAAAACTTGGCCTCAATGCGATTCATTTGCCTCCTCTCATTTACACCTCTTTTGAATTTTTCTACTTGACTTGTAAATGTGGAATAGTCCACCAAGTCAAAGGGTTTTTTCTCATCATGATCCCACCAAGAGCCACATACACAAAAACCATACATCATGTACAAAATAAACATGCAAAAGCCTTCAGGTCAATGCTTAATCAGTTATCTCGACCATGCATGATTCACTCAAGCATGATTCTCCTTACAATACATGCAAGAGCTAGCAACAACATTCAATATTGCCTTCACACAACCTCTATGACCTCTATTCCTTATGTAGCTCAGTCTCCATGCTTTATGCACTACGATCATACTAATCATAGCAATTGTTTAATAATTCATTAACACATATGATCAATCATGACTACTCAATCCATCGTGATGTCGCATAAGTAAAAAAAAAATGAGACCAAGACTTCCTTGGGATAAAATATTGTTGATTCATATCTTCAACCCCCCCATCTATTACAGTTATTCTTCACAGCTACAAAATCCCAACAATGACATAATAATTGGGAATCACATTCAACTCAAGCACATCATTAGTAGTACTTATTTGCAACTTTTCCATGATAATTCCTTCATAAAACATAATATTAGTAGCATCTTGTAGAATATTTTCTCATTATATGGTGCATTGCATCAAACCAATAGAAAATGACTACTATTTTGCAACAAATAACCTCCAAAAAACATAGAACCAATGACATCATAGAAAAACCATAGAACATAGAAACACACTATGTAACATAATTATCAATGAAGAATATAATTTATTATAGGTTAATCCTCTTATCCTACAAATGAAACTTCCCAATATTTTGTTCCTTCCGGTTCTCTTGTGAGATTTATTAGAAAATATAGGGAGATGTTTTTCAACAAAATTCAATGCAATTGCACATTTATTACATGTATATGTACATTAAGGACATGCAACTACTTCCTTAACAAAAAGAGAAGTTGAGAGAAAATCTCTTAATAACTTAACACTCAACCTAAACACAAAGATATTATAAAAATTAATCATAAAAATACTCACCTAACACATACTTAGCTGAGAGAATATCTCAATTATATCAACATCCACTTAGTTAGGCTCATAACAACCACATCCACCCGGTGATACCTCATGTATACATCCATTTAACTTATGTGCACAAACTCCAACCATATGTAAACCCATCATATAACACCTTACCTAATCTAGTAGGTCAAACACTCATAATAACCATGGAGTAATAGGTCATAGTATACATATGCAAAATTCTTCATATTTTCACTTGTATCCTCAATCATTAGCATACACCAAATATATGTGAAAACATTGCATTATCAACTTGTATAACCATGAGCGTCATGCACTAGTTCATAATAAAATATAAGTAAGAATTATATCTTTGTTATTATTTCAATTTCAAGATGCTTTCAATTCAAAATAATACTTTTTCACATGTTTTTTTTTTAATATAATTTCATAATATTTTAATATACTTAATATTACTTTACATAAAAATACCTTACATATTAAATAATAATAATACTTTTAACTCAGTCATAAATCATACCCATTCCCCATTCAAGCTTGATCATTCAATAATTATATAATCATCATATGCCCATTGTATTTACCCACCATTATCATATTATCATTTATACTTGTCCTAATGGATGTCTCAACTATATTGTAACATGGGATAATTTTAATTATCAAACAATTGTTCATCACAATGGTATGAAATCCCAGCTTGACTTGATATTCGTGGGACAATCGCATTGATGTATGGTCAACAACTTCTAATTTGTTTGACTTATTTTGGTATTTTTGGCACACTTAAATCATCACGAGGAGCGGGAAAATAAAAATGAATTAAAAAATAATTAAGAAAAATTAAAAACAAATATGGAGAAAAACAAAAAACACACAGCTCGATCTATAATTTGTCCTCGTCTCTTAACATGGTTTTTCAACATTCTCTTGCTTTAAATCTCAGTGCAAAAACCACCTACATGGCCACTATCAGCAATTCGATTCCCTCAGGGACAGAGAAATTCGACCCATCACAGGTAATGTCAATCCTTTTTCTGGATCTCGATACTCAGGTTTAAGACCATTTAGGTCATTTTACAGTAACAATTTACTTGACCCTGACCAATGGAAATGTAGTATGCAAGAGGCCTTATATGGGGAGTATGAAATCCGAGGGAGGCGATGGCCATGGAATTCTAATGATGGAGCCCAATAACATATATATGCCTGCTTTTGCAACATCATCTGCCAAGGTAAGGGTTTAGGGTTTATCAGGAGCCTCTTATACCATGTGGGTTGTTTGTACACAGTTGGTGGCAGTCATACTTGCAGTTTCAAATGAAGAAGGGTTTGTTAGCCTATTTAATACACACTGCTAATTGCCTTCTTATTATTACCGTCAACTGGATGCAGGTTGGTTGCACACTCTACTAAAATGGGGTTGTTTCTTAGGTTTTGGAATTGGTTCTTGATGGTTTGTTTGAAATTTTGCATGCAAACTAAATCTATGTTCTGAACAGGCTGGTATTGATGTTGAATTGTTCCCTTTTAGCTAGGTTTGATTGACCGCAAATGTTCCATGAGAAAATCTTTAGGAAAGGGATTTCCTCCTTCAGTATCGTTGTTGTCACTTATGCTTTTTCCTTCAAAATTTGAAAATAATTGAATGTTTGGAAAAAAACTCAGTCTCTCTTGGTGATTCCTTTCCCTCTTAATGTGTTGCTACATTTGTGGTTCAGATAGAAAGAACCCATCTGTTATAAGAATCTTCTAACTCTGTCTTTGTGTTTAAATACTACTATAAGTACTCCTTTCTCAAGACTATGTTACAACAGAGTTCTAAAATGCAACATTATAAGATAAATATTAAACCCCTTCGGCCTACAGGTTTTAGTATTTCATATTTGATCTATATGCACAATGAAATTGATACAAGATAGACTGCCATTGATTATCCTAGAATCCATATTCTATTACTTTTTGTAAATAGTGACAAGAAAACCCAACAACAAAGGTCTGCATCTTATACTTTTTAATCACCAGATTTGGATTCAAGCTTGAGAAATAATACTCATAGACAATCTATTTGGACTAGAGTTTGTCCTTGTTAACCCATACATCCATGCTACCTGTAAATTGACTCAGACTCAAGATTTAATATTGTGTAAATTGCTCCACAATCAGAGCAAAAGGGCCTGCGTCCACAAGGATTGAGTTTGATGCCCTTGAAGTGGAACTAATACCTACAGGATCTTCCCTGCAATCACACTTAACCCGTGATTTTGGAACTTGATGGAATGCAATAAATTATGACTGGGCTATCCAACAATCATTGACAAGGGCGCTGGATTTATAAATGAATCATGCTTTAACGTATCATCATCTCTTTAGCGTTAAATTGATCCACAAACAGATTGGAGAGCCATTTGTTTGACAACTGACTTATGGATTTTCACCTAGTGTGCCAAGGCATGGATCCATAAATGGACATGAACCAACTATTTTCATGTCATTTTATAAATCTTCACAACCATTTCAGATTTCTCTTGCTTGCAATATGCATATAGGAGCTCTATGTAAACATCGGCATTGAATTTCAAACTAAAATGGCCCCAGCTTTTCCAAGATCATGTCAAGAACCAATCTGGTAGAATAAAATGGTGATAGTTGTGTTATCAGGACAAATTCTGTCACGTAGCATGCTTCGAAATAGTTTCAAAGCTGAATCATATAGGTGACAACTAGCAAGTCCCATAGTCAAATTTGAGTATGTCATTAGATTTGGTTTCAAAACCGTGTCTCTAATAACACCTAAAGGCACATGAGTTGTTCTTAATTTATTTTATGTCGAAGTAAACCTAATGAGCTCATTGTATATTAGTAATGGTAGCTTAATACCTTTCTCCTTCATTTCATACAACAACTTTGTTGCAGGTGAAAATTTCTTTGACTTCATCAACCTCAAGGCAAGAGCAGAAGAAATGTGTTTATCGTGCTTGAAACCTGAATTCTTCAACCAATAATAAAATTCAGATGCAATATGTGCATTCCTCACTGGCTTGATCGCCAACGCTACTTGGTGACTCTTCCAATCCATAGATGCAGCCTCTAGATATGCAATAGTAACTGGCGTCCAAATCTGAAGGCTTTATTTATTTATTTCAGAAATGTCAAATTTACCATGCTTATTATCTAGCTTCTAACATTTCATTCCTGGAACATCCTTCAAGAATGGTTCAAAATTCAGAAATTTAGCCTTGCTCTTCTCATCGGGCCAAAGTAACTTCGCAGTTACTGTGGATTCCTTCTCCTTACCTTCTTTGACCAAGTGGTATATTAAATTGGAATAAATATGACCAGCTGAAAAGCCATATTCTGTGTGCCTAAGTCATCTCTCACACCTAGTGTGCCAAGGCAAGGATCCATGAACTGAGGAGTCAATCTACTATGTGCTATGATTAATTCATGTGCAAAGTCATCAATATAGTCAATAAGATCCAGGAAGTAAGGTGACAACACTATCAAACAATCAATAACATGTGATCATGCCTCAACATAAGTGTCAACGAGGGGAAATCATGGCAACGCTCCTCCAAGAATGTTAGCCAATCAAATCCAAACTAGATCCTTGTTGAGTCCGAGTTGATCCTTGGCTGAGTTCAAGTTGATCCTAGCTGAGTCCTAGTCGCACAATCATGTGCCTTTCCTGCAAATTGAGGTTTTTATTGTTATTGTATATAGTATTCATGTCAAAAGCAATAGGCTTCTACCAAAAATGAGATCTTCAAATGAAAGATAAAACTCTTTCAGAATTTCGCAATCTCCAGACTAATTTTATCAGTTCTGACCAAGACATCTTTCCCAAGGAGGTCGACAATTTAGATTATCCTCCCACTGCAAAACTTTGCGAGCTTTGGTCCTAATAGAAGTAAAGCTGGATCAAATTCTCATATAAAAATTCTAACGCCTTTGAGTATTTTGAATATGAAATAAGCTAACTGACAGATGGAAAATGCTTGCGTTGAGCAAATTTCTAGTCAAAACCCCAAAAATACCTGAAGAATACCAAGCTTTGTTGTAGTTACTAAATCAAAAAATCTCCTCTAGGACGATCTATACCATTGTCAAAACAGGATGGCGTGAAGTAGCTTATAAGTTTGTATGTATACCCTTGTCCGATGTCCGAACAGTCTGTTCAGGTTGGTGAAGTCTGTCTGTAGTGGCCCTTGTCTGAACACGTTCAACAAGCTTTAATTGTGATAATTCATAGCAATATAAAGTTGAAAAAAAAAAAGCTTAGGAAAGAAGATCCCTCAACGGATTAAATGTGTATGGTTCTGGATGGTAGAACGTGGTGTACTCTCAAGACGTTGGTTCCTGGAAAATACCAACTTCCTTACCATAAAAAAAAAGCCGTAAATAGGGGTCTAGTACCCCTATTTCACTTCTTATAGTAGCTGAAACAAGACCAGGAATAAATCCATTTCATCTATCAGGAAATTCATTTCCCATTATTATATACACCATCCATTGCATCGATATATTATGTTTCCAAATGCCACTTCATTCCTTATGTGTATCTATACCAAGATTACTTCTTACTGCTGCAACTAGACTAGATAAATTTGACAAATCTGCTGTAAGTTGGGGTGCATAGGTTCCTTGTTTTTAGAAATCAGCTAGTATGGCCTTTAAGGACCGTGATGGGCGACCTAGAGCAATTTGTATGTCATCCTCCTTCGGCTTATTTTCCGGTGTTAAACTAGAAATTGGATTCGATAATGAACCATCTATTTATAGCTCTTAAACTAGTAATATGAGGGATGCAGTTGGCCAGCGTGCAGCCATAAGAAAGCAAGAAAATGGCTCTGTATTCCATCAATAGTCACTAACTTGACAACAGAATTATAAACTTTGCTATTAACTTGCAACAGCCAATTGACGGCAGTCTTAGATCTTGAACCGATAACAAATTCAACAGTGGACATAATAGAGTTATTCGGGTTCTTCAATTTATAATGGAGATTAAAGTATGGAGTAAATGTACTGAGAGCTAAAATAGAGGTTACATCATTAACTAATAATAACTAGTTTATTTTTGTCTACATAAATGCATCATAAATTACATGTCATGTTTGTAATCATACATTTGGCCATGCAAAATTAGGTTTATATTAAGCCATTAATGATTTCATAAATTACATGTCATGTTTTTTGAATTGTAATCATACATTTGGCCATGCAAAATGAGGTTTATACTAACCAATTCATGATTTCACAATATGGTTTTTTGTTTGGTTAAGACCTTCACCGTGGATTAAGGTCAATGTAGGGTACACATGTTATGCCAGGATGTTCGTAGAGCCTTTTAGAGGATGATCATGTTTCGTCCATTTTATTAAGGGAAGTAAAGGTAGATCTCCCACAGGAAACCATTAACGCATATGCATAGTATCTTCCATTAAAACACAAGTAGCAATTTAAAATGAACAAGAGCAATATATCAGAATGAGAAGGCTCAAATTGTTGAGAACACATGCGAGAAGTGGCACCTGGTGCAATTCTGTTTTTGTATTGCGAGGCATATCCCACATGTACGAGGAGTAACGTCCTCATGTTTTTATATATAATGATCTTTTAACACGGGGACTCCACTAGAAGGCAATATAATATCACGTTCATTCATATTGCGGTATTAAATATTCATGAAAACCTAAAAATTATATTGCTTATATATTAAGGGAAAAAGGGTTTTTTTATTTAATGTAACAATACGAAAATACTTTGGGGTCTTTTTTATATGGGAGGGCTAACAAATATTCTCCAAATGGAGATGGTGGGATCACGACCGGATGATAAATCGGGTTGAGGCAAGGCTCGGGCTTACCAGTACGCATGGAAATCATGTCTTGAGGCATGCTTGAGGCCAAGGGTTTCGTGGTGAAGTGGGTTTCCAGTCGATCATAGTCGAGAGACAATGGTCATTGACAACCAATTGTTACCAATAACACTCAGCCAGTTGTTACCAATAGCCTTGGGAGGCTCTAAGCCTCCAGGGCTTGTTATAGGCCCTCGATAGGCCTTGGGGGCTTGAATACCCAACCACTCGTGCCTATTACAGGCCTTGGGAGGTTTATTCAGACTCCTAGAGCTTGTTACAGTCCCCGGGGGCTTGGATACCTATCCCACAACAAGCTTAGTCAACGATTGGGGAACTGCAACATGCAATATAAATGTTGTACTATGTGCATTGGCTCTAGTGACATACAAGAAGTGATCTCCTATCTCTTCATTATACCATTAGATGTTGCAAATCATAATGATATGTGGTTGAGTAATTGCATTGTGGGTGAAGTAATGTACATCAGCGATATACATCGAAAGAAGCAAGGTGCATTGTAGAATGCATGCGGGGTCATAAGAGAGGTATCATATCAATATACTAGGTAGAAATATAAAGGAGTATAAAAAATTGTAGGGACTGTCATCATGGACAAGATTTTTTTTTTTTGTTTTTACAAGTCAAACCTAAGTATTGCTATTTTCATACTTCTATTAATAAAAGATACATTCCTAAGATATCTTTTCCTTGTAAGAGTATAGAATACATATATACTTCATAGGGCATGTCCCTCTATTCATTCGATTGAAAACAACAGGTATAATTGTCCTAGGGTGTAATGTTTAAAACTTATCTATGCATGTTTATGTAACATACACCATTCTAATGTAGATCCAAAAGTAATTTGATTCAATATCTAAAGTACTAATATAATGCTAACGTGTAATTTCATGCCTTTCATGTATAACTTTGAAAGTAAAATTATACACTCATACAACATTCAAATTAACAATATAATTTAAATGTATGTCCCAATATTCCAATATGACACTAAAATACACTTATACAAACTTGATATAGAATTAAAAAACAAATTTAACATTTATACCATATTCCATATAAATTTATGTATATATACATTGCAATGTTTCTCATGAGATTTAATTTCAAACTAAGCTACATACCTTGATGCAAAATTAAAGGCAAATAGACATTCATACACATTCCATATAAAGATAAAGTATAACTTTTTATATATATATATATATATATATTCTAATGTAGATTCAAAAGTAATTTAATTCAATATATATAACACACTAACATAGTTCTAATGTGTAATTTCACACATCATAATATATGAATTTACAAGTAGAGTCGTAGACTTTTACAACATTCAATTTAAACGAATATAAATTTAAATGTACATCTCAATATTTCAATATGACACTATAGTATACTTTACACAAACTTGATATAAATTTAAGGGCAAAATTTCACTTTCACGCAACATTCTATATAGAATTAAAATATCAATTTATGTATATCTTCATTACAATATTTCTCATGAAATTTAAAGGCAATGAGAAGTTAACTAAGTAATAAATACGTTATTTAGAAACCATGTATATTCCACCTAACGAGAGACAATTTCTTTAATTCAAGTAAAATGAGAGGTTCACTTGGCTCATGATAAAAGTTAATACATGTGAAGTTAATCCTGTGTACTAAAATAAAATTACAGTCTTATAAAAGTGGCAGTACAGGGTCGGATTGGCACTCACAGTCACTCCTGTGATCTGCATACTGCGGTTAAGATCCTTCGACATACTCGGGTTACCCACGGTATCATTCACAGGGTTTTAAACAAATTAATCTCTACACAGGATGTCTGAGGATCAGCAACAACTGTAATTAGATGCAGAGAAATCCTTACCCAAATCTGGAGATGTTAAAAGGAAGTCGGTGTACATGGAAATTAACACACAGCAAAAAAAAGGGAGCAAACTCAAATTTTTAAGAATTCTGGAAATGTCGAGTAAGGAGTCAATACAGAGAATAAATGACAATCTACTTGTGATTTCAATTCTGGGACGTTTGGGTAAGAATTTGATATGGAGGTTTAGAACATACATCGAGTTACTAAGAGCCAACACATAGAATAATTGCGTTCTCCATTAAGATCTGGCGTACAGCAACTAAGACTGTTTTTTGGCTTCTGGCGTTTTAGCAGTAAATTCAGATTCATGTCGTTTGCATACATATATTTTTAAAATACAGAGGAAGGAATCTTAGATCAGATATGATAACGCCTCTCCCTTAGATCTGGGCGTTGGAAACTCAGATCGTTGGGCTTCTGGCGTTTTTGCAAGGTAGATTCAAACTCAGATCGTTTGGCATGATTAAAATTAAATTCCCAAATCCCAGATGCAAAATCTTGAAATAAAGAAAACACAGAGTCCTGGAGGGATGCGTACAGTATTCTTCTAATTAACCCTGGAAAGCAAATTCTCAAAACGAGTCTCAGCAAATAAAACACAGGGTTAATCAAGGTCAGGTATGCAGATGCGCAGGAGATTCGATCTCAAAATTTAATAGCTTTGGATTTATGGATTCGATCGGGGCGAGCGATAACAGGATAGATCTCAAAATTTAGTAAATTAAATAGAACTTGAAAACCTGAGACAGAGGTCAACAAATTTTTTTACCAATCAAATTCGGATGAGACCATGGAAACGCAGAAATGGTTTGCAACCAAATTAGACAGTTAACTTCAGTCGACTTCTTGATACAGCGAATCTGGAGCAGAGTTACAATTCATATTTATGAGATTTGAAATACTGAGATCTGATTTCAAGAGTGATGAGATCTTTGTCCTAAGTGGATACCGAATTCCCTAAATCAGTAGGAGTTAGATGTAGGAGTTAGATGTAGGAGTTAAATGGAGTGGTCTTCATTAGAATCCTACTTGTGTTTTAGTTTCTATTTAGTTTAATCAATAATTGTGTAGTTAGACTAATTGCTTTTTGCATTCCTTTCTTTTCTAATTATTAAAATAGAATTATAAGATTTTACTAAAATTCTAATCTATTTTAAATCTCTTTTTTATAAAATTTAAAAGAATAAAAGAAGAAAAAATATCTCTTCCCTAAAAATTCTAATCTAAATTAAACTATTTTTCAATAGTGATAAAATCAATTAACTAGATTTTTTTTTTTCTTTCTTCAAAACTTCTCAAAATAGTAAAATCGATCAAGATAAAGTAATTCAAATTAATAAAATTAATTAAAATAAAATAATCCAAAATAATAAAATCAATTAAAAATAAGATCTTGAAGAAAATAGTTCTTTTATTAACAATTCATTTCAAATCCTTTTTCAAAATAGTAAATCAATTAAAATAAAACTTTCAATAAAATAATTATTTTATTCATATTCTAATCTAACTCCAATCCAATTTGAATTCTCTTCTTTCCCCAAAATGTAACAAAAATTGAAAAATAAAATAAATGAATAAAAATATTGTTTTCAATACATTCCCCTTTATTTCAATTTTTCTTCTTTTTCCAAATAAATAAAAAGTAGTTAAAATAAAATGAATAAAAATATTTCTTTTAAAATTATCCTTTAATTCAAAATACTTAATTGATTTCTTTAGTGTAATTCCAATTTGTAAACTTGGTTAAATAACCTATTCTTGTTCCTGTCTAGGTACCTCTTCGGTGGGCCCTTCTGACAATTTATTTTCTTTCTTCTTGTGAGGAGAACTGTGTAGCGATCGAGGAGTCGTTACCGCGATCTATCGACTACACTTCTTGGATACTAAGGGCTGCTGAGGGATAAGGTCCTCCTTATCGCGTGTCACTCAACTCTCATACACGACCAAGTCGGTATGGCCTCGCCCGCACGGCACATGCTTCCCCGGGCCAGCTCGCAAGCTTCTGACCCGTGCGTCGATTGCTAATTCAGGGTCGACAGTCTGTCGTCGTACCTCTATGTGTTCTTTCCGTTCTTACGACCCCTAAAATTTCATTGTGGGTCAATCGGTAAATAGTCTTACCTGCCACTGCACACACACACACACACACACTCAAAACACATATTAAATAACGATGCACCATAAAATCATTTACCATAATGCCTCAGTCAGTCGAGCATATTCATTATTTTTAATTCACAAAATCTTTTCATCATTCATCATAATACTTCAGTCAGTCGAGCATATTCATTATTTTTATTTACAAAATATTTTCGTCATTCATCATAATACTTCAGTCAGTCGAGCATATTCTTTATTTTTATTCACAAAATCTTTTCATCATTCATCATAATACTTCAGTCAGTCGAGCATATTCATTATTTTTATTCACAAAATATTTTCATCATTCATCATAGGTATCCTCATTCAATCATTTCTCTTTACTAGTTTCTTAATCAACCACATATCATCTAATCATTCTCATTTCATATAATAATACTCAAGAAAATTCTAAGGTTTATGTTTTAATTAGCCGGGTCACTTCAAACTAGTGCCTTCAATAGTCAGATCAGTCGGCAGTACTGAGGCGGGCATTACACAAATGTTAATGAAAAAATTGATACATACAATATCTCATGAAAATAGGGGTTTTTTTAAATTGGGAAGGCATATTGGGAGGGGGGTTAAAAAAACGAGTTTGAAAGGTATTTTCTAATATTTAATGAAATTAGGGGTATTGTTTCATATGCCACGAACGAGCGTGTTATGATAGCTGTTTATTGAGTGAAGCCCCGTGTCTTTTAACTTACATTTGACATATGA
The DNA here is from genome assembly GCA_027924585.1 of Larix kaempferi. Classification (NCBI taxonomy): domain Eukaryota; kingdom Viridiplantae; phylum Streptophyta; class Pinopsida; order Pinales; family Pinaceae; genus Larix; species Larix kaempferi. The sequence goes on from BSBM01000753.1 coordinate 59,980,511, forward strand.
GACAAAGACTCCCTTCTTTGTTTCTCTTGTAAACACCTTTGACGCTTGGTCACGACTTGCTCTTGTAAACACCTTTGACACTTGACGCATGGTCATGACTTGCTCTTGTAAACACCTTCAACACTTGGTTAGACTTAAGATTAGACTTGGAATTGGTTTCGGATTCGGATTGGGGTATAAAGCCTAATTTGTTATCAAAATTAATAGAGTATAAAACTTAAGATTAGACTTGGAATTGGTTTCGAATTCGGATTGGAGTATAAAGTCTAATTTAGTAATTTTTTTTATCAAAATTAATAGAATATAAAATAAACACTTTTGACACTTGGTTATGACAATTTTTTTTTTCCGGTAAAGTATGAAGACATAGCCTATTTGTTTTTTATAAAATTAATAAAATATAAAATTTATCATTTAAATATAAATAATAATAAATAAAATATAACTTTTATCATTTAAATATAAAATCCTTTATAATAATTTTAAAATGATATAATTTTGATTTTTTTGGGTAAAGTTTCACGACTTGAAATTAGATTTGGATTTGGCTCGGGATTTGGGTAATTTTGATATTTGGGGTAAAGTATCAAGACATGAGATTAGACTTGGACTTGGCTTGGGATTTAGTTATAAATTCTAGATTAAAATTAATTAATAATTAGACTTGGACTTGGCTTGGGATTTAGTTATAAAGTCTAGATTAAAATTAATAAAATATAAAATTTGTTTTTAAATATAAAATCTTTTGTAATAATTTTAAAATTATATTTTTTTAATAATTTTGATTTTTGGGATAAAGGACTATCTTAACATTTTCATATAGAAATAAAAGAATAGTAAGATAGACCTTAACTTATTAAAATATAAGAATATATTACAAGACTTTTCAGATTTGATGAAGATGTAATGAAGGCACAGATGAATATATGGGTTAATGTAGCATTGGAATATTGAGCATCTTAGCAGAGGTTGGTGAATTGCAAAAAAATCAAAATTTTTAATTATTTTTAATTATTTTTAACATTATATAACATTACGTGACAACATCTCCTCCATACTGGGTTGTAGAGAACCTCACTAAATTTGGTGCAAAGACCTAAGGGCCATCGATGCACAAATTCAACATGAAAATCGAAACTTCAAGGAGAAAATATAGAGGTTTGACAAGAGGATAACTAACCTAGAAGAGGACCTTGAGAGTTGAGACTTCTAGAAAACTGTTGCTTGTTAAAGGAACCCGTGGTTAAAAGATGAGACTATCTCACCACTGATATGGCCAACTGGAAGAAGAGCAATGTTCAACTCTGCAATTGGGAGATAAGGTAAGATTAGATAATTTGTTTGTTCAATAGTGCATGATTTCTAGTAAGGTTGTTGTCATGTGTGGATATGGAGATGTTGAAAAGATGCATGCTGCAACCATGAAGGGTTTCCATAGGTGATGTTGCCATTAAATAAATCTGATATATTTGCTTGGTTTGAGAAGGATTTATATCCATAATTGATCATAGAATCAAGAATTCAAACCTTTGTGGTATGAGATATGCCTCGTCATCTTCATTGTGACCTTAATGCATGGAATAAATATTTACAAGGTTGGGGTTAGTCTCATATTTAAATTCTAGGGATTATTAATAAAACACGATATAAACATCCATGAAGGGTTTGTTGTTTCAAAGAATTCCATGTCTTTCATTATGCTACCAAGACTGAGAATTGGTTACATAGTCATGAGGTGTAGGTAACTGCATCAAGATTTGAGGACTTCAATCATTTCCAGAAATCATAAAAAATAGTCATATTGATGCCCTAATTAAGTGTGCTTGCATGTTGGTATATATGCTGAGTATTACACATTTTATTATTTTTCAAGGTTCCTTCCAAGCTTCTATAGGACTGCTCATTTATAGATATGAAAAGAGGGTATTTTGGTTGGTTTTAAGTGATGGGAAATGGGTTGAAACCAGCCCACATTAAACCCTTAAACCTAACTCATTTGCTATCACAAACTATTGTACCAATTTATTTGGATTTATGTTCAAAGGTTGCCATATACTTTTCACAATCATTAACCCTACTACTACTGTCATATGTCTGAGGAATCCTAAAAGACTGTTGACCAAAGCATGTTAATGCTGCTATAAGAAGCAGGGGATATGATCAGATTTTAGGCCAGATACTCATGCTCCAAACTTGTTCTCATACAACTATAAGATCTGCCCCAAGTAATCTTCAATTCATCACTGATTTGTTGGTAAATTTCTGCTTAGGTTTGCATGATCAACCTCTCAATGTTACCTGAAAATGTTGGGGTTTGACACCCATAGATACCTCAAAGAATATATTGTTGCAAAACTGGAACGAAGCTTTGAAGAACTGGAACGAAAAGAGTATTCAAGTTATAGTTGTCACTGCTGGTGAACGCATTCTAGGACTTGGGGATCTTGGATGCCAGGTAAATTTCACAATTTCCTAGCGTTTGTTCATTGCGATTTTCCTGCTATCCATGGGTTTCCTTTGCCTTTACCCCTTTTCCTCTGGATTTATTATATAATGGCACAATATTCCCTGTATCTATTCTGATATGTTCAACAATTCAACTTTTGTTGGCTTGCTATACAAGTTGGAATCTGTTGTGTTTCACACATGTTACCAGAGGATCTCCCATCATGTCTCTCTTCATTTTTTACCTCATTTTCTTCTTTCATCCTTATATTGAGATATCTTTGAAAATAAGACAATTAATATTCAAAGAATGACAAGGGATCATTTAGAAGGTAGAGTTGGTGAATGTGCCTTCTTTCTATTGTGTTAGCCCCCATTTTGCATGGATGTCCACATGTGAAATTTTTCACACCTTTGGGAATGCTATTGATCTTGTTGCAAGCAATGATGATGATGAGAGTGAAATTCCTGCATTAATGGACGTACTAGTAGATGCATTGCTTTCTTTTCTACCTCACTCCCCAACACCTGTACGTGCGGCCATTGGGAAGGTAGCTAACATAATGAATGTTGAGTATGGAACTGGAACTTCTAATTTGTCTTATTTTTTAGGTTATTTTGACGAGATGAATTTTTATTATTTGTTTTAATCCAGGTTTTAGATGTTTTTGTGACAATATAACAAATCTAGGACTAATGAATATGTTGCGAATTGTAAACAAGGATCTGAAACCATCTTGACACAAACCTACAATTATTGAGGATAGTGACAAGGAATACCCTACAGACATGGTTATAAATAGTTCATTACATGCATAATATTTTTCTTTTATATACCATGTCTCAATAGTTCGCGGGCTTTCAATGGGAGGAGGTGCAAGTCTTGATGTTCCAAGAATTCTGTGACCATTACTAGCTTATCACAAAACCATTCCAGGTTTAGCTAGTTGAAGTAGAAATTCCTCTTCCAAAGAGAAACAATTCCAATGGCTGTAGCAGACTTCTAGCATCTAAGAGTATTTACTACTGTCCAGTCATCATTTGCAAGGGAATATAGGAATGATGACCAAGAACTCTTACCCAACTCCCTCACTTCCTTGGCGGGGCCATGGCTAGGCTTGCATCTGCTAGTACTAGAGGTGGAAAAGGGAGTAGAGATCAATACTCTTTGGTTGTTAACAAAGCAACTAATCCTCCTAGGCTAATCAGACCTGCCCTTGTTGTCTAACTTGGATTTTTCCAAATCGCATCAGATATTTGGGGCTCCACAACCATTGCAGGTATGATTTAAATGTATTTATTTACTATACGTCCATTTCCTTGTTGTCTTCCTTGCATACACAAAAATTATTAATAATTTCCCATGGTCTAACTTTGACATTTTGCAGCCTCGGCCTGGAATTTCACCATAGTCAGGGAAGAAATCTATGCCACGAGCAAGCCAATAGATTCACTTAGAAATTTTTTCCAATAGGCAAGGTACACTATAGACAACCGTGGCCGTGTCTCCATCAGTTCAACCACAACTTGCACAGCATACTCCACAAGTTCATCAGTTTCCTCTTCTTGAAGGGAAACAACCACAAACTCCTTCTTCATAAGTGATTTATGTGCCCTTACCTCAGCAGCCTCCACTAGCTTCTTTATCAAAAGTTTTTTTTACATCTTATCCTTAGCAGCCTCTATCAGCACCTTCATCATAGTTTCCTTCTACATCCTATTCTCAGTAGCCTCAACCAACATCTTCATCACATGTGCTTTCTTTAACATATTCTTAGCAGCCAAGACCCGTGATTAATGAGAATCTACCTTCCCAAACTGTCAATGTGCCTACTATTGCTAGTGTATAGGGTTTGAGAACGCCTCCATAGTTATCCTTTATGGTACAATTTATCTTTACTTTATGCAAACCAAAGTAGTTATTATGAGTGAGTTCTCTTTGTTTTTTTTTGTAGCATGGTAGCTTTTAGCACTTATATTACATTCTTGACTAACTTGGAATTCCCCAATTCTGAAAGGGTTCTAGCTCAATGGAAGAGCACCTGCCTTACAAGTAGGAGGTTGGTGGTTCGACTCCTCCATGCCCTATTGATATTGCAATATTGGTATTTTTAATCAAATATATTTTATTATGATTTATTATGGCTAGATAGAGGGTTTCAAACTGCCTTTGTATGTTGCTATGAGGGGGGTTCTAAATCGCCTTCATATGTCACTACGAGGGGGGTTCCAAAACACCCTTATAGGAATCTATGAGGGGGGTTACCAACCGCCCCTATAGGTATCTACGAGGGGGGTCCCAAACCGCCCCTATAGGCCTCTACGAGGGGGGTTTCAAACTGCCTCTATAGGCCTCTACGAGGGGGGTTCAAAACTGCCCCTATAAGCCTCTATGAGGGGGGTTCTAAACTGCCCTTATAGGCCTCTACAAGGGGGGTTCCAAACCGCCCCTATAGGACTATACGAGGGGGGTTCACAACCGCCTCTATAGGCCTCTACGAGGGGGGTTTGAAACCCGCCCTATAATCCTCTATGAGGGGGGTTCCAAACCGCCCCTGTAGGTTTGTATGAGGGGGCTTCACAACTACTCTCGTAGGTCTCTATGAAGGGGGTTCAAAACCTCCCTCGTAGGTCTCTATGAAGGTGTTTACAAGGGGGTTTTAAAACTACCTTCGTAGACCTCTACGAGGGGGGTCACAAACCGCCCCCAAAATTCACTTTTGGGGGCGGTTCCAGTCTCGTCAAAAACTGCGCTTAAAGGGAAAAATTTTTAACATCGGTGCCCTTAGGGGCAGTTTTGACAAAACTGCCCCCAAACCCAAACCCCCCCCATAGGTCACTTTTGGGGGTGGAAGACAACCCCCCCTAAAGGCCAAAAATGTAGTAGTGAATATTGGAACCATTAGGTGGTTTTTAGAATTATGTAGGTGTCTGGGGACCTTGGGAATAACATTATACGAGAGAAGACCATGCCTTTGGCCCTAGAGAAACCATTGAGGCATCCAGATATTTGAACAATGCCTCAAAGAACCATGCATGATATACATGGTTATATATATCTAGGTCTTATGGTCTTGAGGCCTTGGTCATGTTCAATGGAGGATACCTAAACCTCAAGCCTTAAAGGAATCTTCCAACCAACCATTCAAGGCTAAGAAAGTCTCCACCAACAACACATGGGATCCTAAGGGTATCATTCGCCTATGATTGTTGATATATGTGCCATTAGGTGGCTTTGAGAAATATTTACCTATCCTAGGGCCTTGGGAATGTCTTCCTAGGGAAGAATACCATGCCTTTGGCCCTAAAGAAATCATTGAGGCATCTAAATCCATGAAAAAGGCCTCAAATCCCTATGCATGACTTCAAAAGGGTATCCAAATAGACTAAAAATAAGAAATTTCTAATATTTTTACTACCTAAGCCTCCCCAGCCCAATTGTTTCTCTAGGTAGCATTTAGCACCAACTAGGCTATGTTGATCAAGCCCACCTCTTCCCACTTGTGAGTAAAGTAGTCCAATAATGGGATCCACCTATTCTATTTTCACAAGATATACTAACAAGGGTTTTCTCACCCATCTCTAATACTTTTCTTAATTCAACCTCAACCCCAATGGCCAAATTCATGCAAGGTTTATGCATTTTCAATGCATTCCTTTTTTTTAGCCTTGTCACACTAATAGATTTCCATCGCTTGTACACATATGGATGTAGATAGGGTTTGAGTGAGAAGAGGAGTATGATAAGGGTATTAGGGGTCTATATACAAGAGGCATGAATGCATGAATATTAATGTCACATGCCCCCATATATTAGTTTCTTGGAAAAAATAACTGCTAGAAATAATAGTCCTAGACTCTGTTAATTGCTTTGGAAATAACTCTGATCAATGTGTATATCTGGATCAACATACAGTATAACCATCCTGATAGAATCTTCTTGGACACTAACCCCCTAGTAGTGCAACTACAAATAGGTGTTAATAAGCCTTAACATGGTTGAGAGAGGAAACCAAAGCCGACCCTAAGGAAATATTATGGGCATCTAGGTCCAAGCATGATACCTAAAACCATCGCGCATGATTTATTAGGGTTATTCTTCACCTACAAGTAGTGATATTGGTGCCATTATTATGGTTTTGAACTAGGTATGGGTCTCAAGGCTCTAGACATGGTTGGGGTAGGAAACTTGGCCCTTAGTCCCTAACAGAATGTTTTAGAAATTCAAGGCAATGATTAACACCTAAAAGCACCATATATGACCTCCCAATGATATGTGTAACCTAAAGTGCTAATATGTGCATCATTAGGGATTTCTTAGGGTCTCAAGGCCCTTGACATGGTTAGAGAAGAGTACTCAAGGTGCAAGCTATAAAAGAATATTCTAAGAATCTAAGGCCGTGAATGATGGCTCAAAGCATTAGACATGATATATTTATAGTATCCCCAATCTCTGAGTGGGGATATCGATGCCATTAAACGATTGTACAAACTAGTTATGGGTCTCAAGGCTATGCACATGGTTCAAGGAGAAATCAAACTATATGAATTTCATAGGATCATAACACAAGGAAAATCCTAACATCATCCAATTTAAGTAAAGATTCTTTAAATTTTTCTCACAAGTAAAACTGCAGGGAATGTAACAAGGAAAAAGTGAAAATTTTGAATCTTTAATATTGATATTTTCAATTCAAATATGCATCTACATTCTAAAAAAATTGGGATGAGAGAGTTTGTTGGATAACGCAATGATAGAGTAAGTGGAGGAATAACATTCAAAATGGAAATAAGAAGCAATTTTAGGTAATGACATCATAAAGTCTACAATGAATTGGAGATAATATTTTTATTATTCATTATGGTGGTAAATGGGGAGGAAACATCAAGAATTGGATTCACCACTCTTTTAAGGCGAGTTATCTTATCTACATACTCCATGCAACTCATTTGACAAACTAAAAAACAAGGGATTCTCTTTATTTGATTTTAATGGCACCTTGTTACTAATTCTATGGTGAATTCCATGGGCGTCTTCCATTTTTCTATAATTACAAACACGGAATCAATCAATTCTTAATGATGATAGAGGTATGTCAAGCTCATGAGAATATGTAGACACATATTTAGGCTGCACATTTCACCCCATGGAATTATCTTACTTAATCATTTTAGGATTACACACTTGAATTGATTAATGGATCATTTACATGGTGGTACAACTCTATTATACGAGTAGTCAACCACCATTTTTGGGTACAATACATGGTTACATAGACACTCATATGTGAATCCATTTTCCTCTCTACACTATATTATTATCATACAACGATGGGACTACCCAATAACTACCACATATCCACCATGTATGCGCACATAGATTTTGTTTGAAGATCCACTTCCCTCATTTCTAGTTATGTTCCTAACATTGACTCATGAGTGCATCTAGGTTTATCGAGAATAATAATAAAATAAAATCAAATATATCCCTCTTAATCTTCATATTTTAAGCACTGATAGATTTGTACTTTACCCTTGTTTTGATCCCTCTTGGTCCTTAATAAATCTAGATTTTTGAAAAGTGAACGTAGTTCCATCTGAACTCTAGATTTATCATTCCTCAAGAGGGATCAAATCACCTAAGGTCCAACCATTTTTGATATTGTAAAAACTTGAGGACACAATGCAACTAAGATATTTTATCCCTCACTAAGTATGATGAATCCACGATCAAGTATTTTTTCTTTTCACAAATCTCTGTAACTTGTAGGAGTGGCTTGTGGTCTAATAAACCGCGACCCATGGGCATCTAAGCTGTCAAAATCACTCGAGGATTGCACTCGGCCTAGGCCACACCAACTCTTAGTATGGTTGGATCTTTTTGGTGTCTCCTCCCGCTGCCGCCAAGTTTCAAACCATGGGCCTCCTAATAAACAAAACCCTTCGAATACCAACCACACTAGTCGAGTCGTCATCCTCATGTCGGATTTGTCGCGAAACGTGCTTTTCCTTTTTGCTTGGTTTCCAGTTTGCTGGCATAGTTGAAAGCATCCACAAGTGTATTGACAGTCAGAAATTCCATCTCCTGCTGAATGTACTGGGACAATCTGCTAACGTACTTTAGAACAAGCAATTTCTCTTCTTCTTGGACGCCAAGTCTAACCATGAGTCGATAGAACTTGTAGGTGTAACTCTGTACTGATTGGTCTTTCCATTGCCTTAGCTGCTGCCACTTCTTATACTGCTGCTCGAGGTACTTAGGCGTGTAAAATTCCTTTCGGATGTGTTCGACGAATTTATCCCATGTGTCGATGGGGTATCCGCTTTTCTCCATCTTTGTCGAGAGATTCTCCCACCAGCAGTGCACGGAGGTTGACATCTTTAAGGATGCAATGGTTATCTTGTCAGCTTCTGAGAGTTGATTCGTAGCGTAATAAGATTCCAATTGTTACACCCATCGATGGATTCCACATCAATATTACCTTCAAGATTCGGTATGTCCAGATACATTTGCACTTTGAAGGGGCTGATTTTATCGGAGTGAGTTCTCGTCGAAGATCCTCCGGATGTCGAAGCAAATCGCATGAGCATATCGTTGAACTGGGCGAACATTTCAGTCCATTGTCGAGCTAGAGCTTGCTCAATAAGCTGTGCTGTCTCGTCCGCTGCACGTCTATCATATGTTTCTTCTGTCATTTCTGGAGGTAGCTGTGATGAACCTGCAATACTTAATTAATGCAAATACACGAGATATCAGAAATAATAGAACTCAGAATCACTTTTATATTGATCACGGGCCACTTCGAGGGGGCAACCTCCTTTGAGCAAGCTCAATACAATTAACTTCACGGTGCCTTCATAGGCCTCAACACACACTTATATACTAAGTCTAGGTGCCAATACCATGGGTCAATACAAACCATGGGCCAATACAAAATATAGATCAACAATTATTATGGGTCAAAACCATGGGCCAATACAAACTATGGATCAACAAAACTATGGGCGACTTACAAATCATATGCGCCAACAACAATAACACAAACTATGGATCACCAAATACTACGGGACGACTTACAAAGCATATGCGTCCAACAACAATATACTAACAAAGTAAAGACATGGGTTCCTAACATCCCCTTTCCCTTAGAAAAAGCTTTGTCCTCAAAGCTTTAGATGTGAAAATTGATGCAGAATCTGAAGGAGTGGGTCCCCTGTAGCATCCTTGGGTTGCATTCCGGGCCACTGGCACCTTTTGAGTTTCAGGAAGGATTGCATGGAAGGATGTAGATGAAGAAGAACCATATCAATGATGTGAAAAGTGCACGCAGAATGGTGCTGATCGACTTGTTGTTTCAGTCAAATTCTTGCCATGTGAAGATTGTCCTGCAGAATGAGAAGAAGCTGATCGTGGTTTCAAAGAATTGAGTCAATTGCCTAAACTGGGGAGCTGCTGAAGGTGTGTGGAAGAAGAACTGGCCGTGCCTGTCTAGAGACTGCTTCATATGTTTTCCTTTCAGATGTGGTATTATACCACTGGAGCGCTTCCAGGAAATCCATAGAAATAGTTGTCCAAATCTGTGTAGGGATGGGAAAGGGTTCGAGTAGTCCCGAAAGGAGGGTCGTTTCACCCTTGTTGACCTGGAAACTATCACAGTCAACCAGCATCCATTGAATTTTCATTTTCAATCCCTGCCAAAAGAAGTTACATTGTACTTGGTCATACGTTTTGAGGAACCCAGAGGGCCCTGCTGATGAAGAAGCATGGAGTTCATAGAAGAGATAGCTCCATTGAACAGGTTGCAACCAATTTGGAACAAGCAGAGAAATAGCTGTAAGAGAAACTGGGTCATCAAATGTGCAAGAAGGAGCTTCTGCCACCATATTGTCCTTACCCTTCTGGTAAGTGGTCGCATAGTCATAACCCATGAGTTGGAGAACCCATTTCAGGTGTGCTGGGGAGGAGACCCGTTGTTCCAGGAAAGTTTCCAGACTCTGGAGACCAGTCTTAATGCAGAAATAATTCCCCAATAGGGATGGCTGCCACTTCTGTACTACATACAAAATAGCCATCATGTCCTGCTGAGATGTAGATGCGGAAAAATGCTTACCGGAAAGGTCTCATGAAGGCGGAAAGCCCACTGGTGCAACAAAGACACCTGCATATCTATCCAAGGAAGTAGTGGAGACCGTTGGTGGGTGCATTTGAAGGTAATGGAGCTAAGCAATGACACCATGTGAATTCTTCTTAAGGATCGTTTCCAAGCGATGTGAACTAATGATGTAGAGAGACCCTAGTTGTAAGCCCATAAATTTGTGTTGTGTCCCATTGATTGAAAACTGCATCCAAAGTTCATCAAAATCCCATAAGATGGGGCCAAGTGTGCGTAACCATTGAATGCCCAAAACTACATCACATCCTCCTAAGGACAAGGCAAACATGTCAGAGCGCAGGTTATAATCTTCCATAGAGATACGCACATTATGACACTTCCCCTTGCAAGGTAAGGTGCCCCCATTGGCAACCATGACTTCAAAGTTGGAACAAGGATGGACAAAAAAATCATCCTGTTTGGCAATCCGAGGGTCAATGAAGTTATGAGTGCTACCAGAATCAATGAGTATGGTAAGAGGGAGCTTCTTGAAGTATCCCTTGACCCGCATTGTTTGTGGGGTGGTGATGCGAGTTACAGCATGGAGAGAGATATCGAGTGCGTTTCCTTGAGATGGGGTGTCAACAGGTGGGCGATGAATGTCGACCTGAACATCTACTGTATCTGGAGCTTCTTCACCAAGTTCTAAGGCAGGCGGAGAATCCACATCCAAGAGATAGAGATTTTGTTGAACACATCTATATCCCTGAGTGAATTTCTCATCACAATTATAACAAAGCCCTTTTTCTTGGCGTGCCTGCATCACTGTTTCAGACAAATGCTTGATAGGAGTTGGTCAAGGAGCTAGCGAGATGGGAGGTCGTTGAGAACCAATATTTCGGAAGGGAACAAAAGTGGGTTTGGAGCGTTGTTGGGCTGCAATCTTGTCTTCTGCCAACTTAGCCAAACCTAGGACTTCCATCATGGTGTTGGGACAGAACATTTTAACCTCTGACCGGATTTCATCCTTAAGACCATTGATAAAACAACTCCTGTAAAATTCATCAGACAATCCTTCTGTGTGATTGGCGAGTTTCTCAAATTATGTCTAATACTCTCTCATTGTGCCAGTTTGGTGAAGTTTAGTGAGTGCTCCTGTGAAGTTGTCAAAAGCAATAGGACCAAATCTTGGCAAAAGGAGTTGGCAAAAATCTGTCCAGTTTGGCTCGGGATGAGCTTTGATGTACCAACGGTACCATTGAAGGGCTTCTTGTTCAAAATGAAAGGATGCAAGTGGAACTTTCTGGACATCAAAATTATTATGTAGGTTGAAATATTGTTCTGCGTGGTATATCCATCCAGTCGGATCAGTACCATTGAAGCGAGGAAAATCAAGCTTCGACCCATGAAAATTGTTGGAAGAAGAGAACCCGGTGGCTGCAAAAGATTATGGCTGTCGGTTATTGTTCATCATTGAATGCTGAAGATGGAGGTTGACAAATTTTTCTTCTAGATCTTGGAGTTTGGTTTGAATGGCTGCAAGTGCTTCCTCCGTGGTTTTTGCTCCTGCGTAGGTGACAACCATAACCAGGAGTTTTTTTTGGGGGGGGAATGGATAGAAAAACACAAACAAAATCTTATTTAGTAAAGGGAAATTTGGATTTGGAAAAAAACTTGGAGGGGTAATTGGGGTGTGACAAGGTGTTGGACACTTTCTAATGGACAGGGAAGCAAAAAATGGGGATTTCAGAAGTGGGGTGAAGGAATGAGAAAATTTTGCAGAGAGGGGCACAGAAGAAGAATTAGGACAGGAACTCTGTGGTAAAATTTGAAGGTGATTGGGTGAAAATTGAAGGAGTTATGGCAAACCCTAAAAATAGACAAATGTGGGATTTCTGGTCTTGGGAAGTGGGATTTGGGATAGTGTCTTCAGGAATGAAATATGCAGAATGGAATTGCAGGGATGTCAGTGAAGTTTCAAGGAAAACAGAGTTGAAACAAGGGAGATATTTCAGAAATGGATCGGCAACAGCGGCTTGGAATTGATCCACAACAAATGGATCTGCAACAGCACGGAAGGGATCGAAAATGGCTAGATCTGAACGATGACTGGATCTAGAACGACTTTCAGAATAGATCTGAAACGGCTAGATCTAGAGCGGAAGTGATCGGAAACACTTCAGATGAAAATAGATATGGACCCCAGGTATATGCGGCTTCCTATCGGATCAGGGGATTCACTCGGCCACCAATGTTGCCTGACGACTTGCATATTGGGGTAGTACCCCTCACTCCACGGATCAGGTAAAATTGATAACCGCTTTGCCACAAACGACAGCTCTTGGTTTACCTCACGGGTGGGAAGTCAATCAGGTAGGGGTCATTTCCCTTTTCGCTGGCAGGTCCTCCCAATGGGCCAGCTACTTTGGGGTTCTTGTGGTACTCCTCACAATGAGTTTTAGGGATTATGCCCAAGTACTTCCCATAGTTAAGCGGATAGGAGTTATCCCCAGATCCGAATTTGCAACAGATGTGAAAAACGTTTTGGCATAAATTCTACCCAACGAGCCCAAGAAAGTGCTTTGATACCAGATGTGATGAACCTGCAATAATTAATTAATGCAAATACACGAGATATCATAAATAATAGAACTCAGAATCACTTTTATATTGATCACGGGCCATGTCGAGGGGCCAACCTCCTTTGAGCAAGCTCAATACAATTAACTTCACGGTGCTTTCAAAGGCCTCAACACACACTTATATACTAAGTCTAGGTGCCAATACCATGGGTCAATACCATGTGTCAATACAAACCATGGGCCAATACAAAATATAGATCAACAATTATTACGGGTCAAAACCATGGGCCAATACAAACTATGGATCAACAAAACTATGGGCGACTTACAAAGCATATGCGCCAACAACAATAACACAAACTATGGATCAACAAATACTACGGGACGACTTACAAATCATATGCATCCAACAACAATATACTAACAAAGTAAAGACATGGGTTCCTAACAGTAGCATCTACTTGGATTGCTAAGATTGCAAGTGGCGTAAGTTAGGTAACTTCAAGAGAAGTGTATACACAAAACTTAAGCATGAAAACTGGATGCTTTGATTTGAGTATGCTCTGATATCAATGATCCAGGTCATGTCTAGGAATCATGAGGGGGACAAAATATCGACTGAATGAGTCGGCTCTATTATGGCGGAAGCTATAAGAATAATCAGAATGAACAAAAGCAGGATTAAACTACACAGATAAAAAAATACGCACAGACAATATGCAGGAATGCAAAAAGATTCTATTACTTGAAAATAAATAGCTTGATGTATGTTACAATATTATACATGCTTATATAGAATTCTGAGATGCTTGGGTGCCTTCCCGTTATGTTTAGTTACAAAGAAGAAGTTAGAACGGTTCAACAGTTCAACCGTTACAGTAGACTGGAAGACAGAGAGACAATTTGTCAAAGTTCAATAGTCACTGGTCACATGTCGACGCTGCTTGTCGATGTCGCGAACTGTGAGGTTGCTGAACATGTCGAACGTGCAAATGTGTCGAGGTGTGTCGAAGTTGAGACTCGTCAGAGTTGTGTCGAATTCGAAACCTGTCGGAGATAGCCTGTCGGACTAGAAACTTGTCAAGTCGAAGTCGTGTCAAAGTTGAAACTTGTCGAAGTTCCATCAACGTCGCTGACTTGCCAATTGAGATGCGGATCATTATTGGTTTAAGAAATTCATAGTAGACATCTAATTAGATGAAAATACAACACTTGAGATATTAAAATAATTAGAAAAAAAAAAACATTAATAAGCTATGTAAATTACCTAAATTAGGTTTTTAGTACATAACAAAATTTTCAATCGTATATGAGTATCAACGTCTTGGGTTTAAAATATGTAAAATTTGAAATATTCGTCACAAAAATTCAATAAAAAAAAGAAACCTCATTTTCCCGGTCAAACCTTATTTTCCCTCTATTTCCCAAAGAATAGGCTTATTGTAAGCTGCCGCAGAAAAATGCTATGCAGGTGTGACTATTGGAGCGATTTTGTTTCATCTTTACTGTATATATATTGTAGATTATAGGGTTACAAACCTAGCCTCCCTCTGTTCTCCCATGAGAATCGCTAAGGACTTCACCCTTAGCGTTTTGTGACAGCGGAGTATCTTTGCAATTCTGGCCATTCTCTGCAGCGGATCTGCATTCCAGGTGAGGGTAGCTCTTCTCTAGTGGCGGATCTGGAGTCCATACGAGGGTGGCTCTTCTTCGATGACGGATGTGCAGTTCAGGCGAGGCAGATCATCCCCTTTTTTTTCGACGTCCTTTCAGGGGTTTGTTAGGCAATTCTCATTAAAAGTGACAGGTGCTCATTGCAATTCTCATTAAAAATGGCATTGGCATTTTATAAGTTTATTTAGCTATTATTTTTAGATCGAATAGGGATGATCAATTATAGAAGGAATGTAAACAAACAAGAAGTATTTATAGTTTTTTAAAAGAGCCATGTATCACTTTAGCTCGGTTTGTTTGCTTCCAGCCAAGGAGGGAACACTCCAGTACTATAGGGAACCGACCGATTCTATAGAGACGGTAATAAGCCCCGAACAATGAGAAGAACGAACAGAAGGGAGGCGAGCCGCCCACCACCACCGAAGGTAGTCTCCCTTCTAATGAGGTTTTTATTGACCAGAGCCCCTTCCATCCCCACAGGCACACCTGTTTATTTTTTCAGGCGTCCATTCAAAGGTTTGTTTGGCCCTTCGGCCAACAGTTTGTTTCTTTCCGGCAGTATTTTTTGGTTGTTGAGGGGTATTTTGGGTATGGGCATGGGCTTGTTGGTCGATGAGCCATTCCGTTGCCCTTCCAATGAGGTTTTCATTGACCAGAGGCCTTTTCGTCTGCCATAGCTGCATGTCCGATGGTAACCTGTGATTGAGGTGTTTCCTAATGACTATGAAGCTTCAAAATTTGTATGAGGTGGTGGCGTGTTCTCTATTCTGGTGGTGGCACCGGTACCTTTCATCTGGCGGTGGTGGAGAGATAGCGAGCTTCTCGCTTTCGATCGTTATGATCCTGCGGTGGAGGCTCCAGTCTTTATGACCTTCCCCTCTGAAGGAAGGGGTTTTATTCCTTTGTGTTTTAATTAGTGATGAATTTCTTGCAGATCCGCATCTCTTTCCGGTGGGAGGAATTCAGAAGGTTCCTTTGCGGCTGAGCCGTGCAACGATTTTATTTTTATTTTCATTTTTTTATTTTTTTTTCTGAAATATTATATGGGGTGAGAAATCATCTGATCCAATTCCTTTTCGGGACTATGTTTGATTTGGTCCTTTTATGGTTTGGAATTTCTATGTATTGGCATGAATCAATCCACTTATGCTCCAGGCGGTAAGACCATAATGTCACAAACCCAATGTTCCTCCAAAAAAATTGTTTTTTTGTTTTTTTCTTGGAGTCACTATGATAACATTGGTGTTTTATTTTGTTTTGTTTCTCTTTAAGGAAGTGCCAGTGCGATCTTGTGCACCATCTTTTTTTCTTATGAAATCCGAAAAATCCCTTAGTTTTCTGGCTGTTCGTTCCAGAATCTTTGATAATTTTCTTCACTTAGTTAGATCTCATGTTTTACTAGTCATTCAGAATTAAAGCAATCTATTTTTTGTTGTTTTCTGTCTGTTGACATTGGCGTCACCTCCTGTGAACAAAGTGTCCTCAGTTTAGTTCTTTAAGAACGTTGTTATTATTTATTACTATTTATAACTATAGGATTATGCATGGTTCGATTCTAGTATAGCTTCTTATCCCATGCTCTTTCCTTTTTATTCCTTGGGTGAGTGACGATGACTGAATGCTCACTTCACTTGCCATGTAGTTAGTTTTTTTTTTATATTTAACATTATATTTATTCCTCCAGGTTCGACCTTTAGACCTGGGCGTAAGCTCTTCAAACAAATTCTACTTGAGGTAAAAACCGATTAAAAAAAAAAGGGTATATCAGTTTATTACGCCGTAGGCGTTTCACCACGGAGAAGGATAACCTCCACGTAGGCTAGATTCCTAACTCATAGAGCAAATGGATTCCTGCCACGTGATTTTTCGTTTTGGGATGGAACTCCCGCTTCCCGACGTTTGTGCCACGATAATACAGCAGCGTGGTGCTGTTTGAGAATTTTAAGCTCGCCTTGGTTGGGATTTTTGATGGCCAGATTTAGATCGAGGCTAACGTTCAGATTGAACTTCAACTACGCATCGAAATTGAAATCAAAATGGTCGAGAGACATGGATTTCACGTTCAACCTCAGGTCATGTGGCTTGAACACGGCGACTGCCAGAATCCGGCACACGATGACTAACATGAGCAGAAGAGCAACGATGCTCCTGCAGAACCAGAGCATCCGTCGCTTCCTGCGATGACGGAGGTATGTAGAGTCCTCTTTGCTGCCTTTGAGACTCAGCGGAAGCATCGACAAGTGCCTTTCTTCTTTCGATTCCATCGCAACAATGCCCTGGTCTTAGCATTGGTTTCCGACGCCTTCGACCTCTGGCTAACACAAAAAACCAGACTACCGAGTACTAGATCGGTGGGTCGATCTGATAGTCAATTGATTTTTACAATCCCCCTAGTGTCAGAAGCTGACTATAGATGGCCAACTATATTGGGGAACCCAAATATATAGACACAGAGAGCACGAGCTGTGGTGATGGTATATACAATGTTTATATTGCGTAGAAGAGCGTTGTAAATTCCAGCGCAACTTTTTCTGCAAGTGTAGTTTTTAATCTGAGTAGAATTAAAAAAGAGAGAATAAACATTTACATATTTAAGTAAAAAATGCAGATTCATCTATATAGTATATGGGTTAAGATCATAGAGTATGTATATCTTCAATTTTAAATTCTGAGATCAAATGTACCTACCCAACCCCATTCGTTTTCTCTGATGGAGTCCAGTGAAGTCCAGCATGATTCATCGATAAGGGTAGATTCATCTACTGTGGATGATAAAGACGACACGCCTCACTCTTTCTACTCTCTTGCACGATATTAGAACATTCAGAGTACCTCAGATTACAGCCTCTATAATCTCATTCTACCCATAACCAACCAATATTTCAGTTAGTTTCCCATGAGTTCCTGTATTGAAATATGCCAATTAAGTTTTCATGCTTACCTCCGGATCTTGGGAACTGAAATCTATGGGAGTGGCCACATGAAAGATGTCGTGGCGGCCATGGATGGCAAGATCGAAGCTCCCTTCGTCTTACAGATCTACTCTGAAAAAATGAAGCCTCTAGTGGGCTCCTGGGAGAGAGGGAAGGCATGAATTCTTTGATGGATTCCCTAGATCTCTGAGAATCGCGTGCACAGTGTAGCCATTCTCCAGCAGAGTCTTTACAAGCCATGATCCAATGTATCCTCCTCCTCTTGTGACACAGTACACCGGAGCAGGGACAGTTGTGCTAATCTTTCTTGGGCTTTCTTTCTTCGGGAGGTGCAGGGAGGATGGATTGAAAGAAGATGAGGATATAGCCATAATCACATCGTGATTCATTCATTTCTTAAGGATCACAGATGCTAAGCCTCGTCTGCTGGTACGTGCCTTTCCTGCCAGATTTTCCATACTAAACACCGCCACGATGGCCACTGTTGCTGACATGTTAGTATGCAAATAAGTGACACGGGAGGCATCTTAAGTATGCAAATAAGTGACATGTTTGTGAAGAATTTGTAGTCCACGTGTCTAATTTAGACATTTCTATCAAAGATGCTTCCTATTGGCTACACAAAGAGATATGAAATTGAATTGTTATCGATGCATTGACAGAGACTACTTATAATTTGAGGTCTTTTATGTTAATCACATCAGATATTTGGGGCTCCACAACCATTGCAGGTATGATTTAAATGTATTTATTTACTATACGTCCATTTCCTTGTTGTCTTCCTTGCATACACAAAAATTATTAATAATTTCCCATGGTCTAACTTTGACATTTTGTAGCCTCGGCCTGGAATTTCACCACAGTCAGGGCAGAAATCTATGCCACGAGCAAGCCAATAGATTCACCTAGAAATTTTTTCCAATAGGCAAGGTACACTATAGACAACCGTGGGCGTGTCTCCATCAGTTCAACAACAACTTGCACAGTATACTCCACAAGTTCATCAGTTTCCTCTTCTTGAAGGGCAACAACCACAAACTCCTTCTTCATAAGTGATTTATGTGCCCTTACCTCAGCATCCTCCACTAGCTTCTTTATCAAAAGTGTTTTTTACATGTTATCCTTAGCAGCCTCTATCAGCACCTTCATCATAGTTTCCTTCTACATCCTATTCTCAGCAGCCTCAACCAACATCTTCATCACATGTGCTTTCTTTAACATATTCTTAGCAGCCAAGACCTGTGATTAATGAGAATCTACCTTCCCAAACTATCAATGTGCCTACTATTGCTAGTGTATAGGGTTTGAGAATGCCTCCATAGTCATCCTTTATGGTACAATTTATCTTTACTTTGTGCAAACCAAAGTAGTTATTATGGGTGAGTTCTCTTTGTTTTTTTTTGTAGCATGGTAGCTTTTAGCACTTATATTACATTCTTGACTAACTTGGAATTCCCCAATTCTGAAAGGGTTCTAGCTCAATGGAAGAGCGCCTGCCTTACAAGTAGGAGGTTGGTGGTTCGACTCCTCCATGCCCTATTGATATTGCAATATTGGTATTTTTAATAAAATATATTTTATTATGATTTATTATGGCTACATAGAGGGTTTCAAACTGGCTTTGTATGTTGCTATGAGGGGGGTTCTAAATCGCCTTCATATGTCACTATGAGGGGGGTTCCAAAACGCCCTTATAGGAATCTATGAGGGGGGTTACCAACCGCCCCTATAGGTATCTACGATGGGGGTCCCAAACTGCCCCTATAGGCCTCTACAAGGGGGGTTTCAAACTGCCTCTATAGGCCTCTACGAGGGGGGTTCAAAACTGCCCGTATAAGCCTCTATGAGGGGGGTTCTAAACTACCCTTATAGGCCTCTACAAGGGGGGTTCCAAACCTCCCCTATAGAACTATACGAGGGGGGTTCACAACTGCCTCTATAGGCCTCTACGAGGGGGGTTTGAAACCCGCCCTATAGTCCTCTATGAGGGGGGTTCCAAACCGCCCCTGTAGGTTTGTATGAGGGGGCTTCACAACTACTCTCATAGGTCTCTATGAAGGGGGTTCAAAACCACCCTCGTAGGTCTCTATGAAGGTGTCTACAAGGGGGGTTTAAAACTACCTTCGTAGACCTCTACGAGGGGGGTCACAAACCGCCCCCAAAATTCACTTTTGGGGGCGGTTCCAGTCTCGTCAAAAACTGCCCTTAAAGGGCAAAAATTTTAACATCGGTGCCTTTAGGGGCAGTTTTGACAAAACTGCCCCCAAATACAAACCCCCCCCCATAGGTCACTTTTGGGGGTGGAAGACAACCCCCCCTAAAGGCCAAAAATGTAGTAGTGAATATTCGAACCATTAGGTGGTTTTTAGAATTATGTAGGTGTTTGGGGACCTTGGGAATAACATTATACGAGAGAAGACCATGCCTTTGGCCCTAGAGAAACCATTGAGGCATCCAGATATTTGAACAATGCCTCAAAGAACCATGCATGATATACATGGTTATATATATCTAGGTCTTATGGTCTTGAGGCCTTGGTCATGTTCAATGGAGGATACCTAAACCTCAAGCCCTAAAGGAATCTTCCAACCAACCATTCAAGGCTAAGAAAGTCTCCACCAACAACACATGGGATCCTAAGGGTATCATTCACCTATGATTGATGATATATGTGCCATTAGGTGGCTTTGAGAAATATTTACCTATCCTAGGGCCTTGGGAATGTCTTCCTAGGGAAGAATACCATGCCTTTGGCCCTAAAGAAATCATTGAGGCATCTAAATCCATGAAAAATGCCTCAAATCCCTATGCATGACTTCAGAAGGGTATCCAAATAGACTAAAAATGAGAAATTTCTAATATTTTTACTACCTAAGCCTCCCGAGCCCAATTGTTTCTCTAGGTAGCATTTAGCACCAACTAGGCTATGTTGATCAAGCCCGCCTGTTCCCACTTGTGAGTAAAGTAGTCCAATAATGGGATCCACCTATTCTATTTTCACAAGATATACTAACAAGGGTTTTCTCACCCATCTCTAATACTTTTCTTAATTCAACCTCAATCCCAATGGCCAAATTCATGCAAGGTTTATGCATTTTCAATGCATTCCTTTTTTTTAGCCTTGTCACACTAATAGATTTCTACCGCTTGTACACATATGGATGTAGATAGGGTTTGAGTGAGAAGAGGAGTATGATAAGGGTATTAGGGGTCTATATACAAGAGGCATGAATGCATGAATATTAATGTCACATGCCCCCATATATTAGTTTCTTGGAAAAAATAATTGCTGGAAATAATAGTCCTAGACTCTGTTAATTGCTTTGGAAATAACTCTGATCAATGTGTATATCTGGATCAACATACAATATAACCATCATGATAGAATCTTCTCGGACATTAACCCCCTAGTAGTGCAACTACAAATAGGTGTTAATAATCCTTAACATGGTTGAGAGAGGAAACCAAAGCTGACCCTAAGGAAATATTATGGGCATCTAGGTCCAAGCATGATACCTAAAACCATCGCGCATGATTTATTAGGGTTATTCTTCACCTACAAGTAGTGATATTGGTGCCATTATTATGGTTTTGAACTAGGTATGGGTCTCAAGGCTCTAGACATGGTT
The DNA here is from genome assembly GCA_027924585.1 of Larix kaempferi. NCBI lineage: Eukaryota > Viridiplantae > Streptophyta > Pinopsida > Pinales > Pinaceae > Larix > Larix kaempferi. Next base: position 60,001,867 of record BSBM01000753.1, read on the forward strand.
GGGGTAGGAAACTTGGCCCTTAGTCCCTAACAGAATGTTTTAGAAATTCAAGGCAAATATTAACACCTAAAAGCACCATATATGACCTCCCAATGATATGTGTAACCTAAAGTGCTAATATGTGCATCATTAGGGATTTCTTAGGGTCTCAAGGTCCTAGACATGGTTAGAGAAGAGTACTCAAGGTGCAAGCTATAAAAGAATATTCTAAGAATCTAAGGCCGTGAATGATCGCTCAAAGCATTAGACATGATATATTTATAGTATCCCCAATCTCTGAGTGGGGATATCGATGCCATTAAACGATTGTACAAACTAGTTATGGGTCTCAAGGCTATGCACATGGTTCAAGGAGAAATCAAACTATATGAATTTAATAGGGTCATAACACAAGGAAAATCCTAACATCATCCAATTTAAGTAAAGATTCTTTAAATTTTTCTCACAAGTAAAACTGCAGGGAATGTAACAAGGAAAAAGTGAAAATTTTGAATCTTTAATATTGATATTTTCAGTTCAAATATGCATCTACATTCTAAAAAATTTGGGATGAGAGAGTTTGTAGGATAACGCAATGATAGAGTAAGTGGAGGAATAACATTCAAAATGGAAATAAGAAGTAATTTTAGGTAATGACATCATAAAGTCTACAATGAATTGGAGATAATATTTTTATTATTCATTATGGTGGTAAAGGGGGAGGAAACATCAAGAATTGGATTCACCACTCTTTTAAGGCGAGTTATCTTATCTACATACTCCATGCAACTCATTTGACAAACTAAAAAACAAGGGATTCTCTTTATTTTATTTTAATGGCACCTTGTTACTAATTCTATGGTGAATTCCATGGGCGTCTTCCATTTTTCTATAATTACAAACACGGAATCAATCAATTCTTAATGATGATAGAGGTATGTCAAGCTCATGAGAATATGTAGACACATATTTAGGCTGCACATTTCACCCCATGGAATTATCTTACTTAATCATTTTAGGATTACACACTTGAATTGATTAATGGATCATTTACATGGTGGTACAACTCTATTATACGAGTAGTCAACCACCATTTTTGGGTACAATACATGGTTACATAGACACTCATATGTGAATCCATTTTCCTCTCTACACTATATTATTATCATACAACGATGGGACTACCCAATAACTACCACATATCCACCATGTATGCGCACATAGATTTTGTTTGAAGATCCACTTCCCTCATTTCTAGTTATGTTCCTAACATTGACTCATGAGTGCATCTAGGTTTATCGAGAATAATAATAAAAACATATAATAATAAAATAAAATCAAATATATCCCTCTTAATCTTCATATTTTAAGCACTGATAGATTTGTACTTTACCCTTGTTTTGATCCCTCTTGGTCCTTAATAAATCTGGATTTTTGAAAAGTGAACGTAGTTCCATCTGAACTCTAGATTTATCATTCCTCAAGAGGGATCAAATCACCTAAGGTCCAACCATTTTTGATATTGTAAAAACTTGAGGACACAATGCACCTAAGATATTTTATCCCTCACTAAGTATGATGAATCCACGATCAAGTATTTTTTCTTTGCACAAATCTCTGTAACTTGTAGGAGTGGCTTGTGGTCTAATAAACCGCGACCTAGGGGCATCTAAGCCGTCAAAATCACTCGAGGATTGCACTCGGCCTAGGCCACACCAACTCTTAGTATGGTTGGATTTTTTGGTGTCTCCTCCCACTGCCGCCAAGTTTCAAACCATGGGCCTCCTAATAAACAAAACCCTTCGAATACCAACCACACTAGTGGGACTTGACGAATCCACAATTAAGTTGTTATAATTAGGATAAATTAATAACTTAATTTCTAAAATTTAAAAACCAAATAGATCAATCTTTGAGATCATATCTTACCTTTTTTGGGATAAAAGATATATCAGATCATATTTATTTCCATTCTCTCATAACTACCAATTATACAAAAAAATGAAAAATAGAAGACATTTTAGATTAGTTTGATTACTCATTATTTTAATCATTGTTTAAAACATATTTTCAATTATATATATTTTTAATATATTAATATAAGAATAAATATTAATGATAGATATGTTAATCTATAGTCAAAGCTAAAATACTTCATGATATTGTGTACTTACTTCAAGATATGAAAATAATGTCATTATTGAACATGAGTATGGTCATCTATACATTCAACAAATTGTTTACAAGGTATATTTGTTATCATTTTTTTAATTAAAACGTTAAAATTTTTAGTATTAAATAATTTAACGTTTTTTAATTTCTTAAACTATAATTATCCATTTTTTTATATCTTGGAATTTTGGTTTTTCTAAGATTAGAAAAATTATACAACTTTTTAAAATAGTTAATAAATGTTTTGGAAACTTTAAAAACATGTTTATTACCATGGAATGGAAATGGAAATAGAAATTTTATTTTCCATCTATCTAAACAAATTAAAAAATTTCATTAGAATATTTGCTAAAATTGTTTATTAATATAATAGCTATTAAAATTTCATTTTTCATCCATCTAAACAATTAGAATAGTTACTAAATTTTTTTTTTAATAAAATAGCTATTAAAATTATTTATTAATACTATGAATAATTAATAAAAAAATCAATCCAAAACAAAATATGTGAGATAAAATACATTTTGTGTAGATCATTCTTCGTTATTTTTTCCCATACTTATTCATTTGAAACTAAAATAATTTGTAGAGATGAAAGTCAATTTTTATTTGATTTGGGTCGTGTCCAGGAAGCACGAGGGGGACAACAGATAGACTGAATGAGTCGGCTCTGTTATGGCTGAAGCTATAAGAATAAGCAGAACGAGCAAAAGCAGGATTACACTACACAGATAAACAAATACGCACAAACAATATGCAGGAATGCGAAAAGATTCTATTACCTGCAAATAGATAGCTTGATGTATGTTACAATATTATACATGCTTATATAGAATTCCGAGATGCTTGGGTGCCTGCCCATTACGTTCAGTTACAAAGAAGAAGTTAGAACAGTTCAACAGTTCAACTGTTACAGCCGACTAGAAGACAGAGAGACAATTTGTCGAAGTTCGACAGTCGCTGGTCGCATGTCAACACTGCTTGTCGATGTCGTGAACTGTGAGGTTGCTAAACATGTCGAAGGTGCGAATGTGTCGAGGTGTGTCGAAGTCAAGACTCGACAGATTTGTGTCGAATTCAAATCCTGTCGGAGATAACCTGTCGGACTGGAAACTTGTCGAGTCGAAATTGAAACTTGTCGAAGTTGCATCAATGTCGTTCACTTGCCAAATGCGATACAGATCATACCTCCTTCCTTAAGAAACAATGGACCCAATTGTTTGCTTGTGAAGGTGAGGAAACTTGTCAGTCAATTGAGTAACAGAGTACCACTTTCCTTGTGATGGGATCTGGCCAGCCTTGGCAACTTGAAACAAGGGAATTGTGTTCGTCCTTGTATGGCATAATCGTCGTCCCACAATGGTGTCGCAAGGAAGAGGCTCTTGAACATCTGGATGGATGTATTCGGGTTCTACTATTTGAAATTTGTTATGTTCCAACAAGGGTGCATGGTATGGTCGAAGTAGATCCACATTGGAGACTGGATGCAGACCTAGGCATGCAGGAATATCGAGCTAGAAAGCGTTCTCACCAATCTATCGAATAATATTGTATGGACCATATCGCAAAGGTTTTAAATTCTTGAATGGGCCTGTGAAGTGCTCCTTCTTGAGATGTAACCAGACATTATCCCCAATTTGGAATGAATGAGGAATACGATGCTTGTCGTGTCGGGCCTTAGCTTTCTCACTTGCTTTGTGCAACATTTCTTGTGCTTGCTCCTGGATGTCGCATATTTGATCTTTGAACTTGACTGCTTTATCAACTTCTTGTTGGCTGTAGTTGGTGTCGCTCGGCTGTGTCGAGGAGTTGATCAAGTCGATAGGCGCTGAGGACTGAAATCCGTAACATAATTCAAATGCACTCTTTCTTGTAGAGCCGTGCTGAGCTTGATTATAGCTATGCTGGATGTATGGAAGACTTTCATCCCATGTTTGTCGATGTTGGTGATTGTACATGCGAAGCAGTTGTACTACCAAGCGATTCACAACTTCCTCCTATCCGTCGGTCTGAGGATGGAAAGATGTCAATAATGAGAGTCGTGTGTCTAGAAATTGCTAGAGGGTCTTCCAAAGGATGTTGACGAATTTGGCATCTCAGTCGGAAATAATGGTCGTTTGTAAAACATAGTGTTTCCAAACATGTGTAAAGAAGAGATGAGTGGTCTGCTGCGCTATCGTGGTCTTCTTACATGGTATGAGTGTTCGGGTACACAGGGTACTACCAAAGGACCGAACACCAAGAGCAACCACTTCACACAAACAGATCATAGATCAACACACCGATGTTTTGACGTGGTTTAAACCCTCTTGAGGGAAACACTCCACGGCCCCGGCCAAATAGCTTCTACGGGACAATTTATTATGCAAAGAAAGAAAGTTACAAATGAGCTTCTCATAATCGATCAACTAAACAATGACCCTCCATGCTCTTTAAATAGAGATCATGGACCAATCGGGTGTTAAGCCAGGGATCAAGGTTAGGTTTGATCTAAGAGAAGTTGAACCGTCGGATCACTCTATGTCGGAAACATATCGTGACCGTCGGATTAAGTATTTACAAATGCATACTAATGCATACTAAAGAAACACACTATCCCTAACGGATATATTACACAAGTTGATCTTAACTAACTCCTAAGTGTCTAAATATCCTAACATCCCCCCTTAAGAACAACTTGGGATAGGATTGAAGGATTTACAAAAGTGACACTATTAGGAGAAGGAAGGAGGCATTAGAGCCTATCCCCCCTTAATGACAAGTTCCTGAACTCCTAACATAGATCGAAGTTTAGAAAACTTCGCTTCTGTAAGATACTTCGTGAAGATGTCTGCAACTTGATCATCTGTAGGGCAAAAGAGCACTTCAAGAACACGATCATGAACAAGATTTCTGATGAAGTGCATATGTAGCTCAATGTGTTTGCTTCGTTGATGTAGAACTGGATCTTTGGCAAGCTTGATGGCACTTTGATTGTCGCACCAAAGTGGAGTAGGCTGCTGCTGCTCGAATCCAAACTCTGAAAGGATCTGTCGAAGCCATAAAGCTTCCTGACTGGCATTAACTGCTGCTCGATATTCTGCCTCTGCTGAAGAAAGAGCAAGAGCTTGTTGTTTCTTACAAGCCCAAGTAATAGGTCCAGATCCCAGACTGAAAACATAACCTGCAGTAGACTTTCGATCATCAGGATCGCCGGCCCAATCTGAATCAGTGAAACCAACCAACAAAGGTTTCCCCCCTGTATTGTAATGAATCCCAAACTGAACTGTACCTCGAATATATCGAAGTATTCTTTTAGCTGCTTTCCAGTGACTTTCATGAGGTGTCTGCATATAACGGGCAACTCAACCAACGGCAAAGGAAAGGTCAGGACGGGAATGAGTCAAGTATAAAAGACTACCAACAAGCTGACGATACAAGGTGGCATCTACTTCAGGTGAAGTACAAGTGGCAGAAAGTTTGACTCCAGACTGGAAGGGAGAAGGGGCTGGTGTACAATCTTCCATGTGAAAGCGACGAAGAAGGTCACAAGCATACTTAGACTGAGAAAGAAAGATTCCTTCTTTGGTTTGCAGAACTTGGAGGCCAAGAAAATAATGCAAATGTCCTAAGTCTGACATTTCAAAAGTTTGTTTAAGACTGGATTTCACATGGGTTATAAGATTAGGGTCACTACCAGTAAGAATAAGGTCATCAACATATAGAACAAGTATGATGAGATGGTTTCCTACTTTCTTGGTATAGACATTGGGGTCAGAATGGCATCTAGAAAAACCAGTGTCAAGGAGAAAGTTATCCATTTTGGCATACCAGGCTCTAGGAGCTTGCTTAAGGCCATATAAGGATTTCTTAAGGCGGCAGACAAGGCTAGAGTTATTCTGAACATAGCCAGGAGGTTGTTCCATGTAAATTTCCTCCTGTAAATCACCATGTAAGAAGGCAGACTTGACATCCATTTGATGGACTTCCCAATTGTGTAAGGCTGCAAGGGAAAGAACAAGGCGGATGGAGTTCATTTTGGCGATGGGAGCAAAGGTTTCATTGTAGTCAATCCCTTCAACTTGGGAAAAACCTTTGGCAACTAACCTTGCCTTAAGTCTTTCAACACTTCCATCTGATGCATACTTAGTTCTGTAGACCCATTTACATCTGACAAGTTTTCTTCCTTTTGGAAGAGGTACAAGATCCCAAGTATCATTCGCCATTAAGGAACGATATTCTTCATCCATGGCTGCATCCCAATCTGGATTCCCTGAAGCTTCTGCAAAAGTTTCTGGATCATGATTCTCGGAAACTTGAGCCAAAAGAGAAGAGGCTCGCTGAAACTGAGAACGTGTTCGTCGTTGATCTCTAGGATCACCGGCAAGATCACCAGCTGCTTCACATGTTGAACGGACCCATCGAGGAAGCACTTGTGCTGGTGCAACTGGAGAAACATGAGCAGGTGGAGGTGGATTTTCATCCTCACTGTCGTCATCAGAAACTGGTGTTGGAAACCTGTCAAGGAAGTTGGAAGAAGAAGAAGAAGGCACAAACGCCGAATCAGGCTCGCAGGCCAAAGATGGCACACTCGCCGAGTTAGGCTCGCAGGCCAAGATATTTTCATCAAATTTAACATCTCTTCTAATGATTATAGCATGAGAATGTGGTTGAAGAAGTCTATAACCTTTTACATCTTCAGAATATCCAACAAATATGCACTTTTCACTTTTAGGTTGCAATGCTTTCCGTTTTTCATCCGGAATGTGAGCCCATGCTTCACTACCAAACACACGAAAGTGACTTACATCAGGTTTAATTTTACTCCATGCTTCTTCCGGTGTTATACCTTGTAATGCTTTTGTGGGGGTGCGATTAACTATGTAATTTGCACAATTTATGGCTTCAGCCCAAAATTGAAGACTTAGTCCCTTAGATTGGATCATACAATTAGCCATTTCTTTTAAAGTGCGGTTCTTCCGCTCAGCTACACCATTTTGTTGTGGTGTATATGGAACAGTGTGCTGTTGTTGGATGCCTTGTTCAGTGCAGAAAGTAGTGAACTGTTTGTTAACATATTCTCCTCCATTGTCAGATCTTAACTTAATAATTTGATGACCAGATTGTTTTTCAACAAGGGCCTTGTAGGCCAAGAACATGTTAAATACTTCGCTCTTAAGTTTTAGGAAATAAACCCAAGTGCGTCTGGTGTAATCATCAATGAAAGTTAAGAAATACTTGAAACCAGAAAAGGAAGCAGATGGAAGAGGGCCACACAAGTCACTATGCACAAGCTCCAAGGGAACCGAGGCGTGCCAAGAGGCACGTTTGTCAAAACTGTCCTGATGATGTTTTCCAAGTACACAACCGAAACAAACACCATCTCTGCAAGATACCATCGGAAGACCTGTCACCATATTTTCTTTACATAGTTGTTGCAATGAGCGATAATTTAAGTGACCAAATCGCTCATGCCAAAGTTTGCTCAAGTTATCACTATGAGCAACAAAAACTGAAGGGAAAGGTGATGACCCAAAGTTGTTAAACTTGTACAACCTGGTAATATCATCAACAATTCTGGTAGCTAGAACCTGTTGAGGATCTTTAAAATCCTTGATTACAACTTGGTGAGGTGTAAAGGTCACAGTTTTACCTTCACCAGAATGAGTGATCTGATAGACTGATAACAAATTGCAGGAAATTCTTGGAACACATAGTACATCACTAAAATGACCATTATCTACTGGAACTGTTCCAGCTCCTACAACACTTAGAGATCTATCATCACCAACAAATATTTGTTTGGTGTTACATTCATGCATAGTAGAAAAGATGGCTTGATCCTTAGCCATATGATAAGATGCTCCAGAATCAATGAGCCATTCATTTGAAGTAGAAGAAGAAGATGCATTATAAGAATAACCAGAAGCACAAAGTGCATGTCCATGAGAGGTAGATTCTGAAGGCGAATCTAGGCTGATGTGGTGCTTCTTCATTGCTGCTTCCAAGGCTGTCATCTTCTTGAAACACTTAGATTCATCATGATTATCTTTCCCGCAATAGTTGCAATGACGCTCAGTCTTCTTTCCTTTTGGCTTGGATCCTTTGTCATTTTTTAAAGAAGGAGTTGACTGAGAGGGTTTTGGACCCTTGTTTGACTTATTATTGCGAAAATTTTGTTTCTTGGGAGGCTTGGACTTTTCTTTCTGTTGGGACAATAAGGCTTTCCCAGATGTATCTGCATTGTTGATTATTCCAAGATGAATGAGTTTATCTTGTTCTCTAATCAGGGAATCACAAAAGGATTCAAGACTAGGCTCTTGATAGCTAGCTGCATTCAAGGATGCTTTCATGGAGTAAAATGTAGATACAAAAACAGAATATGCAGGTCCAAGTTTGGAAAGAATATGATAAATGCACTGTTTGTCTTCCCTCTCAATCTTACATTCTGCACATAAGAGTTTAAGAGTTTTGTACTTAGATAAATAATCTTGAATGCATGAAAAGTCACTTGGATTTAAAGAAATCAACTCATTTTCAAGTTGATGGCCTCGAATTTCATTGTGTTTACCAAACACAGTTTCCAACTTGTCCCAAGCAGTATTAGGTTCATCAATTCTAGATATGTGGAATCGCAAATCAGTAGAGATTGACATCCCAATCAATCCACGAGCTTCATCATATCTATTTGCCCATTTTATTTTTTTATCATCATCAGTGGGTTCTTTTTCTTTCCCTGTGGTAATTCTGAAAAGTCCCCTACTTCGTAGAACATCCTCCATATGAGATTTCCATGAGAAATAGTTGGAACTGTTAAGTAGAATATCACAATGGGCGGCCATATTTGTAAATTAATGGCTGTAAAAGAAGAAACCAATAGTCTGGATGTGAAGAGCTCAAAAAAATAGGCAGTTTCAAAAAAAACGGCACTGAAAACTGACTCTGTATGATGAAGTTATGCTTCAACAAAGAAACTGTTGAAGATGTCCCCAATAGTGACGTGTCAGCTAGAGAATGTCCAGCTAAAAAAAAGAACCCCCCTCTTCCCAAAATGAACCTTTTGACAATCACTTTACAAAAAAGTTGCTTGAAGTGAACCACTTTTGTAAAATAAGTGATTTCACTTTTACAATGATATTACTTTTAAATAGTGCAACAATAAAAAACTTAAGTGACTCACTTGTATTTTTATTTTTTTATTATTTAAGTGAGATGCACTTTTACAATAAAGTAACTTGAAAATAGAAATTGCATGCACTTTTTCTTTTAAAAGTAACTTCCTAAGACTTGAACTCAAGACCTATTAAGGAATAAAACAACTTTGAACCAAGTGAGCTAGATTAAAAGGTATGTAAAATATGGGAATGAGGAAGGGGTTTTTTTTTTTTTTTTTTTTTTTACTCTTCTTGCTCGGTTTGCGTGCTTGCCCTTCTTCCTGCAAAACAGACCACAAATCGAAACAAAAAAACTTTTCCACACTTGTGGAATTAGATCTTGTTAGCTTGCCCGGAAAGTATCCATTTTCTCTCTGTTTCTGATTTGCCAAGATCGCGCAAGGTGCACGGCAAAGAGCATACGCAGCCGAGAAAAACCCTTTCCCTTTCTGTTTCTGATTTGCCGAGATCGCTCAAGGTGCACGGCAAAGAGCATACGCAGACGGGAAAGCCACAATCTGAACCAAAAAAAAACTAACAGTAAAAAAAAAATGAAATATGAGATTTTTTTTATTAAAAAACGAAATAAAAAAAATGCGTCACTGTAACATTATACCTTCAAATCTGATGAAATACGCGTTTCTGGAGCAACCGGGAACCGTTTTCGATCAAACGAAAACTATTTCCCAATGGAAACGACGCTCCGGATGCAATGGAACACCTCCCACAGCCCAGAAATGCACAGAAATACCAGAACTAGAAACCCTTTCGAGTTTCGGCAACAACAGTTCAAGATCTAGATCATAACCGGAAGCGGCACTTCATAAAAGCTCTGATACCATGTTCGGGTACACAGGGTACTTCCAAAGGACCGAACACCAAGAGCAACCACTTCACACAAACAGATCACAGATCAACACACCGATGTTTTGACGTGGTTTAAACCCTCTTGAGGGAAACACTCCACGGCCCCGGCCAAATAGCTTCTACGGGACAATTTATTATGCAAAGAAAGAAAGTTACAAATGAGCTTCTCATAATCGATCAACTAAACAATGACCCTCCATGCTCTTTAAATAGAGATCATGGACCAATTGGGTGTTAAGCCACGAATCAAGGTTAGGTTTGATCTAAGAGAAGTTGAGCCGTCGGATCACTCTATGTCGGAAACATATCGTGACCATTGGATTAAGTATTTACAAATGCATACTAATGCATACTAAAGAAACACACTATCCCTAACGGATATATTACACAAGTTGATCTTAACTAACTCCTAAGTGTCTAAATATCCTAACAATGAGAATGGCCATCTTGGAAAATTGGTCAAATACTACTAATATCACATCATGTTGATGTTTGGTAGTATGATAACCCATCAAGTAGTCCATAGAAAAAGATTCCCATGGTCGACTAGGAACTGGCAGAGGTGTGTACAATCCCTATCATCGATTAGGAGGTTTAGCAATGGCACAAACCACACATGATAGAATGTACTTGTTGACGTCATATTTAAGTGTAGGCCAAAATAAATACTTTTGTAGAATAGAAAGTGTTTTTGCTTCTTCAAAGTGTCCTGCAGTCTTATTGTAGTGCGTGTCCCAAATGAGCTACTGTCGGTGCTCATTGGTCGGTACACAAAGCTGTCCAAGATTGTATAGCAAGGTGTCTTTCAGGAATTAGTTGGAGTCTGAGGTCGATGACTTGTTAGTCTATAACTATTGGTAGATTACTGAGAAGTCGTTGTTGTCCTCATACAACTGTGGCCAAATGGTCATGTCGTAACCCTGCATAATCATCATTGTCAAAAGGAGAGTAATCGGCAGCCGACTGAGGTAATCAGCGGCGACATTAGCTTTACCTTTCTGATACTTAATCACCAACTATAATTGTTGTAGGTAACTAATCCACTTGATTTGTCGGTTTGTGTGCAACTTTGATTGTGTTGGAGCGAACTGTAGAGGCTTGTGATCAGTGAGAATGACCATTTCCTTTCCAAGGATGTAATGCCTCCGTTGCTTGAGAGCTTGCACAATGGCATACAATTATTTTTGGTATGTCGAGTATCTTCTAACTGTGTCGTTAAAAGTCTCGGAATGAAAAGTGACTGGGTGACAACATTGAGTGATCACTACGCCCAAGGCATAGTCCGATGCGTCCATCTCAATCTCAAAGGGCTAATGCAAATCAGGTAACACAAGTACGGGTGTAGTGCAGAGCCTGTGTTTGAGCTGTTCAAAAGCTGTTTGATGTGTTGTTGTCCACTGGAAGATAGTTTTTCCATTTCCTTTCGTCAATTGATTCAAGGGCCAGGATATGTGACTGAAGCCGAGTATGAATCTTCGATATAAATTCGCCAAACCAAGAAAACTTCTTAGTTCTTGAATGCTTATAGGAATGGGCCAATCTTCGAGGATCTGTACTTTTTCTTGGTCAACATGAATGCCTGCAGAGTCAATTACATACCCCAAATATTTGATGTTGGTCATCACAAAAGAGCACTTGTCCATGTTCAGATAGAGTCGATGTTGCTAGAGAGTGTCGAGGACTTATCGAAGATGTTAGACATGTTCTTCCCATGATCGACTGAAAATTAATATATCGTCGAGATAGACAATGACCCATTCGCCGATGAAAGGTCGAAGATGGTTATCCATATGTCATATGAAGGTCGCAGGTGCGTTGGTTAAGCGAAAAGGAATGACTAACCATTCAAATAATCCTTCCTTGGTTTTGAAAGCAGTTATCCACACATCAGAGGGTTCGATTGGAATTTGATGGTATCCCAACTTGAGGTCGAGCTTAGTAAAGAATTTAGCACCTTTCAGACAGTCGATGAGCTCGTATGTCCATGGAAGAGGGTAGCGATTCTTTACCAAAATTTTGTTGAGAGCTCTGTAATCGATGTACATGCGCCAAGTCCCGTCTTTCTTCGGAACTAGGACGACTGGACTTCCACAAGGAGAGGAGCTGGGTCAGATGTGACCTTTGTCGATTAATTCTTGGATCTGTCTGCGAATCTCTTTATTTTCAAGAATGGATCTTCTATAAATAGATGCATTGGGAAAAGAAGAACCAGGAACAAGTTCAATAGAGTGTTTTACCTGACAATGTTGAGGTGTGGTTGAGGTACTCCGTTTGGAGCTTGAAATAGGTTTTGATACTCAACGAGAATATGATCGACTTGCTTCTTCTGGCGAGAACTGCATTCGTCGGTGACTCGACTCATTGCTGCAGTCTTCTTAGAATGTTGCGGCTTGATCATGATTAATGCAAACTTCTGAGCATGATTGATGAGCTTCTTTGTTTTTTTGGCATATATCAGTGCAATCGTTGGTGTAGGTTACCGCTCTGGTATACTAAACCATCGATTTTGGATTCTGACAATCACCTTTTGAGGCTGCGACTGATAAATTCCATGTCTATCCCAGAAGTAAGGTTTTCCAAACAGGCCGTCGGCTACAGAGAGTGGTGCCATGTCGTAGAGTACTTCATCTTCAAAAGGATTTATGAAGTAGGCGAGTTTGCATTGTCGAGTGATCCATAGTTCTTGTCCATCCTTCATCCAACTGATGTTGTAAGGCTGAGGATGTGGAGTGGTGACAAGACCTAGTTTATTCACGAGATCTTCAGAAACGAAGTTCTTCTGACTCTCGTTATCCAAAATCAGATGCCATGGGTTTCTCTGGACCCATATCCCTTTATGGAACAGGCGTTCTCATTCCTCCTCGTCGACGATAGTCGAGGCTGCTGGAGTGGTCGAGGTCAAAAGGGTCATTGCGTCTAGATCAGACTCTTCCACCGTCTTGTCGAATGTGTCAGAGGTAGACACTTTTTCAACAAATGCCTTTTGAGCTTTGCATTCAAACGTATCATGCCAAGATGAATGGTGGTAATTGCACCATTTTCCAGTAGGCGGTTGCCTGCTAAGTTCCCTCTTGCGAAAAGGCTTCTTTCCGTTGTTTGGCTTTGGTGGTGTCGGCTGAAAATATTTTGACTTATCGAAGTTGTCTAGTGCTTTCTTGTCGGGTCGTCATCCTCATGTCAGATTTGTCGCGAAACGTGCTTTTCCTTTTTGCTTGGTTTCCAGTTTGCTGGCATAGTTGAAAGCATCCACAAGTGTATTGAGAGTAAGAAATTCCATCTCCTGCTGAATGTACTGGGACAATCCGCTAACGTACTTTAGAACAAGCAATTTCTCTTCTTCTTGGATGCTAAGTCTAGCCATGAGTCGATAGAACTTGTAGGTGTAACTCTGTACTGATTGGTCTTTCCATTGCCTTAGCTGCTGCCACTTCTTATACTGCTGCTCGAGGTACTTAGGCAGGTAAAATTCCTTTTGGATGTGTTCGACGAATTTATCCCATGTGTCGATGGGGTATCCGCTTTTCTCCATCTTTGTCAAGAGATTCTCCCACCAGCAGTGCACGGAGGTTGACATCTTTAAGGATGCAATGGTTATCTTGTCAGCTTCTGAGAGTTGATTCATAGCATAATAGGATTCCAATTGTTGCACCCATCGATGGATTCCACATCAATCTTACCTTCAAGATTCGGTATGTCTAGATACATTTGCACTTTGAAGGGGCTGATTTTATCGGAGTGAGTTCTCGTCGAAGATCCTCCGGATGTCGAAGCAAATCGAATGAGCTTATCGTTGAACTGGGTGAACATTTCAGTCCATTGTCGAGCTAGAGCTTGCTCAATAAGCTGTGCTGTCTCGTCCACTGCATGTCTATCATATGTTTCTTCTGTCATTTCTGGAGGTAGCTGTGATGAACCTGCAATAATTAATTAATGCAAATATACGAGATATCAGAAATAATAGAACTCATAATCACTTTTATATTGATCACGGGCCACGTCGAGGGGGCAACCTCCTTTGAGCAAGCTCAATACAATTAACTTCACGGTGCCTTCATAGGCCTCAACACAAACTTATATACTAAGTCTAGGTGCCAATACCATGGTTCAATACAAACCATGGGCCAATACAAAATATAGATCAACAATTATTACGGGTCAAAACCATGGGCCAATACAAACTATGGATCAACAAAACTATGGGCGACTTACAAAGCATATGCGCCAACAACAATAACACAAACTATGGATCACCAAATACTACGGGACAACTTACAAAGTATATGCGTCCAACAACAATATACTAACAAAGTAAAGACATGGGTTCCTAACATCCCCTCTCCCTTAGAAAAAGCTTTGTCGTCAAAGCTTTAGATGTGGAAATTGATGCAGAATCTGAAGGAGTGGGTCCCCTGTAGCATCCTTGGGTTGCATTCCGGGCCACTGGCGCATTTTGAGTTTCAGGGAGGATTGCATGGAAGGCTGTAGATGAAGAAGAACCATATCAACGACGTGAAAAGTGCACGTAGAACGGTGCTGATCGGCTTGTTGTTTCAGTCGAATTCTTGCCATGTGAAGATTGTCCTGCAGAATGAGAAGAAGTTGATCGTGGTTTTGAAGAATTGAGTCAATTGCCTAAACTGGGGAGCTGCTGAAGGTGTACGGAAGAAGAACTGGCGGTGCCTATCTAGAGACTGCTTCATATGTTGTCCTTTTAGATGTGGTATTATACCACTCGAGCGCTTCTAGGAAATCCATAGAAATAGTTGTCCAAATCTGTGTAGGGATGGGCAAGGGTTCGAGTAGTCCCGAAAGGAGGGTCGTTTCACCCTTGTTGACCTGGAAAGTATCACAGTCAACCACCATCCATTGAGTTGTCATTTTCAATTCCTGCCAAAAGAAGTTACATTGTTCTTGGTCATACGTTTTGAGGAACCCAGAGGGCCCTGCTGATGAAGAAGCATGGAGTTCATAGAAGAGATAACCCCATTCAACAGATTGCAACCAATTTGGAACAAGCAGAGAAATAGCTGTAAGAGAAACTGGGTCATCAAATGTGCAAGAAGGAGCTTCTGCCACCATATTGTCCTTACCCTTCTGGTAAGTGGTCGCATAGTCATAACCCATGAGTTGGAGAACCCATTTCAGGTGTGCTGGGGAGGAGACCCGTTGTTCCAGGAAAGTTTCCAGACTCTGGAGACCAGTCTTGATGCAGAAATAATTCCCCAATAGGGATGGTTGCCACTTTTGTACTACATGCAAAATAGCCATCATGTCCTGCTGAGATGTAGATGCGAAAAAATGCTTACCGAAAAGGTCTTGTGAAGGCAGCAAGCCCACTGGTGCAACAAAGACACCCGCATATCTATCCAAGGAAGTAGTGGAGACCGTTGGTGGGTGCATTTGAAGGGAATGGAGCTAAGAAATGACACCATGTGACTTCTTCTTAAGGATCTTTTCCAAGCGATGTGAACTGATGATGCAGAGAGACCTTGGTTGTAAGCCCATAAATTTGTGTTTTGTCCCATTGACTGAAAACTGCATCCAAAGTTCATCAAGATCCCATAAGATGGGGCCAAGTGTGAGTAACCATTGAATGCCCAAAAATACATCACATCCTCCTAATGACAAGGCAAACATGTCAGAGCGCAGGTTATAATCGTCCATAGAGATACGCACATTATGACACTTCCCCTTGCAAGGTAAGGTGCCCCCATTGGCAACCATGACTTCAAAGTTGGAACAAGGATGGACAAAACAATCATCCTGTTTGGCAATCCGAGGGTCAATGAAGTTATGAGTGCTACCAGAATCAATGAGTATGGTAAGAGGGAGCTTCTTGAAGTATCCCTTGACCCGCATTGTTTGTGGGGTGGTCATGCCAGTTACAGCATGGAGAGAGATCTCGGGTGGGTTTCCTTGAGATGGGGTGTCAACAGGTGGGTGATGAATGTCGACCTGAACATCTACTGTATCTGGAGCTTCTTCACCAAGTTCTGAGGCAGGCGGAGAATCCACATCCAAGAGATAGAGCTTTTGTTGAACACATTTATATCCCCGAGTGAATTTCTCATCACAATTATAACAAAGCCCTTTTTCTCGGCGTGCCTGCATCTCTGTTTCAGAAAAATGCTTGATAGGAGTTGGTCAAGGAGATGGCGAGATGGGAGGTCGTTGAGAACCCATATTTCAGAAGGGAACAAAAGTGGGTTTGGAGCGTTGTTGGGCTGCAATCTTGTCTTCTGCCAACTTAGCCAAACCTAGGACTTCCATCATGGTTTTGGGACAGAACATTTTAACCTCTGACCGGATTTCATCCTTAAGACCATTGATAAAACAACTCCTGTAAAATTCATCAGACAATCCTTCTGTGTGATTGGCGAGTTTCTCAAATTATGTCTGATACTCTCTCACTCTGCCAGTTTGGTGAAGTTTAGTGAGTGCTCCTGTGAAGTTGTCAAAAGCAATAGGACCAAATCGTGGCAAAAGGAGTTGGCAAAAATCTGTCCAGTTTGGCTCGGGATGAGCTTTGATGTACCAACGGTACCATTGAAGGGCTTTCATTTCAAAATGAAAGGATGCAAGTGGAACTTTCTGGACATCAAAATTATTATGTAGGTTGAAATATTGTTCTGCGTGGTATATCCATCCAGTCGGATCAGTACCATTGAAGCGAGGAAAATCAAGCTTCGACCCATGAAAATTGTTGGAAGAAGAGAACCCGGTGGCTACAAAAGATTATGGCTGTCGGTTATTATTCATCACTGAATGTTGAAGATGGAGGCTGAGAAATTTTTCTTCCAGATCTTGGAGTTTGGTTTGAATGGCTGCAAGTGCTTCCTCCATGGTTTTTGCTCCTGTGCAGGTGACAACCATAAGCAGGAGTTTTTTTTTGGGGGGGGAATGGATAGAAAAACACAAACAAAATCCTATTTAGTAAAGGGAAATTTGGATTTGGAAAAAAACTCGGAGGGGTAATTGGGGTGTGACTAGGTGTCAGACACTTTCTAATGGACAAGGAAGCAAAAAATGGGGATTTCAGAAGTGGGGTGAAGGAATGAGAAAATTTTGCAGAGAGGGACACAGAAGAAGAATTAGTAAATGAACTCTGTGGTAAAATTTGAAGGTGATTGGGTGAAAATTCAAGGAGCTATGGCAAACCCTAAAAATAAACAAATGTGGGATTTCTGGTCTTGGGAAGTGGAATTTGGGATAGTGTCTTCAGGAATGAAATATGCAGAATGAAATTGCAGGGATGTTAGTGAAGTTTCAGGGAAAACAGAGTTGAAACAAGGGAGATATTTCAGAAATGGATCGGCAACAGCGGCTTGGAAGGGATCCGCAACAAATGGATCTGCAACAGTGCGGAAGGGATCGAAAACGGCTAGATCTGAACGACGACTGGATCTAGAACGACTTTCAGAATAGATCTGAAACGGCTGGATCTAGAGCAGAAGTGATCGACAACAGTTCAGATGAAAATAGATATGGACCCCAGGTATATGCGGGTTCCTATCGGTTCAGGGGATTCACTCGACCACCAATGTTGTCTGACGACTTGCATATTGGGGTAGTACCCCTCACTCCACAGCTCAGGTAAAACTGATAACCGCTTTGCCACAAACGATAGCTCTTGGTTTACCTCACGGGTGGGAACTAGTCAATCAGGTAGGGGTCATTTCCCTTTTCGCTGGCAGGTCCTCCCAATGGGCCAGCTACTTTGGGGTTCCTGTGGTACTCCTCACAATGAGTTTTAGGGATTATGCCCAAGTACTTCCCATAGTTAAGCGGATAAGAGTTATCCCCAGATCCGAATTTGCAAGAGATGCGAAAAACGTTTTGGCATAAATTCTACCCAACGAGCCCAAGAAAGTGCTCTGATACCAGATGTGATGAACCTGCAATAATTAATTAATGCAAATACACGAGATATCATAAATAATAGAACTCATAATCACTTTTATATTGATCACGGGCCATGTCGAGGGGCTAACCTCCTTTGAGCAAGCTCAATACAATTAACTTCACGGTGCTTTCATAGGCCTCAACACACACTTATATACTAAGTCTAGGTGCCAATACCATGGGTCAATACCATGTGTCAAAACAAACCATGGGCCAATACAAAATATAGATCAACAATTATTACGGGTCAAAACCATGGGCCAATACAAACTATGGATCAACAAAACTATGGGCGACTTACAAAGCATATACACCAACAACAATAACACAAACTATGGATCAACAAATACTACGGGACGAATTACAAATCATATGCGTCCAACAACAATATACTAACAAAGTAAAGACATGGGTTCCTAACAGTAGCATCTACTTGGATTGCTAAGATTGCGAGTGAGTTTGAACTGGCGTAAATCAGGTAACTTCGAGAGAAGTGTATACACAGAACTTAAGCATGAAAACTGGATGCTCTGATTTGAGTATGCTCTGATATCAATGATCCAGGTCATGTCCAGGAATCATGAGGGGGACAACATTTCGACTGAATGAGTCGGCTCTATTATGGCAGAAGCTATAAGAATAATCAGAATGAACAAAAGCAGGATTAAACTACACAGATAAACAAATACGCACAGACAATATGCAGGAATGCGAAAAGATTCTATTACTTGAAAATAAATAGCTTGATGTATGCTACAATATTATACATGCTTATATAGAATTCTGAGACGCTTGGGTGCCTTCCCGTTATGTTTAGTTACAAAGAAGAAGTTAGAACGGTTCAACAGTTCAACCGTTACAGTAGACTGGAAGACAGAGAGACAATTTGCTGAAGTTCAATAGTCACTGGTCACATGTCGACGCTGCTTGTCGATGTCGCGAACTATGAGGTTGCTGAACATGTCGAACGTGCAAATGTGTCGAGGTGTGTCGAAGTTGAGACTCATCAGAGTTGTGTCGAATTCGAAACCTGTCGGAGATAGCCTGTCGGACTAGAAACTTGTCAAGTTGAAGTCGTGTCGAAGTTGAAACTTGTCGAAGTTCCATCAACGTCGCTGACTTGCCAATTGAGATGCCGATCATTATTGGTTTAAGAAATTCATAGTAGACATCTAATTAGATGAAAATACAACACTTGAGATGATATTAAAATAATTAGAAAAAAAAAACATTAATAAGCTATGTAAATTACCTAAATTAGGTTTTTAGTACATAACAAAATTTTCAATCGTATATGAGTATCAACGTCTTGGGTTGAAAATATGTAAAATTTGAAATATGCGTCACAAAAAATTCAATAAAGAAAAGAAACCTCATTTTCCCACTCAAACCTCATTTTCCCTCTATTTCCCAAAGAATAGGCTTATTGTAAGCCGCCGAAGAAAAATGCTATGCAGGTGTGACTATTGGAGCGATTTTGTTTCATCTTTACTGTATATATATTGTTCATTATAGGGTTACAAACCTAGCTTCCCTTTGTTCTCCCATGAGAATCGCTAAGGACTTCACCCTTAGCGTTTTGTGACAGCGGAGTATCTTTGCAATTCTGGCCATTCTCTGCAGCGGATCTGCATTCCAGGCGAGGGTGGCTCTTCTCTAGCGGCGGATCTGGAGTCCATACGAGGGTGGCTCTTCTTCGATGACGGATGTGCAGTTCAGGCGAGGCAGATCATCCCCTTTTTTTTCGACATCCCTTCGGGGCTTTGTTAGGCAATTCTCATTAAAAGTGACAGGTGCTCATTGCAATTCTCATTAAAAATGGCATTGGCGTTTTATAAGTTTATTTAGCTATGATTTTTAGATCGAATAGGGATGATCAATTATAGAAGGAATGTAAACAAACAAGAAGTATTTATAGTTTTTTAAAAGAGCCATGTATCACTTTAGCTCGGTTTTTTTGCTTCCAGCCAAGGAGGGAACACTCTAGTACTATAGGGAACCGACCGATTCTATAGAGACGGTAACAAGCCCCGAACAACGAGAAGAACAAACAGAAGGGAGGCGAGCCGCCCACCACCACCGAAGGTAGTATCCCTTCTAATGAGGTTTTTATTCACCAGAGCCCCTTCCATCCCCATAGGCACACCTGTTTATTTTTTCAGGCGTCCATTCGAAGGTTTTTTTGGGCCCTTCAGCCAACAATTTCTTTGTTTCCGGCAGTATTTTTGGGTTGTTGAGGGGTATTTTGGGTATGGGCATGGGCTTGTTGGTCGATGAGCCATTCCATTGCCCTTCCAATGAGGTTTTCCTTGACCAGAGGCCTTTTCGTCTGCCATAGCTGCATGTCCGATGGTAACCTGTGATTGAGGTGTTTCCTAATGACTATGAAGCTTCAAAATTTGTATGAGGTGGTGGCGTGTTCTCTATTCGGGTGGTGGCACCGGTACCTTTCACCCGACGGTGGTGGAGAGATAGCGAGCTTCTCGCTTTCAATCGTTATGATCCGGCGGTGGAGGCTCCAGTCTTTATGACCTTCCCCTCCGAAGGAAGGGGTTTTATTCCTTTGTGTTTAATTAGTGATGAATTTCTTGCAGATCCGCATCTCTTTCCGGTGGGAGGAATTCAGAAGGTTCCTTTGCGGCTGAGCCGTGCAACGATTTTATTTTTATTTTTATTTTTTTTCTGAAATATTATATGGGGTGAGAAATCATCTGATCCAATTCCTTTTTGGGACTATGTTTGATTTGGTCGTTTTATGGTTTGGAATTTCTATGTATTGGCATGAATCAATCCACTTATGCTCCAGGCGGTAAGACCATAATGTCACAAACCCAATGTTCCCCCCAAAAAAATTGTTTTTTTGTTTTTTTCTTGGAGTCACTGTGATAACATTGGTGTTTTATTTTGTTTTGTTTCTCTTTAAGGAAGTGCCAGTGCAATCTTGTGCACCATCTTTTTTTCCTATGAAATCCAAAAAATCCCTTAGTTTTCTGGCTGTTCGTTCCAGAACCTTTGATAATTTTCTTCACTTAGTTAGATCTCATGTTTTACTAGTCATTCAGAATTAAAGCAATCTATTTTTTGTTGTTTTCTGTCTATTGACATTGGCGTCACCTCCTGTGAACAAAGTGTCCTCAGTTTAGTTCTTTAAGAACGTTGTTATTATTTATTACTATTTATAACTATAGGATTATGCATGGTTCGATTCTAGTATAGCTTCTCATCCCACGCTCTTTCCTTTCTATTCCTTGGGTGAGTGACGATGACTGAATGCTCACTTCACTTGCCATGTAGTTAGTTTTTTTTTTATATTTAACATTACATTTATTCCTCCAGGTTCGACCTCTAGACCTTGGCGTAAGGTCTTCAAACAAATTCTACTTGAGGTAAAAACCGATTACAAAAAAAAAGGGTATATCAGTTTATTACGACGTAGGCGTTTCACCACGGAGAAGGATAACCTCCACGTAGGCTAGATTCCTCACTCATAGAGAAAATGGAATCCTGCCACGTGTTTTTTCGTTTTGGGTCGGAACTCTCGCTTCCCAATGTTTGTGCCACGATAATACAGCAGCGTGGTGCTGTTTGAGAATTTGAAGCTCGCCTTGGTTGAGATTTTTGATGGCCAGATTTAGATCGAGGCTAACGTTCAGATTGAACTTCAACTACGCATCGAAATTGAACTCAAAATGGTCGAGAGACATGGAGTTCACGTTCAACCTCGTGTCATGTGGCTTGAACACGGCGACTGCCAGAATCCGCCACACGATGACTAACATGAGTAGAAGAGAAACGGTGCTCCTGCGGCACCAGAGCATCCGTCGCTTCCTGCGACGAGGGAGGTACCTAGAGTCCTCTTTGCTGCCTTTGAGACTCAGTGGAAGCATCGACAGGTGCCTTTCTTCTTTCGATTCCATCGCAACAATGCCCTGGTCTTAGCACTGGTTTCCGACGCCTTCGACCTCTGGCTAACACAAAAAACCAGACTACCGAGTACCAGGACGGTGGGTCGATCCGGCAGTCAATTTATTTTTACAATCCCCCTAGTGTCAGAAGCTGACTATAGATGGCCAACTATATTGGGGAACCCAAATATATAGACACAGAGAGCACGGGCTGTGGTGATGGTATATACAATGTTTATATTGCATAGAAGAGCGTTGTAAATTCAAGCACAACTTTTTCTGCAAGTGTATTTTTTAATCTGAGTAGAATTACAAAAGAGAGAATAAACATTTACATATTTAATTAAAAAATGCAGATTCATCTATATAGTATATGGGTTAAGATCATAGAATATGTATATCTTCAATTTTAAATTCTGAGATCAAATGTACCTACCCAACCCCATTCGTTTTCTCTGATGGAGTCCAGTGAAGTCCAGCATGATTCATCGATAAGGGCAGATTCATCTACTGTGGATGATAAAGATGACACGCCTCACTCTTTCTACTCTCTTGCACGATCTTAGAACATTCAGAGTTCCTCAGATTGCAGCCTCTATAATCTCATTCTACCCATAACCAACCAATATTTCAGTCAGTTTCCCATGAGTTCCTGTATTGAAATATGCCAATTAAGTTTTCATGCTTACCTCCGGATCTTGGGAACTGAAATCTATGGGAGTGGCCACATGAAAGATGTCATGGCGGCCATGGATGGCAAGATCGAAGCTCCCTTCGTCGCACAGATCTGCTCTGAAAAAACGAAGCCTCTCGTGGGCTCCTGGGAGAGAGGGAAGGCATGAATTCTTTGATGGATTCCCTAGATCTCTGAGAGTCGCATGCACAGTGTAGCCATTCTCCAGCAGAGTCTTTACAAGCCATGATCCAATGTATCCTCCTCCTCTTGTGACACAGTACACCGGAGCAGGGACAGTTGTGCTAATCTTTCTTGGGCTTTCTTTCTTCGGGAGGTGCAGGGAGGATGGATTGAAAGAAGATGAGGATATAGCCATAATCTCATCGTGATTCATTCATTTATTAAGGATCACAGATGCTAAGCCTCGTCTGCTGTTACGTGCCTTTCCTACCAGATTTTCCATACTTAACACCGCCACGATGGCCACTGTTGCTGACATGTTAGTATGCAAATAAGTGACACGGGAGGCATCTTAAGTATGCAAATAAGTGACATGTTTGTGAAGAATTTGTAGTCCACGTGTCTAATTTAGACATTTCTATCAAAGATGCTTCCTATTGGCTACACAAAGAGATATGAAATTGAATTGTTATCGATGCATTGACAGAGACTACTTATAATTTAAGGTCTTTTCTGTTAATCGCATCAGATATTTCGGGCTCCACAACCATTGCAGGTATGATTTAAATGTATTTATTTACTATACGTCCATTTCCTTGTTGTCTTCCTTGCATACACAGAAATTATTAATAATTTCCCATGGTTTAACTTTGACATTTCGCAGCCTCGGCCTGGAATTTCACCACAGTCAGGGCAGAACTCTATGCCACGAGCAAGCCAATAGATTCACCTAGAATTTTTTTCGAATAGGCAAGGTACACTATAGACAACCGTGGGCGTGTCTCCATCAGTTCAACCACAACTTGCACAGTATACTCCACAAGTTCATCAGTTTCCTCTTCTTGAAGTGAAACAACCACAAACTCCTTCTTCATAAGTGATTTATGTGCCCTTACCTCAGCAGCCTCCACTAGCTTCTTTATCAAAAGTGTTTTTTACATCTTTTCCTTAGCAGCCTCTATCAACACCTTCATCATAGTTTCCTTCTACATCCTATTCTTAGCATCCTGAACCAACATCTTCATCACATGTGCTTTCTTTAACATATTCTTAGCAGCCAAGACCTGTGATTAATGAGAATCTACCTTCCGAAACTGTCAATGTGCCTACTATTGCTAGTGTATAGGGTTTGAGAATGCCTCCATAGTCATCCTTTATGGTACAATTTATCTTTACTTTATGCAAACAAAAGTAGTTATTATGGTTGAGTTCTCTTTGTTTTTTTATGTAGCATGGTAGCTTTTAGCACTTATATTACATTCTTGACTAACTTGGAATTCCCCAATTCTGAAAGGGTTCTAGCTCAATGGAAGAGTGCATGCCTTACAAGTAGGAGGTTGGTGGTTCGACTCCTCCATGCCCTATTGATATTGCAATATTGGTATTTTTAATAAAATATATTTTATTATGATTTATTATGGCTAGATAGAGGGTTTCAAACTGCCTTTGTATGTTGCTACGAGGGGGGTTCTAAATCGCCTTCATATGTCACTACGAGGGGGGTTCCAAAACACCCTTATAGGAATCTATGAGGGGGGTTACCAACCGCCCCTATAGGTATCTACGAGGGGGGTCCCAAACCGCCCCTATAGGCCTCTACGAGGGGGGTTTCAAACTGCCTCTATAGGCCTCTACGAGGGGGGTTCAAAATTGCCCATATAAGCCTCTATGAGGGGGGTTCAAACTGCCCTTATAGGCCTCTAAAAGGGGGGTTCGAAACTGCCCCTATAGGACTATACGAGGGGGGTTCACAACTGCCTCTATAGGCCTCTACGAGGGGGGTTTGAAACCCGCCCTATAGTCCTCTACGAGGGGGGTTCCAAACCGCGCCTGTAGGTTTGTATGAGGGGGCTTCACAACTACTCTCGTAGGTCTCTATGAAGAGGGTTCAAAACCACCCTCGTAGGTCTCTATGAAGGTGTCTACAAGGGGGGTTTAAAACTACCTTCGTAGACCTCTACGAGGGGGGTCACAAACCGCCCCCAAAATTCACTTTTGGGGGCGGTTCCAGTCTCGTCAAAAATTGCCCTTAAAGGGTAAAAATTTTAACATCGGTGCCTTTAGGGGCAGTTTTGACAAAACTGCCCCCAAAGCCAAACCCCCCCCCATAGGTCACTTTTGGTGGTGGAAGACAACCCCCCCTAAAGGCCAAAAATGTAGTAGTGAATATTGGAACCATTAGGTGGTTTTTAGAATTATGTAGGTGTCTGGGGACCTTGGGAATAACATTATACGAGAGAAGACCATGCCTTTGGCCCTAGAGAAACCATTGAGGCATCCATATATTTGAACAATGCCTCAAAGAACCATGCATGATATACATGGTTATATATATCTAGGTCTTATGGTCTCGAGGCCTTGGTCATGTTCAATGGAGGATACCTAAACCTCAAGCCCTAAAGGAATCTTCCAACCAACCATTCAAGGCTAAGAAAGTCTCCACCAACAACACATGGGATCCTAAGGGTATCATTCGCCTATGATTGATGATATATGTGCCATTAGGTGGCTTTGAGAAATATTTACCTATCCTAGGGCCTTGGGAATGTCTTCCTAGGGAAGAATACCATGCCTTTGGCCCTAAAGAAATCATTGAGGCATCTAAATCCATGAAAAATGCCTCAAATCCCTATGCATGACTTCAGAAGGGTATCCAAATAGACTAAAAATGTGAAATTTCTAATATTTTTACTACCTAAGCCTCTCCAGCCCAATTGTTTCTCTAGGTAGCATTTAGCACCAACTAGGAATTAGTTGGAGTCTAAGGTCGATGACTTGTTAGTCTATAACTGTTGGTAGACTGCTGAGAAGTCATTGTCGTCCTCATACAACTGTGGCCAAATGGTCGTGTCGTAACCCTGCATACTCATCATTGTAAAAAGGAGAGTAATCGGCAGCCGACTGAGGTAATCAACAGCGACATTAGCTTTACCTTTCCGATACTTAATCACCAACTGTAATTGTTGTAGGTAACTAATCCACTTGAGTTGTCGGTTTGTGTGCAACTTTGATTGTGTCGGAGCGAACTGTAGAGGCTTGTGATCAGTGAGAATGACCATTTCCTTTCCAAGGATGTAATGCCTCCGTTGCTTGAGAGCTTGCACAATGGCATACAGTTATTTTTCGTATGTCGAGTATCTTCTAACTGTGTCGTTAAAAGTCTCGGAATGAAAAGTGACTGGGTGACAACACTGAGTGATCACTGCGCCCAAAGCATAGTCCGATGCGTCCATCTCGATCTCAAAGGGCTAATGCAAATCAGGTAACACAAGTATGGGTGCAATGCATAGCCTATGTTTGAGCTGTTAAAAAGCTGTTTGATGTGTTGTTGTCCACTTGAAGATAGTTTTTCCATTTCCTTTCGTCAATTGATTCAAGGGCCAGGCTACGTGACTGAAGCCGAGTATGAATCTTCGATATAAATTCGCCAAACCAAGAAAACTTCTCAGTTCTTGAATGCTTATAGGAATGGGCCAATCTTCGAGGATCTGTACTTTTTTTGGGTCAACGTGAATGCTTGCAGATTCAATTACATACCCCAAATATTTGATGTTGGTCATCACAAAAGAGCACTTGTCCATGTTTAGATAGAGTCGATGTTGCTGGAGAGTGTCGAGGACTTATCGAAGATGTCAGACATGTTCTTCCCATGGTCGACTGAAAATCAGTATATCGTCGAGATAGACAATGACCCATTTGCCGATGAAAGGTCGAAGATAGTTTTCCATATGTCATATGAAGGTCGCAGGTGCGTTGGTTAAGCGAAAAGGAATGACTAACCATTCAAATAATCCTTCCTTGGTTTTGAAAGCAGTTTTCCACACATCAGAGGGCTCGATTGGAATTTGATGGTATCCCAACTTGAGGTCGAGCTTAGTAAAGAATTTAGCACCTTTCAGACAGTCGATGAGCTCGTCTATCCACGGAAGAGGGTAGCGATTCTTTACCAAAATTTTGTTGAGAGCTCTGTAATCGATGTACATGCGCCAAGTCCCGTCTTTGTTTGGAACTAGGACGACTGGACTTCCACAAGGAGAGGAGCTGGGTCAGATGTGACCTTTGTCGATTAATTCTTGGATCTGTCTGTGAATCTCTTTATTTTCAAGAATGGATCTTCTATAAATAGATGCATTGGGAAAAGAAGAACCAGGAACAAGTTCAATAGAGTGTTTTACCTGACAATGTTGAGGTGTGGTTGAGGTACTCCGTCTGGAGCTTGAAAAGGTTTTGATACTCATCGAGAATATGATCGACTTGCTGCTTCTGTCGAGAACTGCATTCATCGGTGACTCGACTCGTTGCTGCAGTCTTCTTAGAATATTGCGGCTTGATCATGATTAATGCAAACTTCTGAGCATGGTTGATGAGCTTCTTTGTTTTTTTAGCAGATATCAGTGCAACCGTTGGTGTAGGTTACCGCTCTGGTATACTAAACCATCGATTTCGGATTCTGACAATCACCTTTTGAGGCTGCGACTGATAAATTCCATGTCTATCCCAGAAGTAAGGTTTCCCAAACAGGCCGTCGGCTATGGAGAGTGATGCCATGTCGTAGAGTACTTCATCTTCAAAAGGATTTATGAAGTAGGCGATTTTGCATTGTCGAGTGATCCATAGTTCTTGTCCATCCTTCATCCAACTGATGTTGTAAGGCTGAGGATGTGGAGTGGTGACAAGACCTAGTTTATTCACGAGATCTTCAGAAACGAAGTTCTTCTGGCTCCCGTTATCCAAAATCAGATGCCATGGGTTTCTCTGGACCCATATCCATTTATGGAACAGGCGTTCTCATTCCTCCTCGTCAACAATAGTCGAGGCTGTTGGAGTGGTCGAGGTCAAAAGGGTCATTGCGTCTAGATCAGACTCTTCCACCGTCTTGTCGAATGTGTCGGAGGTCGGCACTTTTTCAAAAAATGTCTTTTGAGCTTTGCATTCAAACTTATCATGCCAAGATGAGTGGTGGTAATCGCACCATTTTCCAGTAGGCGGTTGTCTGCTAAGTTCCCTCTTGCGAAAAGGCTTCTTTCCATTGTTTGGCTTTGGTGGTGTCGGCTGAAAATATTTTGACTTGTCGAAGTCGTTTAGTGCCTTCTTGTCGGGTCGTCATCCTCATGTCCAATTTGTCGCGAAACGTGCTTTTCCTTTTTGCTCGGTTTCCAGTTTGCTGGCATAGTTGAAAGCATCCACAAGTGTATTGACAGTCAGAAATTCCATCTCCTGCTGAATGTACTGGGACAATCCGCTAATGTACTTTAGAACAAGCAATTTCTCTTCTTCTTGGACGCCAAGTCTAGCCATGAGTCAATAGAACTTGTAGGTGTAGCTCTGTACTGATTGGTCTTTCCATTGCCTTAGCTGCTGCCACTTCTTATACTGCTGCTCGAGGTACTTAGGCATGTAAAATTCCTTTCGGATGTGTTCGACGAATTTATCCCATGTGTCGATGGGGTATCCGCTTTTCTCCATCTTTGTCGAGAGATTCTCCCACCAGCAGTGCATGGAGGTTGACATCTTTCAGGATGCAATGGTTATCTTGTCAGCTTCTGAGAGTTGATTCATAGCGTAATAGGATTCCAATTGTTACACCCATCGATGGATTCCACATCAATCTTACCTTCAAGATTCGGTATGTCAAGATACATTTGCACTTTGAAGGGGCTGATTTTATCGGAGTGAGTTCTTGTCGAAGATCCTCCGGATGTCAAAGCAAATCGCATGAGCATATCGTTGAACTGGGCGAACATTTCAGTCCATTGTCAAGCTAGAGCTTGCTCAATAAGCTGTGCTATCTCGTCCACTGCATGTCTATCGTATGTTTCTTCTGTCATTTATGGAGGTAGCTGTGATGAACCTGCAATAATTAATTAATGCAAATACACGAGATATCAGAAATAATAGAACTCATAATCACTTTTATATTGATCACGGGCCACTTCAAGGGGGCAACCTCCTTTGAGCAAGCTCAATACAATTAACTTCACAGTGCCTTCATAGGCCTCAACACACACTTATATACTAAGTCTAGGTGCCAATACCATGGGTCAATACAAACCATGGGCCAATACAAAATATAGATCAACAATTATTACGGGTCAAAACCATGGGCCAATACAAACTATGGATCAACAAAACTATGGGCGACTTACAAAGCATATGCGCCAACAACAATAACACAAACTATGGATCACCAAATACTACGGGACGACTTACAAAGCATATGCGTCCAACAACAATATACTAACAAAGTAAAGACATGGGTTCCTAACATCCCCTCTCCCTTAGAAAAAGCTTTGTCCTCAAAGCTTTAGATGTGGAAATTGATGCAGAATCTTAAGGAGTGGGTCCCCTGTAGCATCCTTGGGTTGCATTCCGGGCCACTGGCGCCTTTTGAGTTTCAGGGAGGAATGCATGGAAGGCTGTAGATGAAGAAGAACCATATCAACGACGTGAAAAGTGCACGCAGAACGGTGCTGATCGGCTTGTTGTTTCAGTCGAATTGTTGCCATGTGAAGATTGTCCTGCAGAATGAGAAGAAGTTGATCGTGGTTTCGAAGAATTGAGTCAATTGCCTAAACTGGGGAGCTGCTGAAGGTGTATGGAAGAAGAACTGGCGGTGCCTGTCTAGAGACTGCTTCATATGTTGTCCTTTTATATGTCGTATTATACCACTGGAGCGCTTCCAGGAAATCCATAGAAATAGTTGTCCAAAACTGTGTAGGGATGGGCAAGGGTTTGAGTAGTCCCAAAATGAGGGTCGTTTCACCCTTGTTGACCTAGAAAGTATCATAGTCAACCACCATCCATTGAATTGTCATTTTCAATCCCTGCCAAAAGAAGTTACATTGTTCTTGGTCATATGTTTTGAGGAACCCAGAGGGCCCTGCTGATGAAGAAGCATGGAGTTCATAGAAGAGATAGCCCCATTGAACAGATTGCAACCAATTTGGAACAAGCAGAGAAATAGCTGTAAGAGAAACTGGGTCATCAAATGTGCAAGAAGGAGCTTCTGCCACCATATTGTCCTTACCCTTCTTGTAAGTGGTCGCATAGTCATAACCCATGAGTTGGAGAACCCATTTCAGGTGTCCTGGGGAGGAGACCCATTGTTCCAGGAAAGTTTCCAGACTCTGGAGACCAGTCTTGATGTAGAAATAATTCCCCAATAGGGATGGCTGCCACTTCTATACTACATGCAAAAGAGCCATCATGTCTTGCTGAGATGTAGATGCAGAAAAATGCTTACCGAAAAGGTCTCGTGAAGGCGGAAGCCCACTGGTGCAACAAAGACACCTGCATATCTATCTAAGGAAGTAGTGGAGACCGTTGGTGGGTGCATTTGAAGGGAATGGAGCTAAGCAATGTCACCATGTGAATTCTTCTTAAGGATCTTTTCCAAGTGATGTGAACTGATGATGCAGAGAGACCCTGGTTGTAAGCCCATAAATTTGTGTTGTGTCCCATTAACTGAAAACTGCATCCAAAGTTCATCAAAATCCCATAAGATGGGGCCAAGTGTGCGTAACCATTGAATGCCCAAAACTACATCACATCCTCCTAAGGACAAGGCAAACATTTTAGAGCGTAGGTTATAATCGTCCATAGAGATACGCACATTATGACACTTCCCCTTGCAAGGTAAGGTGCCCCCATTGGCAACCATGACTTCAAAGTTGGAACAAGGATGGACAAAACAATCATCCTGTTTGGCAATCCGAGGGTCAATGAAGTTATGAGTGCTATCAGAATCAATGAGTATGGTAAGAGGGAGCTTCTTGAAGTATCCCTTGACCCGCATTGTTTGTGGGGTGGTGATGCCAGTTACAGCATGGAGAGAGATCTCGGGTGGGTTGCCTTGAGATGGGGTGTCAACAGGTGGGTGATGAATGTCGACCTGAACATCTACTGTATCTGGAGCTTCTTCACCAAGTTCTGAGGCAGGCGGAGAATCCACATCCAAGAGATAGAGCTTTTGGTGAACAAATCTATATCCCCGAGTGAATTTCTCATCACAATTATAACAAAGCCCTTTTTCTCAGCGTGCCTGCATCTTTGTTTCAGACAAATGCTTGATAGGAGTTGGTCAAGGAGTTGGCGAGATGGGAGGTCGTTGAGAACCCATATTTCGGAAGGGAACAAAAGTGGGTTTGGATCATTGTTGGGCTGCAATCTTGTCTTCTGCCAACTTAGCCAAACCTAGGACTTCCATCATGGTGTTGGGACAGAACATTTTAACCTCTGACCGGATTTCATCCTTAAGACCATTGATAAAACAACTCCTGTAAAATTCATCAGACAATCCTTCTGTGTGATTGGCGAGTTTCTCAAATTATGTCTGATACTCTCTCACTGTGCCAGTTTGGTGAAGTTTAGTGAGTGCTCCTGTGAAGTTGTCAAAAGAAATAGAACCAAATCGTGGCAAAAGGAGTTGGCAAAAATCTGTCCAGTTTGGCTCGGGATGAGCTTTGATGTACCAACGGTACCATTGAAGGGCTTTCTATTCAAAATGAAAGGATGCAAGTGGAACTTTCTGGATCATGCGTGGTATATCCATCCAGTCGGATCATTACCATTGAAGCGAGGAAAATCAAGCTTCGACCCATGAAAATTGTTGGAAGAAGAGAACCCGGTGGCTGCAAAAGATTATGGCTGTCGGTTATTGTTCATCACTGAATGTTGAAGATGGAGGCTGAGAAATTTTTCTTCCAGATCTTGGTGTTTGGTTTAAATGGCTGCAAGTGCTTCCTCCATGGTTTTTGCTCCTGCACAGGTGACAACCATAACCAGGAGTTTTTTTTGGGGGGGGAATGGATAGAGAAACACAAACAAAGTCTTATTTAGTAAAGGGAAATTTGGATTTGGAAAAAAACTCGGAGGGGTAATTGGGGTGTGACTAGGTGTTGGACACGTTCTAATGGACAGGGAAGCAAAAAATGGGGATTTCAGATATGGGGTGAAGGAATGAGAAAATTTTGCAGAGAGGGACACAGAAGAAGAATTAGGAAAGGAACTCTGTGGTAAAATTTGAAGGTGATTGGGTGAAAATTGAAGGAGTTATGGCAAACCCTAAAAATAGACAAATGTGGGATTTCTGGTCTTGGGAAGTGGAATTTGGGATAGTGTCTTTAGGAATGAAATATGCAAAATGGAATTGCAGGGATGTTAGTGAAGTTTCAGGGAAAACAGAGTTGAAACAAGGGAGATATTTCAGAAATGGATCGGCAACAGCGGCTTGGAAGGGATCTGCAACAAATGGATCTGCAACGGCGCGGAAGGGATCGAAAACGGCTAGATCTGAACGGCGACTGGATCTAGAACGACTTTCAGAATAGATCTGAAATGGCTGGATCTAGAGTGGAAGTGATCGGCAACAGTTCAGATGAAAATAGATATGGACCCCAGGTATATGCAGCTTCCTATAGGTTCAGGGGATTCACTCGGCCACCAATGCTGTCTGACGACTTGTATATTGGGGTAGTACCCCTTACTCCACGGCTCAGGTAAAACTGATAACCGCTTTGCCACAAATGACAGCTCTTGGTTTACCTCACGGGTGGGAACTAGTTAATCAGGTAGGGGTCATTTCCCTTTTCGCTGGCAGGTCCTCCCAATGGGCCAGCTACTTTGGGGTTCCTGTGGTACTCCTCACAATGAGTTTTAGGGCTTATGCCCAAGTACTTACCATAGTTAGGCGGATAGGAGTTATCCCCAGATCTGAATTTGCAACAGATGCGAAAAATGTTTTGGCATAAATTCTACCCAACGAGCCCAAGAAAGTGCTTTGATACCAGATGTGATGAACCTGCAATAATTAATTAATGCAAATACACGAGATATCATAAATAATAGAACTCAGAATCACTTTTATATTGATCACGGGCCACGTCGAGGGGGCAACCTCCTTTGAGCAAGCTCAATACAATTAACTTCACGGTGCTTTCATAGGCCTCAACACACACTTATATACTAAGTCTAGGTGCCAATACCATGGGTCAATACCATGTGTCAAAACAAACCATGGGCCAATACAAAATATAGATCAACAATTATTACGGGTCAAAACCATGGGCCAATACAAACTATGGATCAACAAAACTATGGGCGACTTACAAAGCATATGCGCCAACAACAATAACGCAAACTATGGATCAACAAATACTACGGGACAACTTACAAATCATATGCGTCCAACAACAATATACTAACAAATTAAAGACATGGGTTCCTAACAGTAGCGTCTGCTTGGATTGCTAAGATTGCGAGTGAGTTTGAACTGGCGTAAGTCAGGTAACTTCGAGAGAAGTGTCTACACAGAACTTAAGC